>CM060325.1:2689371-2726871 GCA_030674155.1 Stramonita haemastoma | reverse complement strand
GAGTTAACCCTTTTTACCCCATACTGTACAGCCTGGGTTTTCTCCTGCTGCCCAGCTGTGCAGCCAGGTGTGCATTAAAACACACTACACAGGCATGCTGAAAAAAACAGATTGAATCAATGAATGGATAGCTTTCAAATTACACTTTGTAATTTTGTAAATGTCATGTTTAAAGAAACTACTGTTGGGGCCAGTTTTCAAAGCTATTGACTAATTGAGTCAAAAATAGGTTTTGTTTATTTGGGATAAATAACAAAATTAGTAAACAACAGAAAAAATGCAACATTTTGCGATATTAAACAAACCTTTTGAGGTATTTAAAGCAATAAAACATTTTCTGTACAGTTTTAAATAGAGATGAAACTTAAATAAGTACTAAGAAGAACAACAAAAAGACCATGCCCAGAAAGCCATTTTAAACACGCATGTGGCTTGGTACGTGTCTTGTTTTCATCGAATGAAAACACGACTCAGTGAGGTAATTATCATCTCTGCCTTTACCACTTTGCCGAAATACTTATCTATTTATTGCAATAACTGTGTGAATTTACTTTTAAATTTCTAAGATTTGGGCATATATAGAATTATCTCTTTTTCACCAAGTATTGACGATGGTCAGTGGGTGTGACTGTACTTTGCCCGGCCTACACCTATGACTGGATAGAGAGTTCTATCTGCCAGTCCTCATCACCTCCTGTGTCACTGTGGTTGCTGATATTAGCATCACATGGTCACTGATATTGGCATCATATTCAGCTAATACCTCATTTATTGCTGTTGTAGTTCATTATCCACTCACGAACCTGCTGAGTGGCTTCTTTAGCAAAGAGACATAGTGAGCGTTTTCTCATATTGATTTATAAGTTACAATTCAATGAAAACTCTGCATAGAATCAGAAAGTGCCAATGTGGCATGTGAACAAACCATTTGAGAATGAGTTCAAGCTATCCGACTGAGTTAAAATATTTTTGGAAATGACCGAATGAGAGCGCTCCATTCTAGCTTAGTGCTCTGTTATGACTATGAGTATACTCGTAAATGGTGGGATAAGCTGGAACAAAGTTTACGAGTGTACTCTTGTTATGGAGTAGAAAGAGTTAATGCTCGTAGTCTAGCCATCAGGTAAAGCCACCTCCCCTGCTCACTGTCTTTTCGTTTTGCAGATGGTCACTTTGGCTGCCTTGTTTCTTGGAGTTTGCCTTACCTTCTTGATCCCATTTCAAGGTCAGTAATTTTGGGAGATAGTGGGTTTGTGTGTGTGTGTGTGTGGGGGGGGGGGTGGGGGGGGGGGGGGGGGGGTGGGGGCTGTGTCTCTGTGTTAAGAGTGAAGGTCAATAATGTATATGTACAGATAGTGGATGAAGCCATGAACTTGATGAAGGGTTTTAAGTAGATGCTGCTTGATTTTTTTTTTTTTTTTTTTTTTTTTTTGGGGGGGGGGTGCTACTTTAGTACTTGTCTTTTTCTTTCTTGCCTTTTATACAAATCATTTTAATTTAAGCTGATAATATTGTAATTTGAATTATCAAGTATGCTTTTTAATCTGTCAGAAGGAATAGGGAATTGCCATAAAAAACGGTCATTTTCATTATCAAAAACATGATAAAACATCAGCTATCATTTTTCTATGGTTCTTTTGAACCAAGATAAAGGTAGTTTAATGCGAAAATGATTTTCTCTCATGTCAAAGAAGACATTTTTATTTTGACTTTCAAAGGGTTGTTTTAAATTAAAAACTGAGGAAATAGGCTATCTACTATACTATCTAGATAAAGTCTTATGTAGCTTTTGTAGACCTTTTGACTGATTTGGTAATGAACACTCACAGACAAGATACCCTCTCAGATGTCAACCTTCAGTTTCTCTTGGTTGACTTTGTATTGTCTGCTGTTTGACGAGATAAGACAAAGTCCACAGTGACTAAAGTGACTGAAGTGCCTGTTGTGTTACAATTGAGGAGAAGTGAAACTGCAGCAGGAAGGGACTTAGGAAAGAAGCACAGATGTAATCGGCATGCCTGGTTTTCACAGTTTATATTAGATCCATACAGCATAAAATACATTGTCAGCATGATGTATACTGCACTACATCATGTGTCAGCATGTATACATGTAGTCATGTACATGTGTCAGCATGCTGTTTTTACAAAATGTTAGCGTGATTTGTGTACATGTGTCAGCATGATGTATACAAAAGTTACTACATGTGTCAGTATGCATCATGGGGAAGTCTACATTTACTGCCTTCTTAGCATAATTGTACATTCAATAAAATTTTATAGTACAGCGAACATCACTTAGAAAGTATGTTGGGATGAGTGTTTTGGCAGTTGTATGACTAAAAGTATTCAGTTCTCCAGTTTCACTGACTTTGAATTTCATGGTAAATGATAATAAAATTCTATGTTAGATCTTGTCATATGACGTATAAAGTATCATGAAAACAGATGTATCTCTTGTATTGGTAACAATAGCAATACAACAAGCGCCCCCCACGTTTGATTGAATATTGTCTTTTGAGACCCAGCGAAGCAGTTATGTTATTGCTGTATGTGTTTGGTTTGTGTTGTGTGTGTGTGTCTGTGTGCTATCAGTGTGTGTGTTATCAGTATGTGTGTGTTGTGTGTGTGTGCGTGTATGCGCACATGTGTGTGCCCGTGTGCATGCATGCACAGGCATATATGTGTGTGTGTGTGTGTGTGTGTGTGTTTGCGTACATGCATATGAGCACATGCACGCATACGTATATTGCTTACATCATGCGTTTATTTGCACATGACATCACGTTTGCATTAATGGCTCTGTTGTACGCAGGAACGGAGGCCTGTGCAGAGCTGACACTGAGAGATGAGGCAGGGAACGTGAGCAGTCCCAACTTCCCCCAGCAGTACTTCCCCAACACCTGCACCGTCTGGACTGTGCAGATCCCCTTCGGCTCTGTCCTCACCCTCAGGTATGTGCAACCCTCTACCTTTCTCCTGTTTCAGGTGGGGTTTTTTTTTCCTTCTCTTTCTTCTCCTTTCTCTTCTCTGCATTTCTTCACTGGGCGGGGTGCATAGTGCCTGGTCTTTTCCTGTATTTTTGTCACTTTAAAGGAGGCCTGCCCACCGGTCTGGGCTAACATATTCCAACTTCATGGCAGCTCATTTCAATGTACAGGTTGCATGCTGGGTATGTTTGTGTTTCCGCAACTCACTGAACACTGACATGAATTATTGATGTGTTGGATCTTTAACATGCATTATATATATATATTTGGCTTCTGCTATATATATATATATATATATATATATATTATATATATATATATATATATATATATATAATATATTATTATATATATATGTATACATATGAATGGAATTAAGGCACTAGCAGGTCTGCTTTGTAAGTTGACCTGGGGGATCGTAAATATCCCCACCCTTAATTCACCTCTGTGTGTGTGTGTGTGTGTGTGTGTGTGTGTGTGTGTGTGTGTGTGTGTGTGTGTGTGTGTGTGTGTGTGTGATGCGTGCTGGTGGCGTGCGTGTGTGTGTGTTGTGTGTGTGGATGCGCGTGTGTGTGTATGTGTGTGTGTGTGCGTATATGTTTCTCTCTCTTTGTCTGTCTGTCTTGTGCAACACTCATGCAGAAACAGTGCATCACTTCTTTCTAAACCTTACAGGTTTGGTGTGTGTTCTGTCCTCACAACAGCTTCCACTATCTGGACCTTCCGCAAGAGGACGAGATGGGCAGTGTCACAGCAGTTACGTTGAAATCGGGTCACAGGGCCATGAAACGAGGGTGTGTGGCCGAGGAACCAAGTCTTTCACCAGCAACGCTGGCGTCAGGGAGTTCTTCATCAAGTTCATCTCAGGGCCCATTCCTCTGGGCCGCGGGTTTCAACTGGCCTATGTTGTTGGTGAGTAGTGGAACCATTGATTTCCAAGAACTTTGGATTTTTTTTCTCTTTTTTTTTTTTTTTTTTTGGGGAGGGGGGGGGGGGGGGGGGGGGGTGGAAACAAAGAACCTTTCTTTCCCTATTCTTTTCAAGAATAATCTACATGTTTTGTTTTGTTTCTAAGAAGTTTTTGTTGTGGTATTGTAATCCGATGGTAATGAAAGTTCTTGTAGAGTGCAGTTTGTTATATTATGAAGGGGTGGGTGTTCTAGCAGGTATGGGCAGAGGTTGTGATGCTGTGTCTGTTTTTCAAGAATGACTTTTTCGTTCTTTTCTCAGCTCCAAGGTTGACTAATGGTGAGGTGTTTGCATGTACCTGACTGTTTGTCCACCATTAACTGGTTATGGCAGTTGCATGACAGCTTTGGGGATGACGTCTAAAGATGACACCAGTGTGCTTGCTTTAAAAAAAAAGAAATTGTCATCCACTCATACCAGCATGAATAGCCTACTCTGCTGAAAGGCAGAACAGGTTTTAATGTGTGGGCAAGATGTTTTGTGTGGGTTTGTACATGGTACCTTGGTCTGTAGTCTCATCTGAAGGACTTTTGTGGAATGAGTCAGTCCTGATGTGTTAACTCCAGAAAGAAACAACCCTTGTACAGGCGTTTCTGTGATAGCTCTAACCTGCACCTCAGATCATGAGCTCAGTGCTTTAACCACTAGACTAAACCCCCCCCCCCCCCCACCTGATTTCTATAATGCTGCTGACAACGCAATACCTGTATTGATCTCAGTTTTCCTCTGTTGTCTCCAGGCTCCAGGTATACAGACTACTGTGACTACAACCAGTACCACTGCCGCTATGGGAAGTGCATTCCTGACACCTGGAGGTGTAATGGCATCAAAGAGTGTGAGCGGGGAGATGATGAACACTATTGCCCCGGTGAGTGAGGGGGAGGGGGGAGGGGGAGGGGGGGAGTGAGGGAGGAATTAGACTGAGCTCTCTTTCTTCTTCTGTCCTAACTCCTTGAGGAGCTGTGGAGTTCAGTACTGCACTCAAACTTCTTCTATGCAGTGTGTCTTGGCCAAGTTAAAGCTGGCAGAGCCTCACTCTTTCCAGGTTCCTGATTGCATGCTGGGTATGTTCTTATGCTTCCGGCCATAGCTGGCCAAGTCTTTAATGAAAAATGGATGGGTTTTTAGCATGTGTGCAAGAAGTATGTTATGTGCACACAGAACCTGGGTTTGTAGTCTCGTCTGAAGGACTTGCAAGAAAGTGGAATTGCAAGTGATGGGGGGGAATGAATGTCTTGAAATAGACATCACAGCAACAGTTTTTTTTCCTGTCACAGCAACTTGATTTTGTGTCTTCAGATTAGAGCTGATCATGAGCCGATGCTAAGTAAAACCTGGTTTGTCAGTTATTTCTGTTTTTTTTTTAATAAAAACTTTGTAAGCTACCATGCCTTTGTATTGTGTTTAAAGCAATCACATTTGTTATAACCGTTATCCATGTAACTGGTGAACTGTGCTTTAAAGTATCAAACGTGATGTAGGTAAAAGGTAAAGGTGTCCCATAACCTACGTGGTCATAGAGAAGCGAGGTGTCGGAGACCCCAGCTTCTCTAGAGGCCAACATATTGAGGGCGGCGCCCATCTCCTCTCCCTCTGCTGCTTTACCTTCCCTGATCCTAAAGAGGGCAGGTAGCCATTTACAGCTGGGGAAACTGTACTAAAGCCAAGGTGCACAAACTGTCACCCATCCAACTGGTAACCATGCTCAATGCTGCTTAACCTTAGCCTGGGAAAGCAAATGCTCTGACCTCTGAACTGTGATAAAAAAAAAATTTTTTTTTTGTTCTCAATAGTCATCCGAAGGCCGGAGACTCCACCCCCGTTGACGGAGAAGCAAACCTCTCCGACCCCAGCAGCATCATCAGTGTACCCCAAAAACCTCCCACGGCTGCAGCCACGTTCTCCACAACCGCACCGGGCAGTTCAAGCTGCTGGTGTCTGCAGACGCCGCCTACAAGACCTGCACCTGGCTGATCGACGTCCCGGGAGACGTGGACAAAATCCGGCTCAGTTCCTCCGACTGGACATCTACTCCGACGCCTACATCTGGGTCTACAAGGGCAAGCAGGCCAACATCTCCAACTGTCTCCGAAGGTTTGACGGTCGCAGCAAGCTTCAGACAGTGACTGCGCAGTCCAGCTCGCTTTTCGTTGAGTTCAGACTGGCGTTTGATAACCCAGCAGTGCTGTCGAGGGATCTTTACTTTGTCGCAAGATATACGGCGTTGTCTTCGCGGTATTATCCGGATGGTATGTAGTGGGTTTTTTCTTTGTGTGTGTGTGTGTGTGTGTGTTGTGTGTGTGTGTGTGTGTTGTGTGTGTGTGTGTGTGTGTGTGTTTTATGTGTGTGTGTGTGCGTTTGTTGTGTGTGTGGTTTTTTCTATGTGTGTGTGTGTGGTTGGTGTGTGTGTGCAGTGTGTGTATTACTTTTTGTATCAGTGTGTGTGTGTGTGGTGTGGTGTGCTTGTGGGGCTGCTTGTGCATGTAAGTGTGTATATTTTACAATGTGTGTGTGCATATGTTTGTTGGTATTGTCTTGTATTGTAATCTATTGTATTCCACTTTTAGACTCAGCTGACTTTCTGTGTGAAATTTGTGGGCTGCCCTCCCTGGGGAAAGCACATAACCACAGAACAGCATTCCCCCCCCCCCCCCCCCCCCCTCCTTTTGTATAATTTGTATTTTTCAAATTCTTGGTCTGCATTTATATGTGGTTCCCTATGAGGGTGGTTTTCTTTGTACAGAGTTAAGCTAGGAACAGCTCTCTTGCCTTGGGTTCTTTTCCATGCTCTGAAAGCATGTTGCTAGTGTGACCTTGTCTGTTGTCTCCCCCACCATACCACCACTCAAGTTCTGAAGGATGGGGGGAAAGTTCAGATTGTACATGATATTTATAAAACTTTTACCTTTCTTTTATTAAGCTTTATCTTTTTTTTTTTTCTTTAAAAGAAAGAAGCTCCTAGATTCCAGTGTTCAGATTGTAAATCCTGTTACCATTTTGAAATTAAGATTTTCAGATTGTAAATCCTGTTACCATTTTAAAATTAAGATTTTCAGATTGTAAATCCTGTTACCATTTTAAAATTAAGATTTTCAGATTGTAAATCCTGTTACCATTTTTTAAAATTAAGATTTTCAGATTGTAAATCCTGTTACCATTTTAAAATTAAGATTTTCAGATTGTAAATCCTGTTATCATTTTAAAATTAAGATTTTCAGATTGTAAATCCTGTTACCATTTTGAAATTAAGATTTTCAGAGTGTAAATCCTGTTATCATTTTAAAATTAAGATTTTCAGATTGTAAATCCTGTTATCATTTTGAAATTAAGATTTTTAGAGTGTAAATCCTGTTACCATTTTGAAATTAAGATTTTCAGATTGTAAATCCTGTTATCATTTTGAAATTAAGATTTTTAGAGTGTAAATCCTGTTACCATTTTGAAATTAAGATTTTCATATTGTAAATCCTGTTATCATTTTAAAATTAAGATTTTTAGAGTGTAAATCCTGTTACCATTTTGAAATTAAGATTTTCAGATTGTAAATCCTGTTACCATTTTGAAATTAAGATTTTCAGATTGTAAATCCTGTTACCATTTTGGAATTAGGTTTTTTCAGATTAGTAAACACTCTTTGCCATTGGGTTAGATTTTCAGCTGTAAATGCTGTTCCTATGTGCTTGGTTAGTTTTCAATTCAAACCACTTAATTTTGGATTAAGATTTCAGAGTTGTAAACCTGTTACATTTTGAATTACGATTTTCATAGTGTAATTCTGTTTTTCTTTTGAGAATTAGATTATTTCAGAGTGTAAATCCTGTTACCATTTTGAATTAAAATGTTCTGTGCATGAGGCAAGTCCAGATGAAACAAATTTATTGACATCACCATCTGGTGGAATGCCAGGTGTGTCTGTCATTTCATTATGAGCACACAGGTGTTGCAGTAGTTTTATTATGAGTGAGGGCATAAGGTTTGTTATTAACAGTATTTGATTATGTGAGTGACACAGGTTGTTCATTGTGATTTGATTTTATTGTGAGTGGAGTGCTCAGGTGTATTAGTGATTTTATTATCATGTGCTCACAGATGTATGAAAAGGGAGAAGGGAAAATGTGTGTTTTGGGCATGGAGGTACAGAAGGTTCCTTATCATGAACAGTAGAAGAAAAAATAGGGCACTCCCTGTTCTGTATACAGCTAGGCTCTCCCCTCCTCCCGCATTTCTTTCCCCCCTTTTTTTTTCTTCCCTCTCCTGAAAAAAAAGAGAATAAGTCAGATTGATTATAAATAGAAAAAAAAAAAAAACCACAAAAACTTGCCATTCTATTGTTCCTTTGGTCTGTAGCTCTTTGCCTTTTCAAGATGACACTCTGTGATTAGCCTGCATCTAAAACCTCCCCCACCCCACCCCACCCACCCTTATGCTTCCCTCGTGGGGTTTGTTTTGGG
Source organism: Stramonita haemastoma (assembly GCA_030674155.1). NCBI lineage: Eukaryota > Metazoa > Mollusca > Gastropoda > Neogastropoda > Muricidae > Stramonita > Stramonita haemastoma. The sequence continues at coordinate 2,718,462 of CM060325.1, read as the reverse complement.
TTTTGGTTTTTCTTTCGTGAAAAATAAGTCAATATACAATTGTCAATTGACAAAGGTATGATGATAAAAAAAAAATTCTAAAAGCACTTTTCAATCTTTAAATTAATTTTTTTTTTTTTTTATTCATTTACCTGATAAAGATGACACTCTCCTCTGCATGTTTCTTGATGCCTCTTCACCCCCAACACATTTTCATTCATTCCCTTCCCTTTGACCTCCCTCTCACCTCCTGCCCCCCTCCCCCCTCCCTTGGTGAAAAAAAGTAAACCAGATAAAACAAGGACAGAAAACTTGTCATTCTATTCTTATTTCATTCATTTGCCATGTTCTATTCTTATTATTTATTGACCATTCTATTTTTTGGTACTGCCTTTATACCCTCAGGGGTGGGATAGCTCAGTTGTCAGAACATTTGATTTTTCCCCAAGTCAAAGTTAAGCAGCATCAAGCATGGTTACCAGTTGGATAGGTGACCGTTTGCACACCTTGGCTTCAGTACAGTCCCCCAGTTCATCCAACTGTAAATGGGTACCTGCCCTCTTTAGGGTCAGGGAAGGTAAAGCAGCGAGGAAGAAGAGATGGGCACTGCCCTCAATAACTGAATAAGCTGGCCCTAGAGAAGCTGAGGTCTCTGATGCCTCGCTCCCCTACAACCTCCTAGGTTATGGGACACCTTAACCTTTTTACCTTTACCTTTCCCTACCTAGATGGCTTGATGAAAAAACGCAAATCACTGCTTATTCAATGTACCATCTGGAAATAAAAATTTGATTTTATTTTATTTCCCTTTTTACCTTTTACCCTTTTCCCTTTTTACCTTTACCTTTTCCCCTTTTTTACCTTTACCCTTTTTTACCACCTTTTTCGCTAGAGAGCTGACATGGAGATACGTGCTACCACCCTGCAGCTGTTCCTGCAGTCCTCTGATTCCTTTCCCCTTACGACCACCTTTTAGTGAAACCACCATTACCTTTTTACCTTTACCATTACCTTTCCCTTTTTACCTTTACCTTTACACCTACCTTTTCTGCAGAGGCAGGACAGGGAGCCGTGTTACCACCAGCTGTTCCTGCAGTCAGGCAACTTCTCCATGCCAGCGCGGCCTTTCCAGGACTCCAGCATTCGCACCTGCTCGTGGCACATCTACAAGCCCTACGCCGGCTCCTACATCCACCTGCTCATCAGCAACCTGGACCTGCAGTCAGGGGAGACCATCAAGGTGTACGATGGCCACGACAGCCGCGCACCAGGCTGGCCCTGATTCAGAGCGGTCACCACGTGCGTCTGCCCGTGTCTGTGCGATCCTCGGGTGAGTGGAGTGTTTTTGTATTGTGTTGTATGTTACCACTTTGTCACCGCAGATTTTCTCTGTGTAAAATTCAGGCGTCTCTCACAGGGGGTTATAGATAAAGTGTGTGTTGTCAATTTTTTGGACTTTTTCATTGTTAACCCTTTCAGTTCAGTAAGCCGGTTTTCCTGGCTCAGCTTCCTGCTACCTTCAGTCCTGTAAGGAGGAAAACTGGCGCAATCGAATTTTCCTTTAATACCTGGGTTTCTGAGGTGCAGAAGAGTGCAAAGCAGGGAAAGGAAAAGCAGTGTTTGCTGTATCAAAACTTTTTCCAGAGTCCGTTGATGCCTGTTAGCTGCATGACAGATCATTATGAACAAACCTCCTCTGGTACCGATATCGCTGGAAAATTCAGCTGACAGGACTGATGGGGAGAGGCAGGGGCAGAAATTCAGGATAGGGAAGTAATTGTCAGCAGATATTCAGTACTGTAAGGGTTAAATGTGAATTGTGCATATCGCAGATTTCCAGCCTGATACTGTTGTCATTTGCAACATATACAATGTACTATTGGATACACTCTTTTAGATTTCCTTTCTTTTATAATCACCATTGTTGGTGTGTTTCGCCTCATCATTTATTGTGTACATTGAGCGGCATATGTTTATGTTTGTGTGCCTGACAGGGAGCCACATGCTGGTGCTGTTCGTCTCCCCTCACAGGAGGAACTACACGGCCAGTCGCTGGGTCGCCTTCAGCGCCAAGTATCACTTTGAAGGTATGCCCCCCCCCCCCCCCCCCCCTGTCCTCTTTGGATGTGTCTGTCTGTTATGATAATCAGCGTTTAGACATGTCTAGAGTCCACTATTCTGTTTTCAGACTGTTTAAGCAAAGTTCTTTGTTGATATTGGGGTTTTGTTGTTGTTGTTGCTGTTCAGATCTCTTGTGTGTAGGTGACACCAGGTTTTCTTCAGGCTCTTCCCCATCCCCTGACCTTCACAGTGAGGGAGGGAATCTTTAGAAAGACTAACTTTACACAGTGGCCAGTTTTTTGGTGAAAGCCAACTGCGTGATGAGTATGCACCTCCCACTGACCTTTTTCTGCCTGACAGGCCCTGTGCCCCATGGTACATCTATGTTACTCTAACCGCAAAGCGCAAGCACTGACGACTAAAGCGGCAGTGGTGAAAAACAAAAACTGAAATAAACAAACAGCTCTTTTGAAAACAAATCAACAAAGTCAAAACCTTAATCCATTCAGCAAAGACAAACTATTATTCTGCTCAAGTTCTTGATGCCACGTCCATGAAATCTCTTTTTTCCCTCACCTCAACTCTCCTTGGATCAGCAAAGGCTAGCCTCTGCCTACTGTCCACAGCCACTCTGAACTTCCTGCTATTTTTTCTTCATTCTTCTCTGCCAAAGTCTGCAACATCCGCTCCAAATTGAATCAGACTTCTTTCCAACCTGTGCCTCCTGATCCCTAATTTACAGGCACTCCTCTCCTTTTCTTTCCATCCAACAACCGCGAAAGAAATCATGACAATTCAGAAAGTTTGATTAATAAACTGTTTTAGTGATTCAAAAAAAGAAACTTGATAAATAACAACAATTTTTCATTCTTTCACCTTTCCCCTCATCCCCTTTATCTGTACATTCTCAATGTGAATGTACCATAGTCTAAATCACCTTATAGTGAATGAACATCAATGAGAAGAAGAAGAACAACAAATTTTTAATTTGAGCAGTTCTCAGCAAATTCAGATGCATCAGGAACATTGGGGGCCTACTAGAACTCAGGTAAAGTTCTCTTTTTTTGGTTTTGGTTTGGTTTGGTTGTGTTTTTTTGTACTGAATGTGGGTGTGTTGACTGGATCTTTGGGGTTGGGTGTGTTGCAGACAAGTGTGGAGTGGATGGGGAGCTGCACTGTGGGTCAAAGGACAACAAGTGTTACAGACCTCCAGAGGTGTGACGGCATTTGGACTGCCCTGTCGGAGCTGACGAGGAGCAGTGCTGTCAGTATACCTCTCTTTTTTCTTTTTTTTCTGTTTTTCTTTTTTTACTCCTCTTCTGCTTGTTTTTTGTGTGTTTTTTTCTGTTGTTTTCTGTTTTTTCTGTTGTTTTCTTGAAGTGTTGTCAGTGTACTATTGTTCTCTTCAGTTTTCTGTTGGGGTTTTTTTTGTTTGTTTTTTTTGGGAGGGTGAGTCTTGTCAGTGAATTGTCAAAGTTACTCTTCTTTGCTTCTTCACTTTCAGTTTTCTGTTTTCCTGTAGTGTACACATGATTTATTCACAATGAAGTTGTTGGTTTTTCTTTGCACAGAATGTACCATTGGACTTGTAGTATTTTAATGTTATCTTTAGTATACAGTAATCTTATTACTAAACTGCAAAGTTCTTCTTTTCTCTCTCAGTCTTTTCTCTTCTTTCTCTCTCTTACATCTTTCTCTTCTTCTAATACTCTCTTTCTCTTCTCTCTCTCTCTTCTCTCTCTCTTTAAATTTGTGCAGAACTGTCATTCTGAACGTGTCAATCATTCCTCATGTATAACAGTGTTAACACTTTCATCAAAGAGACAGTGTTTTTGTGGGATTTATGACACTAAATGATTATTTACGAACACAGCCTGTGTTATTTTTGTCAATAGTTGTCCTGTTTCACATGCAGGAAAGTGACATTACTCAAATCAGTAGGTTTTTAAGCTCGTTTTACTTAGACATTGTCTAATTTTTACATTTAGGTAACTCTGTCTTGATGTAACAGTTTTTGTGTCAGGACTGTTTATATGTTAAAAAATATTGGGTGACTAAGTTTTTGAAATATGTTGAATGTCTCTTTCTTTGATATGAACTCATCCTGCCATAAATAAGTTTGTTTGTTGCACATTAAACAACTGCAGAGAAAGGAGAGAGAGGAGAGAGAGAGAGAGAGAGAGGAGAGAGAGATGAGAGAGGAGAGAGAGGTAAATGTTAAGGTATTGAAATATTAGTAATTTCAGTTATTCTTTAGGTCAGTCAGGTTGAACCCTGATTTCCACAGCACTCAGTATCTGAAGTGTCTGCTGTCACATATTGTAGAGGGTTCTGGGCAACGTCTTGATATGATGTCCATCAGTAAATGAGTCACATAAAGAGATACTGCCGATGTTGTAAGACTAAGAGTGTGGGTTTACCTGATGTTTTACCTGGTGTGTGTAGACGGGTGTCCAGAGCACACCTACAGCTGTGGCTCCTTTGGGAAGGGCAGGGCAAGAAGTGTTGTTGTTGTTGTTCCCCAGCTTAACACTCTGGGGGTCTGTCACCCAGAATGTGCCCTCTGACCCACTCATCCATCCCACCTGGGAATCACTGTGAGATTGAAAATGCACACTGAATGAGAAGTTTGCGTGTATGTTTTCAAGTACCTCGCCATTTAGGCAGCCATACTCTGACTTCAGAGGAAAGAAGAGTGTGATGTCACATATTTTTGTAGGCTCTGGGCAACGTCTTGATATGATGTCCATCAGTAAATGAGTCACATAAAGGGATACTACCGATGTTGAAAGAGTCGTGTTTTTACCTGGTGTGTGTAGACGGGTGCCCGGAGCACACGTACAGCTGTGGGTCATTTGGGAACGGGCAGGGCAAGAGGAGTGTGTGTTTACCTGATGTTTTACCTGGTGCGTGTAGATGGGTTTACCTGATGTTTTACCGGTGCGTGTAGATGGGTTTACCTGATGTTTTACTGGTGTGTGTAGACGGGTTTACCTTATGTTTTACCTGGTGTGTGTAGACGGGTTTACCTGATGTTTTACCTGGTGTGTGTAGATGGGTTTACCTGATGTTTTACCTGGTGTGTGTAGATGAGTTTACCTGATGTTTTACCTGGTGTGTGTAGATGGGTTTACCTGATGTTTTACCTGGTGCGTGTAGATGGGTTTACCTGATGTTTTACCTGGTGTGTGTAGATGGGTTTACCTGATGTTTTACCTGGTGTGTGTAGACGGGTGTCCAGAGCACACGTACAGCTGTGGGTCGTTTGGGAACGGGCAGGGCACCAAGTGCTACTTCAGACACGACCGCTGCAGTGGCGCCAACGTCTGCCCCAACGATGCGGATGAACTGAACTGCAGTGAGTGGAGTGCTTTGTTGTTGTCATGGGTTGTTGTTTTAATGATAAAAAAGGACTGTTTTGTTCTTAAGTTAGACATTTTTTTGTTTTTTTTTCTTCTTTAGTTAGACATGAGTGTGATGATGTTTGGGATTTGCTGAAAGGTACAGTCTTCTTCCAGTTATTTTTAGAGGGAGGACAGGTCATTGGAGACAAAAAGCAGGGATGATATTGTAGGCCTAATGCAAATGGTGTCAAAATGAATTTTGTCTTAGCATGTATGTATACATGTAAATTCAGATGATTTTTAAAAGTCAGGAGAACTGTAGACTCCAACTATACAGTCAGGAGAACTGTAGAATGGAACTTAGAGCCAGGAGAACTGTATGCTATAGCTGACACGTCAGGGGGACAGTATGATCTATGTGAAAAGGCTCGAGGACAGAACAATGGACCTAGAAAGCCAAAGGAGCTGTATAAACCCCACTGTAGGTCAATTTCTACATGGATGCTTGTTTGCTTCATTCATTCATGACTTACCTCATTTCCAGATGAAGAGCTGTGTTCAGAGAGCCACAACCTGTTCCTGTGCGCCAACAAACGCTGCATCCTCTACAACTTCATCTGTGATGAAACCGATGACTGTGGCGACTACAGTGACGAGGAGGGCTGCAGCTTAGGTAGGTTGTGTTTCGTCTGTATTTCAGTTTTCATTTGACGGAGTGGTAAGAAGTGAAGTAGTGAGTTAAAAAAAATGTTAAAAATATAGTTTAGTCTGAAAATGGGTCAGTTGCTGTTGTTGTGCGTTCCCCAGCTTAACACTCTGGGGGTCTGTCACCCAGAATGTGCATGCTGACTGACTGACTCATCCCCCCTGGGAATCACTGTGAGATTGAAATTGCACACTTGGTGAGAAATGTTGCCTCTATGACTGTTTTCAAGCACCTCACCACATAGGCAGCCATACTCCGACTTCAGAGGACTTTTTCTCCTTTAACCTTTAGCACGCTGCAGGCGCATCGTGTCGCCGAACGAATTATTTCCCTTGCATCTGCAGGCGCACTGTGTCGCCGAACATAGGGTGTTTAAACTTTGCGGTTCATTGGCTGAGATTCCCTTACTATTAATAGCAATAGACGTCACTTTCGATTCAAAACGAGGCTAGAGTTTCCTCTGCTGGCAGCCATTTGCATTTTCTTCAACACAACACGCGACAGTGAATTTTTGAAAAATAAAAATCAACTTTCGGGATTTGTCCATCACCAAAATGGCGAACACTGATTCGGAACGATTTTTGCTGGAAATATCCATCGAATCTGACTTAGAAAATGATTTTGAAGGCTTCAAACTTGTTAAAATAGACTTTGAAGTGACAGTAAGTGATCTAGGTCACAGTAATAGTGTTTCAAGTGAGATCGATGATGATCGCGAATACGATGTACCAAGCGGCCGTAAATATTTGTCGCTGGCCGGTATCATGGAAATTTTTGGTCGAAATGAGATGCCTGATGGTATTTCTGAAGGAAAAGTGTTTTATTTGTTTATAACCGATAAAATTATCACTTTGAGACTGACTGAAGTGCCACAGTCCGGTAGAAAATAATCGCGAAGACGATGTTCGTAATCGCCATGAAAACTTTTCGCGGATCGACTTCGACGAAACTTTTGGTCCAAAGGAGATACTTCGTGCTATTTATAAGGAATAACTGTTTTGTTTACTTCTAAAAGTCGACATAATCACTTCATTAGTGACTGAAGTACAACAGTTTGGTAGATAGCACACAAAAACTCCATTCAAAGTGAAAAAATAGTAAGTCAACACGGTTCCGGTTTTGTGTTTTTATGTCTGTTTTTTTTTTTTTCAACGTCAAAACATGCATGCAGAACATATTGCCTTATATGAAAACATTCCTCATCCATTCTTTTATTAATATACAAAATATCAAGTCTCTACATTAAATTCATCCACTTTTATAAAGGTTCTAAACAAGTAGGTGCTCTCAGTTTTTGGTAACGGAAAAAGAATGCAGGGAGAGAGGAAAGCGGTCACCAAAGAACACAGGGTGCTAAAGGTTAAAGGAGAGTGCCAGTTGTTATGGTAAGAGCTTGTCATGGCTGAAGGCAATCTCAGCACACCATTTTACAACATAACAACATTTTAGTGTAGGCCAAGGCAATTAGCTGACATCAGTAAATGGCACAGGTTTTGGCCTGGGCCAAAAATGGGTCGGTGGGAGTGGAAGAGATTTCCTGTGACTTCATGTACAGTGCAGTTACAATATTGATTGTTTATAAATCAATCTTAATCATTGTTGAACATGATAACTAAACATACGCATCATGTTCACGCTGTGCAGGCAACTCACAGAAGGTGATGCACAATGCAGAACTTCAATATTGTTTGTTTATGAATCCACCTTTGTCATTGTTCAACACAATAGATAAACTTGGGCATCTTGTTCACCCTGTGCAGGCAATTCATGGCAGGTGATGTACAATACAGTTACAATATTGTTTGTTTGTCAGTCAATCTTTGTCATTGTTGAACGTGATACCTAATAGGGATGCGTTGTGTTCACCCTGTGCAGGCAACTCGCGCATTGTGATGTACAATACAGTCACAATATTGTTTGTTTATAAATCAATCTGTGTCATTGTTGAACGTGATATCTAATCATGGTTACCTTGTTCACCCTGTGCGGGCAACTCGCGCAAGGTGATGTACAATACAGAACTTACAATATAGTTGTTTGTCAATCCATCTTTGTCATTGTTCAGCACTATAGATAATCATAGGAATGTGCTGTGTTGTGCAGGCAACTCACGCAAGGTGATGGTGGCGGCGGTGGTGGGCTCCCTGCTCTGCTCCCTACTACTCGTCCTCTCTCTGGGCTGCGCCTGCAAGTTCTACTACCTGCGCCACCACCACCACAACCACAACCACAACCACTCCCACCGCGGCCCGCGCTACAACACGCCACTCAGCCGACTACAGGCGGAGATGTTCCGTCGCCGCGCGCCCCCACCCCCTTACCACGAAGCCATGCTGACCTCGCGACCCTACGACGAAGCCGTGCGCGAGTACCTGGCCCAGACCCAGCAGAGCCGGGAGCCAGAAGCCGCAGAGCCGGAGTCAGGAAGCGCGGAGCAAGGCGGCTCAGGAAACGAGGGTGGTGGTGGTGGGGGGGGTGACTCGTCGGTGCAGAACCTGATCAGCCTGATGGACTTCTCGGAGCAGGGGGGCGAGAGCCTGGAGCACTCTGCCCGCCTGGAACTGCTCCACCTGGCCTCGGATTCCTCCAGCGACTCTGACTCGGAGGGGGACGATGACGATGACGACAACAACAACAACAGCGCTGGCCCCCGCCCCAGACGCCTGGCTGAGGACCGCTCAGGGCAGATCGAGATGACGGAGACCCTGCCTCGAACCAGCGCCACTGTCGGAGTCGCCTCCCCTGATGAGAGTCTGCCCGACGTCAGCGAGGATTCGGCCAGTGCCACCCTGTCTGCCGATGACGACGGCACGGAGATGACGTCACTGGCGGAGGAAGGGGGGGGCGACACGGGGAAGGTGGGGGAGGAGCGAGGCCCAGTGGCGGAGGAGAGTGACAAAGAGAACAACAGTGACGCAGACTCTGTGTGCATCCTGTGCCTTGACGAGGAAGATTCCGCCACGCTGGACGATGGAACCGATACCAGATGCCTTCTGCAGGACGTGTAGTCTGCTCCTCCCTCCTCCTCCTCCCTCCCCCCTCCCCCTCTCTCCACCCCTTTCTCCTGTTCCTATGCTGAAGAAAGAAGAAAAAAAAACTGAAAACAAAACCCAGTTACACAGCTGTGATTTTTTGGATATATTATAATGATATAGTGCTGACTTACAACTGTTGTTACTGTTAATGTTGAGTACTGGACTTTTTTTGGCCTGTGTGGTGACCTGACTAGTATAGGTGCTTTTGTTACCATTGGCTTTGTGTGTGGGGGTGTGTGTGTGTGTGTGTGGTGTGTGTGTGTGTGTGTGTGTGTGTGTGTGGGTGGTTGTGTGTGTGTGTGTGTGTGGGTGGTTGTGTGTGTGTGTGTGTGTGTGGTGTGTGTGTGTGTGTGTGTGTGTGGTGTGTGTGTGTTGTGTGTGCGTGGTGTGTGTGTGTCACATACGTGGTGTGTGTGTGGTGTGTGTGTGTGTGTGTGTGTGGTGTGTGTGTGGTGTTGTTACATGTGTGTGTGTGTGTCCACAGTGTGTGTGTGTGTGTTTGTGTGTGTGTGTGTGTGTGTGTGATGTGTGTGTGTGTATGAGAGATGAATGTGTTTGGAGGAAGTTGAGGGATGATTATTGTTCCTTGTGTTTTAGAATGGCTGTTGTAGTACAGCTCTCTTTTTAATCAGAAAATCAAATGTCTGTCAAATGTGTGTGTGTGTGTGCAGGCATGCATGCATGAAAACTGCTCACATTCCTGTATATATGCGAGCATAAATGTCATATGCAATCACGTGGAATCATTCATATTTGCCCTTTTAAAAAAAATTTTATTTAGATAATTATAAAGATATAAGGAAAAGAGTGTAATTGTACAGAAAACAGTGTAGGCAGTAGGAAAAAAACTAAATTGCAAAGCTTTTTCTATGGCAATAGGGAAAAAAACTAATTTGTATAGCCGTTCCTATGGCAATAGAGAAAAAAATAAATTGCAAAGCTTTTTCTATGGCAGTCCATGCTTTACACCTGTATGTTTAAAAATGTTGAAATACGTAGCCAGTATTTTACCAGGTGAATACTTGATGAAATTTTAATCCTCTCAAACAGATCATCATTGCAAAAAAGAAAAGAGAAATCATCTGCTTCTTATGTCAATATAGTGTGTACATATTTTTTTTCTATTTTCTTTGGTGTATTAGTGGTTTGTGAAACAGTCCCCTTAAATAGATCATCAACTTCATTCACACACAAAAAAAGAAAAATATATATATCTGCTTCTGACACTAATCTAGTGTATCAGGTTGTTGTAGTTGTTGTTTTTGGTTGTTATGTTTGTTTAATTTAGTGTATCCATAGTTTTATAAAACAGAATAATATGTTTAAATGTTTCATTAATTGAGAAAAAAAAAGTGTGAAAGCTTTTAAATGATTGCTGTAGTCATGACAGAAGTGTAAAGAAAGCTTATACCTGCTTCCCGTATTATCGTAGAATAACTGATTGCTGGTTTGTTTGGTGTGTCTTGTTTTTTTTTCATTTTGTGTATCAATTAGTTGTGGAACAGAATAATCTGTTTGAAGGTTTTTTGTGTTTTTTTTAAATAATTTTTTTATAGGTCATAAATGATTGTTGTAGTCATGAAAAAAAACTGTAAAGAATGCTTCAGAGATGAAACAGTTGTAATCAGTGCCGATTGCCATGGATCAGTTTGGCTGTTCTCCCAGCAGAAGAAGTGTGAAGTCTGTGTTGCCTGTTGTGAGCGCTGTGGTTTGTGATTAGGGAACATCTTCAGCAGTGAGTTCTAAGAGCATTGATCAGAGAAAGCGGGGATCTTTTGTCCTAGAAAAGGATATTCATCAGTTTCAGTAAACCATCTCACTATTTATTTATTTATTTATCTATCTATTATGTATTTGTTTATTCATTTTATTTTCTTTCTTTATTTATTCTTTCATATTGAGGATAAGAGAATAAGCGCTCATGTGCTTTTTTACATCTAGTCCCCGTGTTTATGCATTTTTTTCCAACATATATGTACTTAAAGGAAAGGGGTAACAGGCACAACCCCCCCCCCCCCCCCCCCCCAAAGGAAGAAGAAGAGAACTCTTTGAAGCAAGGCCTAGCTGGTGGATTCATGAAACTAGTAACCACTTGTCTCCGAAAAAAGCAGCCTGGGTTCACGTTAACAAAAATCTGTTATCCATGATAAAGTTCATACAACAGAAGATTGTGGCGTAAGGCATGACCTAACTGGCCGTTGAAGCAATGTTTTAATAGTACCCTGTGAGGAATCTGCAAAACTGCTGTTACACAGGATTTTGATAGAGAACAAACTGGATGGGATTCAGGACATGATGATGCTGCCCTTTTTTCTCGCCATTAGCTACAATGGTCATATTGTTTATCAAAGGCTTTTGTTTAATCCAGCTTAACTTCCTCAGTCCAAACAGTATTTGCCAAGATATGAATAATGCCCCCGCTTAAATCCAACGGATGTTGCTGGATTACACAAGTTAGAATTCATCACGATGTGAACCATCGCCAATTGCTACCATGTGTCAAAACTCATATCAGGCTAGAAGGAGAAACCAGTAGAGTGTCTGCAGTGTCCTGAGGAGGGGTACACACACTCGGTGTCCTGTTCCATTGTCCACAGTTTCACCACATATCCATCCCAGCTTTAAAGTCCAGATGTCTTTAGAATTGTTTTTGGAGTGGGAGAGAGAGAGCATAGCAGTGGAAAGGGAAAATGTCTGCAGTGTGATGTACAGTACACAGGGATGAAAGTTTAGAAAACTGATGGCAGCCAGGAGACTAGATTCAAGAAAAATGGTGGACATGCAATCAACCGCAACAAGGAAAACTCCGGTGAATCAAATACTTTGTATGGAAAACTGTTCACCAAACTATTCTGTGCAGCAAAAAATTGGATTAAAATCTGTCTCTGCATCTGTCACTAATCCTTGCATGAAAGACATTACGTAACAGAAACAACTTGGGGGAAAAGGTTAACATGAAGATTACATACACCAAAACAAGATGACAGTGAAACAGTGACTGGATCAAATTACAGCCAAGCAAGTAATTGCATCTGAGGGAAATTATTGTGAAGCACATCAACAACAAAGCAACAACAAAACAGAAAAAAAGAAAAATGTTATATAAGTAAGTGCAATTGTTTCCAGAAGAAAAAAATGTAAGATTTGTGAGTGTTGCAATAGCAGAGCTGGGCAATTTGTTATGTTTTGTTGCTTTTTAGGAAAAATAATCAAACGCAATTTTAGTGCCAATTATTAGCAAGCATACATGCACGCGGTGCGTGCGCGCGGCGCGCGACGCACACACACACACACACACACACACACACAACACACACACACACATACACATAACACACACACACTTCAGAGGATTGAAGCTAACGTCTGCAGTTCATAATGAACAGATGACAAAACAATTCTGTAACAAAGGAACAAGAACAGTTTCTGAGTTGCCGTATCTTTAAAAAAAAATCCTTGATGTTTTGGGGTTTTTTTTCTTTGAAAGTATATTCATGAATGTTAGTGTGTATGTGCACATGTACATGCATGTGTGTGTGTGTGTGTGTGTGTGTGTGTGTGTGTGTGTGTTGTGTGTGTGTGTGTGTGCGTGCGCGTGTGTGTGTACATATGTGTGCATATCACACATTTATGTGCTGTGTATGCATGCATCGATGATTGTATATAGAATTCATGTGTTTCTGTCTGCAACTGTTACAAGTAATATACGGTGAACCCTTAAAGATATGAATCATGCTGATTTACCCACTGTCATTCCATTTTTATCCCTGTAAATGCTTGTGGTGTGTGATAGTATACGCTGGGGAAACAGCGTCCCCAGAATGAGAAAGACAGTTATGGCATACGGACTATGCTTGTTTGTTCATTCTCAGCCTAGCTCTACAGTAGTAGACATTTTCTGCCAAGTACAGCATTGCTGTTCCCTTTCCCAGTGCTTGTCTTCTTCACCTTTTATTCTTTCCTTCAGTCCTGTCTTCAACAGCATTTACTGGTAGTGATTTTTGTGTTCCTGTCGTCTCTTTGGGGGACGGGATAGCTCAGTGGTCAGAGCACTCACTCTCCCCAAGCCAAGGTTAAGCAGCATCAAGCATGGTTACCAGTTGGATGGGTGACTGTTTGCATGCCTTGGCTTCAGTACAGTCCCTCAGTTCACCCAGTTGTAAATGGGCACGTGCCCTTTTTAGGGTCAGGGAAGGTACAGCAGCGAGGGAGAGGAGATGGGCACCGCCCTCAATATGCTGGCCGCTAGAGAAGCTGAGGTCTTTGATGCCTCGTTCCCCTACAACCACAGAGGTTATGGAACACCTTTACCTTTACCTTTTATCATCTCTTCAGACTTTTTTTTCTCCATTTACTCTAAATCAAAAACAAAAATAGCGGAGAATTTTATCTTTATGTTGCCATAACCTGATTTAGTCTTGTAGTTTGTGTGTGTGTGTGGAGAACTAAATCCTTTTGTTAGTCAAATTCTGGTTTTGTGCTATAATGGGGGAAGAAAAACAGCCATTCTAAAAGCAAAAAAAGAAACTATTGGGAGTCAAAACTTGAGTCATTGTGAAGAAAATCAGCCTTTCTACTTTCCCTTGCTGTCAAAACTGGAGTGAAGTATTCCTTATTTTTTGTACAAATGTATTGAGGAAGGTGCGGACATTTCTGGGTCCTACTTGTGTATAGATTGTGCAGAAAATTCAAACGTTTTGTGCCCACCTTCTATTCTACGTTGTATGTGTACAGACTGGAGAAACCAAGGTTCAGAGACTGTGTTTTTCTTACATTTCTGGATGGCTTGACTGTAATATCTTTTTTTTCCTTTTGTTTTTGTTTTTTTTGTTTTTTGCTGCTTGACTGTAATATCTTTTTTTTTCCTTTTGTGGTTTTTGTTGTTGTTGTTTCTGTGCTGCCTGCATATCAGGTGATTGTGATTGTGCATGGGGCGATAGGTGTGCTTGCATGTCGGTATTTTTAATTAAGCAGAGAGTGCAGTACTGTGTACTGTCAGTAATGGTTTTTTATAACTAGGGAGATCAGTGTGATTAGAAATCTTGTAAAATATGGTCATAGGGGAATTTTGAATGAAAAAAACCTCTCTTTCTTTTTCCTCTCCCCCCCCCCCCCCCCCCCCCCCTCCAAAAAAAAAAAGAAGAAAAGGCATTTTTTAAGATTTATTATATGACGACTGTATTAAATTTTTACAGGATGATGATTATCCAGAGTTTTGTTAGTTTGTTTTTCATTCATATCTGGTGTGTGTGTGTGTGTGTGTACATGTGTGTGTGTGTACATGCGTGTGTGTGCATGTGTGTGTTTGTGGGTTGTGTGTGTCTTTGATTTTACGTTTGTGGGTTGTGTGTGTGCATGTACGTGTGCATGTATGTGTGTAGATGTTTACGTTTGCGACAATTTCATACAGCCTCCTTAGATATTTTTTTTTAACTGTGTAGGTGTGATTGTAGCTTACTTCTACTGCAGCAACCGTCTCCCTCTGTTTTTTTGTACCGCTCTCCCCCCCTGTGGGGGGGGGGGTGCCAGAGGCCCATCAGTATAGAAATAATATAGATGCCTTCTAAAAATCCTGTGCAAGGAATTTCCTCTTTTCTATCTCTCTCTTTGTTTCTGCCTTGTTCCTTATCTTCCTGTCATCTCTTTGTCTATCAGCTGCCATCTTGGTCCATTCTCCTGCCTTTTTCCCCCAGAGTTAAAAGAAAGCTATTCTCCCCCATGCCTGACTTACCAGGCACTTAACGGCAGTGCGGTGCATTGTCACTCCTATGACAGACAACAGGAGTTGCTGTCTGAGTGTTCAATGATGAAGGAGGAGAAGTATTGCTTTTATAAAAAATCTTATGGTTGCCTCTTCTCCTCTCTCTCTGTCTGTGTCTGTCTGTCTCTGTCTCTGTCTCTGTCTGTCTCTCTCTGTCTCTCTGTCTCTCTCTGTGTCTGTCTGTCTCTCTGTCTGTCTCTGTCTCTCTGTCTATGTCTCTGTCTCTGTCTCTCTCTGTCTCTGTCTCTCTCTGTCTCTCTCTGTCTCTCTGTCTCTGTCTCTGTCTCTGTCTCTCTCTCTCTCTCTCTCTCTCTCTCTCTCTCTCTCTCTCTCTCTCTCTCTCTCCTCTCTCTCTCTCTCTTCAGCTCTCCTCAGTATAACTCCCCCAACCAGCTGAACTATATACCAAATGAATTGAGAAAAAGAAAACTGACCCGACATGAAACTTGTCCAAGTTTTTTTTAATATTGTATACTGTTGTTTATGTTTTAGTTACCATGATTGTGTGTATGTATGTGTCTTTAATATAGGTTTTTCCAGATGTAGACAGGTTTTGTTTGGTTTTGTTTTTAAATCTGAAAAGTTTTTCAGCGGCTGTGAGGTTTCTGAAATCATTACTTGTAATTCAAGTTAAAATTTTGCTTTAGAAAAACGCAAATCTAGCCCACAGTGTTAGTGATAGTGTTTGTAAAATTACATTATTTTGTTGTTATGGGAGTTTTAGTGTTTTGCATCCTATATATATATATATATCAAAGTGTGTTTTTGTGTAGAAAATGTTTCACATCTTTTAGGAACAACTTGAAAACAGTAGTAAACTGATTTGATTTCTTTCTTTCTTTGTTTTTTTAAATAAAGCAGACATGTCTAACTTTAGCGTGCTTACCATGAATGCTTTGCATAGCTCATACAGTCAGTGGTTCATTCAGTAGAGGGTCCTGCATATGATGATGCATGTTTAGGGATATATTTCTTTGGTTTGATTATCATTTGTATTCATGTATCAAACAGTAAGAATAACACAAAGAATAACAAGCTTTGATGCTTTTTACCAATTGTATTTAGCTGCTGTGATGCGCGTGTATGTTTGTGTGAGTGTGTGTGTGTGCGTGCGTGCGTGCGTGCGTGCGTGCGTGCGGACATCATTATTGTGTGGGCATTGATGTAGGTTAGCTGATGAGGGTGTGTGTACTTAATGCACGCAGGTTTGTTTGGTTTTCTTTTCCCTTTTTTTCTGTAGAGTTTGTGGAATTGTTTTCTGTACTACACGCAGTAGGTAACACATGATGATTTTGTCTCAGATTGCTCACATTTCTGTACTGCAAGAATTAACCAGAAAGTGTAGTGTGTGATACCTATATATAATCATTTTCTAGAAGTCTGCTTGCTACTGCTTACAAAAAGAAAGAAAGAGAGAGCAAGTTTATGAAGTTGCCACTGTTTCAGAGGAGTTTTCTCGGTAGGTTATTCTTGTGTCGTTTGGTTGGGTTTTGTCCTCTCTTTTATCTTCTCCTTTTTTTTTGTTTTTGTTTTTTTCTTTTATCTTGTTTCTGTGCATGGTTATCTCTCTCTGTCTTTCATCTTTCTATCATTATTATCTGTCTATCATTAGTGTCTCTTTTATGTTTACATCGTTATCATCTGTCTTTCATCTATCATTATTGTCTGTCTTTTATCTTTGTATCACTAGTATTTCTTTTATTTTTGTGTTATCTCTTTTCTCTTTGCATTATTATCATCTCTCTGTCTTTTATCTTCTTTCTAGGCATTATGATGTTGTCGTGTGTTCCCCAGCTTAACGCTCTAGGGGTCACACAGAGCATGCTTTCTGTCGTCACACCTCAGGATCACGGTGAGGCCCTGTGTGAGTTCTGGTGGAGAAGTGTGAATACATGCATAGCTCACTGTACAGGTAGCCATACTCCGACTTCAGTGGATTTTTTTTTCTCTTTGAATGAAGATTACAAGTTGTTATGCTAAGAGTGTGTCACGAATGAAGACTTATCTCAACATGAAGTTTCAAAGCATAACACCATTCTGGTGTATTTCTTTTCTTTATTTCTTTTTTTTTTTTTTTTTTTTTTTTTTTTTTTTTTTTAATTCTTTTTATTTTGAGGATAATGGAATAGGCACTCATGTGCTTTTTTTGTTTTTTTTACATCCAGTCCCTGTGTGTATGCAGTTCTGTAAAATTTGTCATCCATAGCTACACCTTGGCACTTTGCTTGTCTTAATGCAGGTTTTGGTTTGGGTTAAACTCATCAGTATCTCTCTGTTTTCCATCTTTGCTCTAACAGTTTTATTTTCTGTCCCTTTTTGAATGGAGCCATTACTTTCTTTCTTTTTTAAAGAATCAAGCTGCAAATATCACAAGATTTTTGCAGAGTAGCCTTTGAAAGTGGCGCTCTTCAATATAGGTCTGCTTCGTCTTGTCTTCTGGTGTGTCTTCTTCTTCAGGAGAATCAAGCCATGTCATATCCAGTCACTAGGATGAAGATTTCAGTTTACCCAGCATATACACATCAGCATCAGCAGTCCCATGCCCAAGATGGTTGTTGGAGGGACACGAGGAGGAGCTGGAAAGGACATGTATGCCATGACTTTTCCCAGACACATCTGACGGGGTGAAGCGAACGAGAGAAGGAGGAGGAGGGACACAAGGGATGCATTGATCGACTGTTTTCTCCAGGCTGGTCTGTCTGTCTTCAGCTTTTCATAGCAACACTGCCATGTCAGGGCCGGTCTGTCCAGTCTGTGATGTTAGTTCTGCATCCTCCAGTTCTTCCTCTGTCTGCCCAGTCTGTGATGTTAGTTCTGCATCATCCAGTTCTTCCTCTGTCTGTCCAGTCTGTGATGTTAGCTCTGCATCCTCCAGTTCTTTACCTGTCTGTCCAGTCTGTGATGTTAGTTCTGCATCCTCCAGTTCTTCCTCTGTCTGTCCAGTCTGTGATGTTAGTTCTGCATCATCCAGTTCTTCCTCTGTCTGCCCCTGTGTCTTCCTCCCACAAAGTGGCCCCTGTAGGATAGATAGTCTTGGCAAGAGAGTTATGACCAAACCACGTCAGCTTCCTCCTCTTTCCAACAGCCAGAAGGGGTTTGTTCCTGTTGTATGCATGTGCATGCAGATAAAACACTTCTTATAAATCCAGAATCGGAGATTGTCATGGTTTCATTATCTTTTAGGTAAACTGGGTTTTATGGGAAACTGAGGAAAAGTGAGTAGGATAACAGTGTGCAAATCTAGTGTAAGTGTATGCTGCTTACTTATTAGTCTTAATATTGTATTAAAAAAAAGAAAATCCGTGTTTTTATTAGGTCGTGTATGTGTGTGTGCTCTGTATGTATTTCTTGGAGTTTGTCTGTTGGCTATCTTGAAGCTGCTGTTCTGCTTTCTACTAGGGAGAATGTATCAGTAAGTACTGTACTTCACAGCTCATACATTACCATGTGAATGAATATTTCCATATTGCAGTCTTTCACCAATGATTTTGACAATAAAAGACATTGTAGAAATATCATGGGAGTCTGTTTTTTTTTCCTGAAGTTTGTGCAGATTCTGTTGTTTTTGTGTTGATTTCATTTTCTGAGTTTTAAAGGTTGTTCGTGTACTTTTTTTATGCTAATTCTGTAATTGTCTGCTTCTATTTCTTTCCATTTTTTTGTGTTAGTATGTCTATCTGTCTGTCTGTCTCTCTCTGTCTCTCTCTGTCTGTCTCTGTCTGTCTCTGTCTCTCTCTGTCTCTCTCTTGCTCTTGTGAGTGTTTGTATGTCTCAGTGTATTTTCTTTTGAGTGTGGTGTGTTTATACTGCATGTTTTTGCTTGTGGGTTTGTAACATACTTCATCCCTACCCCCTCCACACTCTCCTTTCAGTTTTCCTTCCCTCTCAGCACTTCAACCATGTTTACAGGGCTGTGATCACATGGGGGGTAGTCTAATTACTGCCCCATCACACAATGATCACAGGTTTTGTTGTCAAGGTAGCATGGTTTTGCCATGTTGTCTTTATCTCTGTGCACACCAAAAGTACTTTTGTTGTTGTATATGAATAAAACAGTAACAATCAAAATTAGCTGTGGTATATACTTTAATAATAGAAAAGCAATAACAAGTTGTTGTCGTATATGAAAAAAAACATAACAATCAATATACTTTAATAATAGAGGAGCAATAATAACAAGTAGTTGTATACGAAAAAAACCCATAACAATCAAAAGTAGCTGTGGTATAAACTTTAATAACAGAAGAGCAATAACAACAACAATAAAAACGAAATGTGTGAAAGCCTTGCCTTTTACCAGAAGACACTGTGACTTGGCTATTTGATTACAATTTTTAGTTATAGTTAATTCACCATGAACGTGAAGTCATTCTTTACAGACAACAACTTCAAAACTTTATTGTATGTACGTATGTGTGTGTGTGTGTGTGTGTGTGTGTGTGTGTGTGTGTGTGAGTGCATACCGCTATCAAATTGCAAGAAGAGTATCACAATTTATGCTGCAACACATTCTGAATCAAAACCAATAATAAAAACCACCGTTTCTGAGAATATCACAATGTAAAAACACTTCAAATAATCTACCTCAGCCCTTGATTCATGACAAGATTTACAAAACTGCGTGCACACGGGGACTGGATGTAAAAAAGCACATGAGTGATTATTCCATTATCCTCGATATAAAAGAATAAATAAATAAATAAAATAAGCATATTTATGTAATTAATTTAACTTTTACAAGACAAGAACGCATACACACAGGTTTGCATCTACTGATACAGTTTATGTATATATAGAGAGAGAGACAGACAGACAGAGACAGACAGACAGACAGACGCACACACAGAGAGACACACAGACACACAGACATACAGAGAGACTCCATACACTCAACCATTAATCATAAAAGATTTTAAAATTCCACATCACAGTTATAAAACCAGTGAACTACAAACAATTGAGCAAAACTTGTCTTAAATTACTTTTGGAAAAAGAAAAAAAGAGAGATCAGTATTGCAGTGAAAACACTCAATCA
The DNA here is from genome assembly GCA_030674155.1 of Stramonita haemastoma. Classification (NCBI taxonomy): domain Eukaryota; kingdom Metazoa; phylum Mollusca; class Gastropoda; order Neogastropoda; family Muricidae; genus Stramonita; species Stramonita haemastoma. Next base: position 2,698,541 of record CM060325.1, on the reverse strand, counting down.
CTGATGTATGATTAATTATGGCACTGTTCTCTCTCAGGGAGGGATGAATAAAGCATTCCATTTCTATGTAATCCTCAGAGTCCTGAGGTCACCGGGTAAAATTTGGAGTATGCAGACCTGCTAGTGCCAGCGTCTCTTTCTTTTGTATACAAGTGTATTGTATTGTATTGCCATGTATTGTATTACAGCAATAAAACGTTAACAACTAGAGTAAAAAAAAAAATTTTTTTAAAAGGTTTAAACCACACCCAAACATAAGACCAGGTAAGGACCACATAAAATCCACAGATTGCAAGCACATATCGCATTTAGACAGACACAACAATCCACCCATAAATAAAGTCATCAATGGACGATATAAAACTGCCAGGTGAAACAAACAATTACAATAAATAAACTGTCATCACAGTCTGCTGCCTTGAAACCCCAAATTGAGCTGATGTACATGAATATGATTAAAAAAAACAAAAACCTGCAGTACAAAAAATTCTAGAAATATTCAGTCATGAATGCTTTGTTTGCATACAGCATCCTGAACAAATTTTTTTTAAAAAGCAAGTTGATCGTATGCAAGCAGATCATATATAAAAAAAGGAAACAAAATTCTTTTTTCCTCGACAAAATCTTTCAAGACAAATCACAGAGAAACCAATGTTTGGTGTACCTTTAGACAGTATCACTCACAGAAAGTATATTTAAAAAATCCATCATCACCAGTATGACTCCCAAATTGCACAAAGTGCATTATCACAAAAAATGATATAGATCAGAACGAAGGTGTTATGATGAGAATGACTCTTCAATAAAGTTCATAACCCAGACAAAACTTAAAACAGGAGAAAGAGAAAAACACTAATCTATAAATACATTGTTCAATATATCCAACACACCCTAGCTCTTTATGATCATGATGAACATATCCAACATACGCTCTACAACAACAGTGAATCACTCATATACGGCACACAATCTGCTACAACCACCTCACCACTCTCCACACAGACGATCCAGCACTACAGAAAAATGAACAAAAAACCAGGCCACAACGGCGTCAAATACAACATTTCATCTAGGAATCGTCATCATCGAGGACGGTCTGATCTCGGCATCTTTGGGCTCATCCATGTCGATGCGGATCCCAGGAAAGTGGGGAACCTGGGCTTGCCGCTCTTGCTGAGCTCCTGGAACTTGTAGGTGATGATGGACCCCTTCTTGGGGGGGTTGCGCCGATCCTTGTCCGACATCCTGCAACACGGAATAGTGTAGTATCCCTCAGTCTCTGAATCTATGGATTTGCACTCTAGGATCTAGAGAGTTAAAGCCTGGCTGGGTAAGTAAGTATGAAGAGCAACACAGAATACAGTCAGTATCTGTCAGTCTCAGAAGACTATGGAGTTTGCTCTAGGCTCTAGAGCGCAAAGCCTGGGTAAGTAAGTATGGCGGGCAACATGGAATATAGGAGGGGAAAATGTGGTTGATTTGTCTTGTTCAAAGTGTTTTTGAAAAGAAACAGAGTGTAAGATATAGATAAAAAAAAAATTTTAGATAAAGGCTCCCATAACTATGTGGTCATAGGGGAGCAAGGTCGTCAGAGACATCAACTTCTCTAGGAGCCAGCATACTGAGGGTGGTGCCCATCTTTCTCCCTCCTGCTTTACCTTCCCTGACCCTAAAGAGGGCAGGTACCCATTTACAGCTGGGTGAACTGGGGAACTTACTGAAGCCAAGATGCGCAAACAGTCACCCATTCAAGTGGTAACCAGCTCGATGGTACTTAACATTTCCTTGGGGAAAGTGAGTGCTCTGACCACTGAGCTTGCGCGCACATGAACACACACAGCATGCACACACACACATGCACACGCACACACACACACACAACTTATCCAGTGAAAACACCTCACAACTTTCATTGGAATAACGTATGTAAGAATTGTACACACTGCACTTCCATTTGTCCCATGCAGTTAATTAGGACAGTAATGTAAGGTGTTTTATATCAATCCACGTGTAGCCCATTGATCATCTGAAATTCACATCTTCCATACATACCAACAACGCCCCTACTCCACCACATCACACACCCTCCCACCACCTGTCTTCTTTCTTATCTCTCTCTCCCACATTCCCAAACACAATATTTGAAAAGCATACAAAGAAAGAACACACACACACACACTTACCCAGACCCTACAGAGAACTCGATGCCACACGCCATTCGCAGCGCAGAGCTCCGCACACAAACTGGTTCTTTCCCTTCCCCTTCTCGTGACCAATCACAATGGCCTGCACACACAGACATAGAAAAACATTGCTGGCTATAAGAAGTGAACTGATTCGTTGGCTGACAAGGATGTTGTACAGGTTACATATGACATGCTGAAGGGTTGAGATAGTTTTGAAAATTGATGAGAGTGGTGTGTGTGTGTGTGTGTTGTGTGTGTGTGTGTGTGTGTGTGTGTGTGTGTGTGTGTGTGTGTGTGTGTGTGTGTGTGTGTGTGTGTGTGTGTGTGTGTGTGTGTGTGTGTGTGTGTGGTGGTGGTGCGTGTGCGTGGTGCGTGGTGTGTATGTTTCAGCATGTGTGTACAGGCATGGTGCAGGCATGATGTGTGTAAAAAAACTTACACTCCTTCGTTCTCTTTTTTTTTTCTCCTCACCCTACAAAATTGTAAAAGCAACTACTTCTTTTAACAGAATTCTCCAACCAATTCTTCTACATCAATCTAACCACAATATTTCTTAAAAGAAACAACAAAACCAACACTCGCACACAACCTTTTTACACACAAAACTTTATTCACATAACTATGCCAGAAAAAAAAAACAACACCATGACACATTCTTCACAAACCTCAGCATCATAGAATTTCTTGATCTTGAGCAGCGTGTGCGAGCGGGAGCGCTCGTACTTGGACTTGGGTTTGCGGATCATCAGCCCCTCCCCTCCCCTGTCCAAACATACTTCAGCTTCTCCTCCAGCTGTTTCTTGCTGGTGCACTTGGTGTGCTCCACAAACACCGCGTACTTCGGCCTGCACAGTCAGCACCAGGAGAGAAATCAGTGGATTGTAGTCATATTCCAAGCTAACAATAGCTATACTAACGTCTTTTTTTCTCTCCATAAGCAGCCAGTTAGAAGAGATTTGATGATCTATTTTATTTATTTATTCTAATAAGCACTAATGTGCAACTTATCTCGAACCTCTGTATAATTATGTTCTAGTGTTAAATGTAAACGGTAAAAGTGTCCCATAGCCTATGTGGTCGTTGGGGAGCGAGGCATCAGAGACCTCAGCTTCTGTAGGGGCCAGCATATTGAGGGTGGCGCCCATCTCCTCTCCCTTGCTGCTTTACCTTCCCTGACCCTAAAAAGGGCAGGTACCCATTGACAGCTGGGTGAACTGGGGGGACTGTACTGAAGCCAAGGTGCGCAAGCGGTCACCCATCCAACTGGTAACCACGCTCGATGCTGCTTAACGTTGGCCAGGGGGAAAGCGAGTGCTCTGACCACGGAGCTATCCCATCCACTTATGTCCTGGTGTTATCTTAGAAAAACAAAATATCTCACAGTCGAGCCAATATTTTATGACTCTCCATAATAACAACACTAAGAACACAACCATTGTTACTGACTTTTTCTCCTCAAAGTAATCGGTGATGGCCTGAATCCTCTCTTCAAAGGGCTTGGCCTCCAGACTGGGAGTGTCAAACACCTGAAAGCAATCACTTTATTTTTGAAAGATGTAAAAAACAAAAAACAAAAAAAAAACAAATAAAGAAAGAAAAAAACAGCAGAAAAAGCCAAGAAAAAGATGGAAGTAAAACAAAAGAAAAGAAAAGAAAGCAAGACGTACTATCTCCCTCCCCCCCTCCCCCCCTTTTCTTTTTTAACATCCCACAAAAACTAGACTTTCACCTGCTGTAAAAGACAAGCAAACTTTTAAAAAAATTCGGTGGGAGCATTTTTCTCCCTGGAGATTTTTTTAAAACATTTATTTCAAACCCTTTCAACACACACACACATACATACACACGCACGCACGCGCGCGCACGCACATGCACATGCACGCGCACACACACACACACACACACACATGCACGCACACACACACACACACATACACACACACACACACACACACACACACACACACACACACACACACACACACACACACATACACACACACACAAAAACTCTAGCCAAGAAACAACCCTCCTCCCCCCAAAAAAAAAAAAATCAAAAGAAACAAACAAAACAACAAAAACCCAAAAGACTCACTCACATGATATTTGATTTTCTTGTAGTCGTCACATTCGGCAGTCTTCACGATCTTCACTGTGGACTGAAACTGCCCCCTTCCCCCAAACAACTCTCCATCGAGTGTCATGTCTCTCGGCAGATCCTGGGAAATGTATTGGATAACACGAGTGATAACAATGATAATAAATGAAGAAAAAATGTTATCATCATCATCGTCGTCGTCGCTGTCGTCATCTCCATCATCACTGTCATCACTGTCATCATCATCATCACACCATCACACATATGTCGTCGTCATCATCATCATCATCATCGTCGTCATCATCATCATCATCACCACCACAATCATCACCATCATCATAATCATCAAACAATAACGATAATAATGAGAAGCTGTATGATTTGAAAAAAAAAGTTTTTTAATGATAACAGACTATAGTCAGGGGTTAATCTTCTATTAAAAAAAAAAAAATTATCATAAAAAAGGAGAACATTGCTTAAACAAGAAAAGATGAAAACACACACACCACACACACACACACACACACACACACACACACACACACACACACACACACACACACACACACAAACACTATCAGATACTCACTGCTGTAAACCAAGATGGGGCATAGAAAGCGTTTCCCAGCCGAGAATAGAAGCACCTGAAATAAACTGATTTGTTTCAACATCAATAAAGTGAGGAGGGAAAAAAAGAAGAAATAAAATATAAGGTAAAGCAAGCTGAAGAAGATTTGCATGCAAATTATATATATATATATATATATATATATATATATATATATATATATATATATATATATATATATAATATATATATATATATATATATATATATACTTCATTAAGTTTAGAAGTATTTACCCTGCATGCACCATATAGTAAAACTAATTGATGATTTCCTACAATATTCTACAACAGATATTTTAAAAATTTCCTAAAGTACTGTCTTTGTGATACCAATTTAAGTTCCTAGTATATTGTACAGAAAATATTATCTGTTTTATGATGTAAGTACTTTTGTGTTGTTTTTCAATTTTCAAAAACACACTACAAAATTGTGCATAAGAAATACATATTTTTCAATCCTAAAGATACTTTGAAAGATGCACACACACACACACACACACACACACACACACACACACACACACACACACACACACACACACACACACACACACACACACACACATTGAATACAAAATCTCTCTAGCCAACAAATTCACCGACACCAAAATAGCGTACTACCATACTCACTTTCCATTCCAAAATGCACGAACACCATCCAGTTTTTCGCTGATCCACCAGCCTACTGGATCATTAGTGCTGCAAAAAATAAATACAACACACTTCTAAATTCATGTTGATTTTTCTTTCTTCTTTCTTTCTCAGAGTGGACATGATAGATGATAATATTTTACCTGGACTGCTGTAAGCGCTTTCGTTTGTAACGTTATTTTTCCTGTTAGCTTTAATCAAAGTTTTACATTATGAAAAGGAAAATAAGTACAAGCATGCGCATGCATGCACACACATAAAAATAAACAAATATGTACATGGATATTCACAAAAATTCCCCAACCAACCCCCCACCCCACCGTAATACTATACATATTATGTATATGGCTGATACATAGTGTTCGGCATGGATATTATAAAAAAAACAACCAAAACCAACTAGTCCCCCCTCCTCTCAAGAAAAACTAAGCATATCATATACATGGCTGATACGTACTGTTCATCATATTATATACATGGCTGATACGTACTGTTCATCATATTTGTGAGCCAGCAGCACACTGACGCTGATGTGTGGAGCCACGTAAGCCTTTTTCTTGGCTTTGGCCACACGCGCCTTCTCAAAGTCATTGCCCAGGTATTCCTGCAGGTGTTTGCAGGTGCGCCCACTCTCCTCCCCACTCTGTGTCTTCCATCCTGTGCACCTGTGACAACAGAGTTGACGATCAAACATGGAGATATATAACACAAAACGCAAACGACAGTGTGGGTATCACCTGACAGTGTCTCGTGTGTAGGAAGAACTGTTTTTGAAGTAATTGTCAAATGTTGATTTTCTTTATCTTCTGCCTTTTTTAATGACATACAGTCTGTCTATCCTTCAATCCATCCATCTGTCTAACTGTCTGTCTGTCTGTCTGCTTATCTGCTTATTCGCCAGCCTGCCTCCTCAACTTGCCACCAGCTCTCTTACCTTCCTGTCCCCCCCCCCCCCCTCACCCCCTCCCCCTTTCATGCTCGCTCTCTGTCTCTGTCTCTCTCTGAAAAGTCTTTCAAGTGACACTTTAAACCGAGGCCCCGTGTGCGAACGCATGTAGAACATCTTGCACACACGTTAAATCCCGTTCCGCTTTTCGTAAGAGTAGGCCATCATGTGCCGGTGGGAACATATGACATTTACAAAACTGCATACACATGGGGACTGGATGTAAAAAAGCACAAGAGTGCTTATTCCATTATCCTCGATACAAAAGAATAAATCAAATCAAGCAAATCAAATCTCTCTCTCTCTCTCTCTCTCTCTCTCTGTCTCTCTCTCTCTCTCCAGTTTATTTACTCTTGATCTCGTCTCTTTCTATCTGCAGTATATAGTTACATATACATATAACATTTGGACTCACGAGCAGGAGTACACATCTCCCTTCTTCTCCAGTGTGTAACCAGTGTTAAATTCCACTTTGTCATCATCGGTCAGTTCATTCAGAGCCTCGCTCTCCTCACCCCTCTTCTTCTTCTTTGGTTCGTCCATGTCCACATCTGGGGGAAGGAAAGAGGGAAGAAATCAGACAGACGAACACACCAGCCTTTACCTTTGTGCACATGAGTTTAAAAAATACAGAAAAGAAAAAAAAAAGAAAGATTAAAAAAAAAATTTAATTCCTGTTTCCTTTTTTTCTGAAAGCACAAAAAAGGGATTAAGAAAGGAAGAAAAGAAAGAAGAAAAAGGAAAATAGAAAAGAAATGAAAAAAGGAAGGATGGAAAGAAAGAAAGAAAAAGAAGGAAAAGAAAGATAGAAAAGAAGAGACGGAACGGAAAAAAAAGGAAAGAAAAAAGGGTAAGACAGGAGAAAAGAAAACATTAAACAAACAAAAAAGAAAGAAAAAAGAAAAAAGCAGTAAGTCCTACTTAACAAAATATGTTCCATCTTTGTTTCCACCTATCTTTCTTGCAATGTCACCAAGCACACACACACAAACACACACAAACACACACACACACACACACACACACAACACACACACACACACACACACACACACACACACACACACACCACCTCTCCCCCCCACCCCCACACACATCCCCCCCTCACCTCCATCCTCCTCCTCCTTTTCCCCAGGGTGCAGAAACTCGGCCAAGTGCGCTTTCTCCTTGCGGTAGCACTTGCTCCAGAACTTGCACTTTTCTTTCCTGGCCTTGAACTTCTTGACCTTCTTGACCTTCTTGAAGGACGGAGCTCTGGAGGGTCCTGCCTTGGTGACCACTGCCCCCTCTTCTGACTTCCGCTTCTTCAAACACAACACCTGGGAAATGAAAAAACAACGAAAAAACTCAGGATCTGTTTGGCCAAGCGGGTAAACCATTTGATGCTTGATCTGAAGGTCATAGCCGCCGATGTAGTCTAGTGGTTAGGGCGTTGGACTCGTAATCTAAAGGTTGCGGGTTCGATCCCAGCTTTCAGCTATGGCGTTGTGCCCTTGGAAAAGGCACTTTACGGCTATTTTCCCACCCCACCCAGGTGTAAAAGGGGTACCAACCTCGTGTTGGGGGTTAACCCTGCGATAGACTGGTGTCCTATCCAGGGGGGAGTCTATGACTCTCAGTCGCTTAACACCACAGAAACCGGGATAAGCACCGGCCTGATGAGCCTTAGGCTCGGGACAGACTTTAACTTAACTGAAGGTCATGAGTTTGAACCTCATTCACAGACACCCAGTTGGAAGAGACTTTTACTTCAAAGACAACATTTGTATAGAATTTTAAAAATTCCACCACCCCTTTTTTTTAAGTCACGATGAAATTTTAAACCAAAACCTCATAATTTCACAATATATTTTGTGTGTGTTTAAATGAATCTTAATTTCACCTTCTAAAACAAGAGAAGGTCATTGCATGCCAGTAGGAATGGATGACATGAAATAAGAAAAGTTGGCTGTGTAAAAAGCTGTTTCACAGAAATCTATTACACAAAAATAAAACATAAAGGCCTCTTAGATTGTAGCCCACTTTTAAAGGATCTTTCAGTGAAGGAGAGGCCTAAGAGTGGAAGATTTCATCTGCATAATTATGATATTGATTCATTTCCATAATTATGATAATGACTCCTTTGCAAAATTATGATAATGATTCATTTGCATAATATATGATAATGATTCCTTTGCATAATTATGATAATGATTCCTTTGCAAAATTATAATGATTCATTTGCATAATATATGATAATGATGCATACCTCTGCCAGAGCAGCAGTTTCTTCTATCGATTTCCGTTTCTGGAGGCGAGTTTTCCAGGGTTCGTCACTTTCACCATCCACTGCACTGATTGCGTGAACCAGTCGCTGTACGAAAAAAAAAAAAAAAGCAGTTTAAACACTTGTCTTTTTTTTTTTTTCAGAACCATGGAAAAGTGGACATGGGCATTTTCTGAAATTGAATCAAACTTGTCCAAAAGGAGCTAACTAGCCACACAAACTGCAGAAAACACACACGCACACACATGAGTCTCATTGCAGAACATCTTGTGCACATGTTAAAACCTGTCACACTTTTCATAAGAGTATGCCATTGTGTGCCAGTGGGAACAGATGACAAAATTTACAAAAGTGCAAACACACAGGACTAGTTGTAAAAAATCACACAAATGC
>CM060325.1:2671871-2686871 GCA_030674155.1 Stramonita haemastoma | reverse complement strand
GTTGAGAAAATGCAGGTTGAATGTGTATGTATATAGTGTTATAAACTTGTGATAGCTGAGAAAATGCAGGTTGAATGTGTATGTATATAGTGTTATAAACTTGTGATAGTTGAGAAAATGCAGGTTGAATGTGTATGTATATAGTGTTATAAACTTGTGATAGCTGAGAAAATGCAGGTTGAATGTGTATGTATATAGTGTTATAAACTTGTGATAGTTGAGAAAATGCAGGTTGAATGTGTATGTATATAGTGTTATAAACTTGTACCAGTTGAGAAAATGCAGGTTGAGTGTATATATATATGTTTGCCATGTTATAAACCTGTGATAGTTGAGAAATGCAGGTTGAAGTATATATATTATATATATATATGTTTGCCATGTTATAAACCTGTGATAGTTGAGAAAATGCAGGTTGAATGTATATATGTTTGCCATGTTATAAACCAGTGATAGTTGAGAAAATGCAGGTTGAAGGTATATATATATATAATATATATATGTTTGCCATGTTATAAACCTGTGATAGTTGAGAAAATGCAGGTTGAAGGTATATGTTTGCCATGTTATAAACCTGTGATAGTTGAGGAAATGCAGGTTGAAGGTATATATGTACTTTTTAGTACTTTAATAAGACTGACACAATGAAACTGTTACACACAATAGCTAAAAAATAAAATCTGCAACCATATGTTGAATATAGAATATAACATCTATTTTTGTACTTTCATGGCCAATAATATATGGTATTATACTAGCTTATAAACATAAGGTATAAAATGCTTGCTAATGCTAGCACTTGCCTGTGTACACACACACACAACCACACACACACACACACACACACAACACACACACAACACACACACACAAACACACCACACACACACACACACACACACACACACACACACACACACACACACACACACACACACACACACACACACACACACACACACATACACACACTGGGCACTGATCATTTCACTTCTTTCAGTGATCTATTGCATTAACACACAACAATACCTAAAGTGACAAAGAGTGGAGGGATGGTGGAAAGATAGGGTGAACCTAGTCTACAAGTGGCTGCACCCATAGAGCACTGCAGCACCCGACAACATCATCAACAACAAAAGCAACAACAATAAACACACACACCGCGCGCGCGCGCGCGCGCCTCACGCACGCACGCACGCACGCAGTGACGAATCATGAAAATACCAATGTCATACAAAATGATACCCCAAAAAATCAAAATAGCAAAACGCTAACCTACATAAAAGTCGGTCAAGAATGCTTTTGACACATATTAGCAGGACCGGGGTTATCCATCATGGTGGGATACAAAAGTTCTAAAGGAAAATTCCCAGGTGGGCGTGGTTCCATCTAAAACAAAACAACAACAAAACCTTATTCGTACTGAAATTATCCGCTATTCAACTTTTCTTTGTCAAGAATAATCAGCTCTTAATGCTTACTTGATAGGTTGCCGGTCCTATCCCCTATGCCACGACCAATTCAGATCCTGGTGCAAGCGAGTCAGTCGGACGCTTTTATAGAAAACCGGGCAACGAAAATAGCTTGCAATCTGACCGACAAAACAAGCGCAGACATGTTGCAACCGAGCTACGCAGCTGCGTTCGATTACAAGACAACATTCGCAATCAAACAATCGCCGTTTTCCCGATGTCAAAGTCATTTTTTGATGCATAAGATAATGCATTCCTTGAATTCTACCATCTATTGGTGTGCAATGACACTTCGAATAGAACTACTCGTCTGTCGGATAAGGTATTATTTGAAGTAGCCGCACACAGGTCGCATCTCCAAGTTCTCGACAGAAAGGCTGAACGGACCCTATCTTTTTCTAAATTTAGCCTACTACGTATTTCCGGTATGAAATAAAACGCGACCTTTATCATTTTGCAGGTAATATACATTTGCAGAGTTTCCATATCAAATCGGCAGTAGGGTTTCTATATTATCTTTTTTCCTTGACCATGTGATGAAAGTATTGAAATACGTTCTAAGGGCGTGCGTAGCTCTGGGGTTAATCGTCAAGGCGGAGTGATTGGTTTACCCGTTCCTAAAAATAGATCTATCCGCGAAGCATGGCACAAACGTGGCGCGTGTCAAAAATCAATGTGTGTGTGTGTGTGTGTGTGTGTGTGTGTGTGTGTGTGTGTGTGTGTGTGTGTGTTGTGTGTGTGTGTGTGCGTGTGTGTGTGGTGTGTGTGTGTGTGTGTGTGTTTTAAGTAATGTTCGTAAGGAAAAGGTCCTCCATAATTCCAACTTTTTCTTATAAAAAGGAAAAATACTAGAATACTCTTGACATTATCTCTGACAATGTGTATCAGGAAAAACAACAACAACCAACCAACAAATAAATAAATGCATAGAATTACACAGCTGCTGTTAAGCAGCATTGAGTCTGGTTGCATAGTGGATGGGTGAATGTTCGTGCACTTTGGCATCAGTACAGTTCCCCCAGCTGTAAATGGGTACCTGCCCTCTTAAGGGTCAGGGAAGTTATGTAAAGCAGCAAGGGAGAGGAGATGGGTGCTACCCTCAAGATGCTGGCTCCTAGAGAAAACCAAGGTCCCTGAGACTTCACTCTCAAACAGCTGCATTTGTAGGTTATGGAAACACTTTCCACAGTGAGAGAGTCTTGTGGGAATTTGTCATGGAAGCTTCTTGAAAAACATCCAGTCTGAGTTTTCTTAGTAGGGGGGTTTTACTGCTGCCCCAATGCCTAATATCTTCATTGTAACTTTCACTAATGTGCAGATTCCACAGTTTCATGATTATATCCCATAAGAGTTGTTCTTCTTTCTTTCAAACTATATCTCACAAGTTTTTGTTTTTTCTTTCTTTTCTTTCACTCCACAGTCTTGGTTTTTTTTTCTTTTCTCTTTTTTTGTGTGTTTGTTTGTTCTTTTGTTGTCTAATTTCTTTAGGAGGAGGGGGAGTCAGTATTTGTGGACTGTGAATCAGTGATATTTTCTACATTCATGATGAAAGCATAGACAAAGCAGCATGCACAGAATGCACACACACACACACACACACACACACACACACATACACAGACCACACGACACACACACACACATGCACACACACACACACACACACACACACACACACACACACACACACACACACACACACACAAAGAGGAACAGAGGCAGTGAAAAGACAGAACTACACACACATGCCAAGCATACACAGAAAAAAAACATCATTTTAAAAAGTCATTAATTTATTGAGAAAAAATCCAAAGAATTCAAACGATAAAGCTTTAAATCAGAATGTAGCGAATGTTCTAAACCTTGTTTCTCTTTATTCTGCTGACCAGCAATACATCATGAAAGGAATTAAAGCTCATAGGATGTTAAAACAGTTAAGATTTTTATGTTAATTTACAGATATGCAAAAATGAAGAATGGTAAGAACCAAAGAAGGTAAAATGTAAATCATGGATATATTTTTTATATTTTATTTATAAGGTAAAATGTAAATCATGGATATATCCCATGGGACCTTCAGCTCACCACTTCACATCTCAGCCAATCATAATGATGATGATGACAACAACAATAATGATAGTAACAATGATGATAATGAGAAGAGGAAGAGGAAGAAGAGAAGAAGAAGAAGAAGAAGAAGAAGAAGAAGAAGAAGAAGAAGAAGAAGAAGAAGAAGAAGAGAAAAGAAGAAGAGAGAAGAAGGAGAAGAAGAGGAAGAGAAGAAGAAGAAGAAGAAGAAGAAGAAGAAGAAGAAGAAGAAGAAGAAGAAGAAGAAAACACAACAACAACAACAACAAACAACAACAACAAAACAACAAAAATGATAATGGATGATTATGAGATGATGATGATGACAATAACAATCATAATAATGATGATAACAACAACAACAATAACAAAGCATGAAATTTATGAAGCAACAAATCAGAGCAGCATATCTATTGAGTAAAATGGACCGATCGAAAAATATGTAACATCACTGCTATCAGGGCAGGAACTACATTACACAAAGGCAGACTTTTTCACTCACACATGTGTTCACTTTTGTACACACACACATGTCAAAAGAAAAAAGAAAATGCTTAATCAATGTAAAATCTAGAAATAAAAATTAGGCTCTCACTTTGACCTCTCTCTCTCTCTCTCTCTCTCTCTCTCTCTCTCTCTCTCTCTCTCTCTCTCTCTCTCTCTCTCTCTCTCTCTCTCACACACACACACACACACACACACACACACACACACACACACACACACACACACACACACACACACACACACACACACAACAAAACACACACACAAATACAAACACCAAACATAATTTTCCACTTAAAAACACACTCAAAAACCAAATTTTGCCCCCCACCAACATTCAACATAATTATTTTCAAGAGGCAGGCACACAACAAGCTAATCTATACACACACCACATCAAGTAAAAGATTATCACCTCCAGCTGTTCCCAGTCATCAAAACGTTCAGCAATGAAGGGAGATCATAAGTTTCCAGATCATAAAAACATCCTTACAAATCTAGCAGCTGTGAAAGAGCTATGGAAAGTTTGGGCACACCACTTTTTCAGCTTCTCTTGGGTAAGTTCTAATATCACAAAGCGTGAAACAGACTTTAATTAAACTAAACAACTAAAAGTCTTGAGCAAACTCTGGCCTCTGGAGTTATCTACTCTACTCTTCTTAAAGTTCTTTGGATGAGACTATAATCCGAGGTCCCATGTGTGAAGACATGCCACACTATCAGTATCCCCCACTTTCAGTTCCTCTTGCTGCTAATTATTTCATTCCCATCCCAGCTGTGGCCAGCTGGCACTATTTACAGCAGGAGAACACATGGACTAGGTAAAAGAGAGGACTGCGCAAAATTTAGCACTGATGTTGGATTTGTGTGCTGTGATGCAGAACATCTCGTGCACACCTTACAATCCATTCTCTTTCTTAACACAATTATCATGCAATGGATCCAGTGACGTCCATTTTCATCACATGAAAACACTTCAATGTATCACACATTAATACTGAGATCGCAAGCACAAATACTGACAGCAGGAGATCACACATACCCACAGGATGGATACCAGGACCACAAGAAACAGGGGAGACAACATAACCCCATTTCTCAGATCTGATGGAAAAATCACTCTTTCCCTTTTCACTGATAAAACTAGATGTAAAGGTAAGGTAAAAAGGTGTCCCATAACCTGGCGTCAGTAGGGGAGCAGGCATCAGAGACCTCAGTTTCTCTAGGGGCTAGCATGTTGAGGGCGGCGCCCATCTCTCCTCTCCCTCGCTGCTTTACCTTCCCTGACCTTAAAAAGGCAGGTACCCATTTACAGCTGGTGAACTGGGGGACTGTGCTAAAGCCAAGGGCGAAAACGGTCACCCATCCAACTGGTAACCATGCTCGATGCTGCTTAACTTGACTGGAGGAAAGTGAGCCTCTGACCATGAGCTGTCTCCCCCTAAAAACTAGATGTATAACATAAAAAAAACACTTTCTGCTTCTTCTTCTGTACTCCTGAACTGTGACCCCAAGATATCACCACAAGAGATCTAAAATCAGAGTATGGCTGCCCATAAGGCAAAGCATTGAAAACAATCAGATCTGCAGCAAACTTCTCATCTAGTGTGTGAGCTCTCACAGCGATTCTCAGCAGCAATAATACAGTACAATCAAATGTTCAAACCAATATGAAATGTAGCTTTCTTGTGTCTTTTAGAGATTAGGATTCGTAACAATATGCCTGTCAGTATTGTAGTTGTCTTCATGAGATGATTAAGTGTTTTTTGACTTGTGACTTGTTGCTGGGGTGATCCCAGGAATGAATAAGCTGAGGAATGCTCAACAACAATCATTGGTAAAATTTGCGCACATTGTGACCTTTATCCCACCACCAAGGTCACCACATTCCATTTGTTACTTCAAACTGAAATGCTCGAATCCAGGAAGGGATAAAATAAGCAACTGACCGATTTTGCAAAGTAACAGGCAATCATGATGAGCAGATGGGTGTTTCAATAATAATAATAATAAAATGGAGGCTTATATAGCACAAATTCCCAAAAACATGGGCTCACCACGCTGTACAATCAAATCAATTCAAACAGGTTACATATGAACATGAAAAATTTGACAAGCACAAAAAATAAGGAAAAAATGCATGCACATACAATACACAGCATATTACATGGCCAGAAAATAAAAGTAAAATAAGAGTAATATCATGAGGAAAATGTGCAGTGCAGTACAATGCGCACGCACGCACACACACACGCATGCAAAAATTACACGCATACACACAACACGGAATAACAAAGAAAACGGCACATTCACGGATTTATCCTACATGTACTCACTTTAACCAAAATATAAGATGAAGTAAAATAGTTTCTTAAACTTTCTTTAACTTGTTTTTAAAGCAAAAGGAAACATATGTCTGACTCCACACTTCAGTACGAGGAAGGGTGTAGCTTATCGTTTCATTTCACTGAAAACCTGTTCTCCACCTGCCTGATATCACTCCTAGCAGAAAAGAGGCTCAGATGCGATGCAGCTCATTTCGTAGTGGAGTATAACATTTGTTTCTTTTTTTAAAATTTTATTTTGGTAGGTTGATGGGATTTTTTTTGTTTTTGGCTTGCCAATTCTGTAACAACAAAACATATTTTTTCAACAGGATGAATAACAGCATAACAAAACAAAACATAACAAACCAGCAGAAGCCATAACAAAAACCAACAATAACACAAAACATCCAAAACATTGAACAGGACTCTCTGTAACAAGACATTAATAATTTATCTCCTTCACAGCAGTGATTAGCTCTTACAGAGACAACAACTAGTTCCCCCTCATTTCCTGGTGATGGTGAACGAATCGATGACGTCGTTGCTGTCGCTCAGAACATAGTCGAAGGACAGTTGTGATCGGGACGGGGTCATGAGCAAGAACCCCGACTGAGCCGTGATCTTGTACCATGCTCTCCAGTCCACGTCTGGCACAAAGGTCGGATCGTTTGGCTCTGGATTGCCTGTCGGAAAGATCAACACAGGTCAGTTAGAGTATCTTCAATATAGTAGTAGGCACCCATCAGTCTCGGAAGACTATGGAGTTTGCGCTCTAGTCTTTAGAGCGCAAAGCCTGGGTAAGTAAGTATGGAGGGCAAGCTGTTACAATATTCAATATAAGATTCAATAATTTTTGTGAAGTTAATATGGATATTATGATATGAGGTGTTTATTTGTTTTTTTTTGTTTTGTTTTGGGTTTTATTTAGATAAGATTTTCAGTTCTTCCTGTCATCAACTACGATGTGATACAATCCCATATGTAGCCTCGGGAGTACTGAATAGGGAATTATTGTTTTCCTACTCCTGTTGTGATGGACATGAATGATAGAGCATGCATTACTGTTATGATATGAGTTTATAATGTGCATTACTCATACTAGTCAATCTCTTGGTGTACGCTTCTAATATGAACACCAACAATTCTGTTTAAAAAAAAAGACCATTGTTTAAAACAACAAAAATAGGACAAAAAATAGAAGTGCCGAGCATACTAAGAATACATCACAGTTAAAAGGTGCCTCTGTGTGTGTGTGTGTGTGAGTGGAAAGGGATGCCTGTGTAAACATTATGGTTATGCGCAGTGCACATCTGATTTTGCACATGGTTGCAGAAGGTCCCATATAAACGGTTCATTTGTTTTCTATTTTACAAAAGCACAAATAAACAACCATGTTCTCTTGTATGTCTTTCCCTGTATGCTTTTTACACAAAATACTGAGACCACGAATTGCAATGAATGACAACTGAACTGACACATGTTTTCATATCATGCACAATTCACTCAGGTGGCACTCAAAAACAGTACAGTGTATATATATTCATAATCCCCTTGTGCATTCTTATTACAGGAATGATAACAACACTTTTCTGTAACCCTCAGCCTACCTGCATCCCCACTGTTTCAGGATAAATATTCATCAACTTCATAAAAACAATTCTAGTTTTTGAGGGTAGTTTTTCCACAGACACTAGTGCGACAGTTAGAAAGTAATTTTTGTGCTGTTTAAAATCAACCATCCCATTCAAACATCAGAGCACAAATGATGACTGGGTTGATTTGGTTTCAAAATTTGGCAGAAAATAAACTTCAACAGTGAAGGCAAAACATGCGTTCCCTATGTCAGCTAAAGACTTGATCAACAATCAGAGTATTAGTGGTTTTTTTCTTTTTCTCTTTTCTGGTTTGAACAAAATCAATGCATTGAGGGCACACACATTACAGCAACATGATACAAGTGGTCTATCAAGCATCAGCTTACACACAGCTTGAATCCTACAAGTCTGCGGTCAATGCACTTTTACATATATAGGGGGGACTGGATAGCCTAGTGGTCAGAACATTGCGCTTGCAATTTGACAACCCGATTCGATTCCCATTCAAGGGAATTTTTACCCTGGAATTTACTTCAGTGCTGACTCCACTCTCCCCACAAGTCCTTTGGATGAGACTATAAACCGAGAACCCGTGTGTGAACGCACGCAGAACATCTTGCGCACACATTAAATCTTGTTCCATTTTTCGCAAGAGTAGGTCGTTGTGTGCCAGTGGGAACAGATGACAAAATTTACAAAAACTGCATAAACACGGGAACTGGATGAAAAAACACACGTGGGTGCTTCTTCCATTATCCTCAATATAAAAGAATAAAAATAAATAAATAAATAAACCGAGGCATATTTTACCTGCCGCTCCATTCACGATGTACACAGAGCGCGGGGGTTGAGGTAATCTTTCTGAACCGTCTTGTTTTTGTACACCGGGTAGGACCGCTCATAGTGATGTATGTGACCTGCGATCACCTGGAACACACACCTTCAGCCATGAGGGTCAGTCAAGTCATGGCTGTCTGAGTTTCTTCTCTACATTTGTTCCATAATGTTTTTACACCCCTGAAGACGAAATACAGCTACCTTGATGGACGGCCAAAACAGAAGCATATGTTACAATCTCACTGCTGGCAAACCTCAAAGGTCCCGCTGAGGAACAAACAAACAAACAAAAATCATTTACAAAACTAATACAATTTAGGGATTCGTTATCAAATTGCTTTATAATTATCCTTTTTTTTTTATTAGCAGCTGTGGGGAAAATCCCCTACATACAATGCCAGCAAAAAGGACACTGAGTTAATGGTAATGATAAAGTCCACTGAGGATTGTGGGTTTGAATCTTACCAGCACCAGGTGTTCAAGGGTGAAGGTTTTTACTGTCTCCCACCTTAATTAATGTGTGCACTCAGTTACTTATGCCCTCCCTCCCTGCTTTACCTTCCCTGACCCTAAAGAGGGCAGGTACCCATTTACAACTGGGTGGACTGGGGACTGTATTGAAGCCAAGCCGTGCAAACGGTCACCCATCCAGTTGGTAACCACGCTCAATGCTGCTTAACCTTAGCTTAGGGAAAGCAGCGAGGGAGAGGAGATGGGCGGCACCCTCAACATGCTGGCCCCTAGAGAAGCTGAGGTCTCTGATGCCTTGCTCCCCTATGACCACAAAGGTTATGGGACACCTTTACCGTTACCTTATCCTTTTACTTATGCCTTACTCTCCTTCATGTACAGGCACATGCAGAAGATCTGGCATGCACATGTGATATCCTGTTATTCCTCTCAGAATTTGGTGGGCTGTGGCCACACAAAAATAGCAAGCATGGACCTGCAGCTTGACCAGCCAAGTGACTTCAAGAAATTCTAAGAGAGGGAAGCAGATCAGTGCAGCTAAAAAATGATGACAGCTCAACAAATAACGTACAATTTCACAAATGACATAAACAAAATGATTTTTTTTTAAAATCCATATACTTGACTACAACCACTACAATGATGAAATGATGACAAATGATAAAAACATGAAAATATTTATCCTTCTACAATGAGCTATGGTGACTAAAATAAAGCACACACTTGACAGGCAACTAAATGATATATATATATATATATTATATATATATAATATATATATATATATATATATAAAATATATATATATATATATAATTATTAAAAGCAACAAACCAGCTCTATGACAACAAAAGTAAACACTACAACACAACATCAACAACAACAACAACAACAACAACAAAAACTGGGCTGAGAGAAAGAAAGTGGATCAACCCACCACATCGACATGGGCGTCATACAGCAGATCCTCGATGTAGGTCTGATACTGCTTGCCCTGCTGGAAGCAGCGCTTGAGGGCGATCCAACTGGTGCAGTACAGCGGGCGATGCCCCAGCAGCACCACCCAGGGCACATGCCCTCGATTCTTGTTGGCTTGTTCCAGGTCCTGTGAAAGCCCAAATTCAACAAATGTTTGAAAGGAATGAGCACAGATTTCTGAAACTAGTCTGCATGTTTAAAAAAAACCCAAAAATACAATGATATGTGCTCACACACACACATACATCAATTGCTTATTCCATATACCATATGGAAATAGAATTTCTCTCACACACACACACACACTCTCCATCACCTGCTGCATCCAGCGATGCTGTGTGGAGTTGGGGAGAAGTCATGCTCCGTGGAGAAGAAGAGAAGATGGACGCCCAGGTAGTCAAAGGAGAACCAGAAGGGAGACCCTGACCCGCTGACCTTGTGAGGCATCGGCAGCCAGTTCACGTAGGCCGCAAAGTTAAACTGGGCCTGAGTTTTATAAAAGATAAATAAACAGATTTTTTTTAAATGAAGAAAGCAAACATCAGCCCTGTGTCTGATTTTCATGCAGAAACTGATCAGTCAATTGGTGGTACAGGTGAACAGACAGTTAAAGCATTTCACTTCCATCGCCCATTTATCTATTTTATTTATTTATTTATTCTTTTCATATCGAGGATAATGGGATAAGCACTCATGTGCTTTTTTTCATCCAGTCCCTGTGTGTATGCAGTTGTGTAAATATTGTCATCTGTTCCCACCGGCATTGTAATGGCCTTCTCTTATGAAAAGCGGAACAGGATGTAATGTGTGCACAAGATGTTCTGCGTGCGTTTGCACACTGAGCCACGGATTACAATCTCATCCGAAAGACTTTTGGGGGAGTGGAGTCAGCACTGATGTTAACTCCAGGGGAAAAATCCCCTCCAATGGGAATCGAACTTGGGTCATCAAATTGCCAGCGCAGTGTTCTGACCACTAGGCTATCCCATCCCTATCCCCATGAACTGAGTAGCTTAGCACCTGACCCACTTTTTCGCTAGGAGCCATTTTATGCGGGTGGGGTCAAGTTGGCAATTTTGAGACTTTGATTGATTATAAAACTACAGGCATTGTTTTACCTTGTAATGAAGTAGCAAATCATAATTTTGTATCCTTTTGCTTTTTAAACATGTTTTAAAAATACCGAAATCCTCATTCTGACCACCTATTACCATGTTATACTTGTCAGTTTCTCATTTTGTCACATCCTGCAGTCTATCATTTCAACTTGTAACTTTTTACAGAATTGTCTGATTTTAAATCTGTCTGTTTTTTTGTGTATTGAGTAGCCATTTTATTGCTGTTTAATAACATGTCAATGACTAAAAGTTGACCTCTGGTGCAATGCGACTCAATATATGGTGGAGCTTTCTCATGTTCATTGCATGATGATCAATGGTGATGAGGATGATGACTGTAGTGATGCAGGTCAAAAGATCCACTTTGCATCCATCTTCCCTTGATACCACCGCTACTGTATGGTTCAAACATCCCTTGTGTCAGCGCATGCATGAAGCCCCCGCTACCACAAACCATCCCCATACCTCTATTAGTGCATGAAGCCACTACTACCACCACCACAATGCACATACCTCATGGTTAGTGCATAAAGCCACTACCACCATGCACATACCTCATGGTTAGTGCATAAAGCCACTACCACCATGCACATGCCTCTATTAGCACATGAAGCCACCACTACCACCACCACCATCCCCATAACTCTATAAGCGCATGAAGCCACTACCACCATGCACATACCTCTATTAGCACATGAAGCCACTACCACCATGCACATGCCTCTATTAGCACATGAAGCCACCACTACCACCACCACCATCCCCATAACTCTATAAGCACATGAAGCCACTACTACCATGCACATACCTCTATTAGCGCATGAAGCCTCTACTACCATGCACATACCTCTATTAGCGCATGAAGCCTCTACTACCATGCACATACCTCTATTAGCACATGAAGCCACTACCACCATGCACATACCTCTATTAGCACATGAAGCCTCTACTACCATGCACATACCTCTATTAGCGCATGAAGCCTCTACTACCATGCACATACCTCTATTAGCACATGAAGCCACTACCACCATGCACATACCTCTATTAGCACATGAAGCCACTACCACCATGCACATACCTCTATTAGCACATGAAGCCACTACCACCATGCACATACCTCTATTAGCGCATGAAGCCACTACCACCATGCACATACCTCTATTAGCACATGAAGCCACTACCACCATGCACATACCTCTATTAGCGCATGAAGCCTCTACTACCATGCACATACCTCTATTAGCACATGAAGCCACTACCACCATGCACATACCTCTATTAGCACATGAAGCCACTACCACCATGCACATACCTCTATTAGCGCATGAAGCCTCTACTACCATGCACATACCTCTATTAGCACATGAAGCCACTACCACCATGCACATACCTCTATTAGCGCATGAAGCCACTACCACCATGCACATACCTCTATTAGCACATGAAGCCACTACCACCATGCACATACCTCTATTAGCACATGAAGCCACTACCACCATGCACATACCTCTATTAGCGCATGAAGCCTCTACTACCACCCCCACCATGGCCATACCTCGTGGTTGCCAGGGCAGGTCATATAGGGCAAGGAGGTGGCCACTTTCTGCATGCTGTTCATGTAGTCCACCCACACCCAGCTGTTGTTGTGTGTGGTGCGGTTGTAGTCGTCAGCGTAGGTGATGTCCCCCACGTGTAGCAGCATCTCCACCCCTCCACCACTGGAGCTGCTGCTGCTGTTGGAGGCCTCTGACCTCTGACCTGGGTCATAAAAGGGGGGGTGTTTCTGTGGCTATCTACTGTAAAAGGTAATGGTAAAGGTATCCCATAACCTTTGTGGTCGTAAGGGAGCAAGGTGTCAGAGACCTCAGCTTCTCTAGGGGCCAGCATATTGAGGGCAGTGCCCATCTCCTCTCCCTCGCTGCTTTACCTTCCCTGACCCTAAAGACGGCAGGTACCCATTTACAGCTGGGTGAACTGGGGACTGTACTGAAGCCAAGGTGTGCAAACGGTCACTCATACAACTGTTAACCACACTTGACGTTGCTTTACTTGACTTGGGGAAAGCGAGCGCTCTGACTACTGAGCTATCCCACCCCCTATCTACTGTAGGTCAATTAAATAAAGGAGTGGTGTTTCTGTTAGGAAGAGCTAACTACAGTGAAAAAACACAAGTTAAAGTGGTACCGGCACGTCACACGAACATCTGGACTGGCCAAGACAGTCTTACAGGGAACAGTAAGGGGAGGGGGGGGGGGGGGGGGGGAGACCAAGAGGCAGACAGAGAAAATGATGGGAAGACAACATCAGAGAATGGAAAGGCCTTGGGTGGAACGACCTTCCATGGAGGGCGGAGGACCATGGGGAGTGGAGGAAGCTGGTTGCCCCCACGGTCCGCAGGACTATGGGACAGGTGAAGGTGAAGGGTTTATGTAGCCATCTAGTGTAGGTCAATAAAGGGGTAGTGCTAAGCGTAAGACAGAGAGAGAGACAGAGACAGAGAGAGAGAGACAGAGACAGAGAGACTGAGAGACAGAGAGAGAGAGACCAGACACAGACATTGACACAGATACACAGAGAGAGACAGAGACAGAGAGACAGACAGGCAGAAAGACCAACAGAAAGACCGACACACAAAAAGACAGACACACACAGACAGACAGACAGACAGACAGAAAGACAGAAACGACACACACAGACAGACAGAACAGCAATCTACTTAAGTAACCTTTAGCAACACTCAACAACAACTGCATACATGTACGTACACACAACTACTACAACCAACCAAACACAAATCACTATAAAACCTCGTTACCCATTCGCTTGGCCACAGAGTCAATGGTCTTCAGTCCATGAGGAACACCCATGTCCCCAATGACGGCAAACTGCAGCCCTGACACCTCCGGCACTTGCGTGTCTGCATACAGGCGGGCATGATGCACCTGGCTGAAGCCAAACTGCTGGTCACCACAGCGATAACTGACCACCTGGACACACTGGGGTGGAAAGTGGTGTGCAGGAAGGCAGGGGACGAGCTTCGTGTCGATGTCCAGGACAGCCGTGTTGAGGGTGTGGCTGAACATACCTGCATGCACAGTGAGGAGCCATGGATATTGATAACAACAACATGAATAACAATATGATTATGGCAGGATCTTAAACTAAAGTGTCTGTTTGATCTTCTGCATATAGATTATACAACTGGAAAGAACTGGATGTTGAACATCAAAGACTGGACTGACTGGCCTTGACATGGCAGTGTTGCTGTGAAAGGCTGCAGAGAATTATCAACCAACGCATCTTCTTCCCCCCCCCCCCCCCCCCCCCCCCACCCCCCAAACCTGGACAACCATCTTGTTCAAGGGACTGCTGCTGAAAATGATGACAATATGTATATATATACATGAACGGATTTAATGAACTGGCAGGTCTGCACTCAAAGTTGACCTGGGAGATCATCAAAGTCCCCACCCTTCATTTACCACATGCCACCACCAGGATTTGAACACACAACTTTATGGACACAAGGAAGAAGTCAAACATCCTTAACAATTGGCTACTGCATCCGTGATGTGGCTTGTTTACCTTCTGCTATTGCTTGCTA
>CM060325.1:2651871-2669371 GCA_030674155.1 Stramonita haemastoma | reverse complement strand
TGAATTTTCTGTCCTGTCTTTCTTTGAATTGTTTATGAACAGAACCCCCACCCCCCATCAGTGTTAAAAAACATGACTATAAATCTCAAGTACCGATGTTTCTTTGACATGTCTCTGGGAAACACAATGGTCCTCAACCTTTCCATCAATAGTATACACATGTGTGGATATAAAACACCAATGCTCTCTCAACATCAACACATTTCTCACCCACTTACCCGCTGTGTATGAATACGATCTCCCCTTGACCTTCAAGTCCAGTTTGCCCTTAGTTCCATAGAAGCACACAGGGCTGAAGGGGCCTGACCTCCAGGGTGCAGGGGTCATCCAGGTGACCTTCAGACTGTGGGGCCCAGCCAGGGCGATGTGCAGCCCTTGCACTGCCCCCTGCCCGGAGACTCTGAAGACGTCATGTGGCGGCACGGGCTCATCTTCCTGGATGACGGCGGTGTAGACATAGTCCTCCCTGTGCACGCCCCAGCAAGCAGAGCTGTGAGCGTGGAGCAGGATCAACAGCAGAGACAGCATGGCTGCGTGAGGCAGGGTCCTTTGCTCCATAGTGACGGGCTGCTTGACAAAAACTGGAAGAGAAAAAAGGGTATAAATTCTCTTACAAACAAAATCCAATCGAAATTTTATTTCCAGATGGTTCATTGAGTAAGCAATAAATTTGCGTGTTTTTTTTCATCATCAAGCCATCTACAAAATGAACACGCAAGAACTTGATGAATTAACCGACTAGGGTTTGATCCAATCAATTATTTAGAATTAAAAGGCTTTTTTCACACACAAAAAAGAAGAAAAAAGTTATAGAATAAATAGACAAGAAAGAAAAAGAAAAGCAGAAGGACAATTTTACAAAATAGAACTGAAATAAGCTAAGGAACAGGGGGGGGGGGGGAGGGGGAGAGAGAATGACAGAAAAGGGGGAAAAGAAAACAGGGAAAAGAAACAAAGAAAAATGGGGAAAGAAGAGAGCAAGATTGGGGGAAGTGTTGAAAGAATAATTGATAAAAAAAAACAACAACTGAAAGAACGAAAAACAAACACTGACAGAGAGAACACGAAGTAATATTACCCTAAAATGCCACCACTTGTCCCTGGGCCCAAGTTGCACGCTGAAAATCTCCAACATTAGATCTAGATCTGGGGCCTAACCAGCAAGATGTGATCAAAGCCAACGATCTCGGCCACATTAGTCACAAGTACACCAGTCATTTCTGATGTGATATTCATACTCCCTGTTACAAACAGATTCAGGGCTCCTAATTAAGCATGTTATTAGGATTGCAATGAATGACATTCTTTGATTATGACGCATGGAATATTAGTTATTGATACATGTTAATGCCTGTCGATTGCATATATGTTTGTCTGCTCGTGGAGTTTCGGGAGTATTTTATAATATTTTAAGAGGTTTTAGAAGTACCGAGAATCGTTCATAGTATTCTATGACATTCTGGAATCTGTCAAGACGCGTTGCTGCAATCTAAAATGTTTGTGTGAAGTTCCCCAAGCTTCCGGGATGGTCTGTCAGCGATGGTCTGGCAGCGGGCAGTAGAAGGGGCCTGGACTGTATAAATACAAGGGGCTGTTATCGCCTCCAGGAGGGAGGAGAGTCGAGGAGGAAAGATGATACTGAGAAGAGGAGAGGAGGGGGATTCCCACGGCGCTGGAATGTTTAGCGGGCAGTAGAAGGGGCCTGGACTGTATATATACAAGGGGCTGCCTTCGCAGTGGGAGAGGAGGGGAGTCCCACGGCCGAACGCCCTAGTGATCGAGCAGGGGAGGCAATGCGGACGGTAGATTTAGGGTTTGTTTTTTTTATAGAAGAAGGGGAGAAAATTGAAGGAACAGAAGAAAAGTTATGAGAACTGTGAAAGTGATTAGTTGATTGAAATTTGTGTTTAGTGAGTGTAGTAACAGAGTTTTGGTTAAATTCGTGGTGATGTTAGAAAGGAGTTTTCTTGTTTGTTTTTATTGGAATTTTTGTACTGGAAACAATACTGTTTTGAAGTAGATTAGTTGAATAAAAGAAATATAACCTGATCTCTGAGTCGTGTGTGCTCTGTTAGATGTGATTCCCGAGAGGTAGGGGAGCAACTCTTGGCACTTCAGTCAGCGTTATACGTCCACTGGAGTGTCTTTAAAACAAAGAGTTTGTTCCTCAGAACCAATAACGTAAGGGTAGGGGAGCAACTCTTGGCACTTCAGTCAGCGTTATACGTCCACTGGAGTGTCTTTAAAACAAAGAGTTTGTTCCTCAGAACCAATAACGTAACATATGGGGGCCAAGCCGGGATACCTCTCAACTTGAACCATCAACACAGTAGCTTCCGACTTTAGATTTCAAGGATAGAGTATTGTATTCACTGCTGCGGTTGTGTTTGCAACATAGCTAGGGGATTTCAGTGTGAACTTCGTTGTTGTGATTCAGGGGGTGTACGTCCGAAAGCGTTGGATGTTTCGGAGTGGCCTGGAGCTGAATCTGTGAGGAGACTGCGTAGTCACAACGGGTGTGTCTACGACAGATCTCGGAATTTCAGTGTGTGGATTCGTTTGTCTGCGTATTCACAATGGGTGTGTTTACGGCGGGTCTAAGGAATTTGTTGATGAAATTCAGTGTGTGGATTCGTTTGTCTGCGTATTCACAACGGGTGTGTTTACGGCAGGTCTGCGGAATTTATGGAATTTATAGATGAAATTCAGTGTGTGGATCCGTTTGTCTGTTTTGCTGAGGTAATTCAGACTGTGTTCCTGTAAAGGTGTGAAGTTCTGTGAGCATTGTGTATCTAAAGGGACTGTCAGGGGCCGCGGTCTTGTTTTAGCCTCCTGCTGAGTGAGATCTGGCGTCTGATTTAGTTAGTCTGTGGGGCTCACGTGAGTATAACTGGTTTAAGTTTTGTGTGTGGCGTCATCATCGTGAAAAAAAGGGATTTGAGTGAAACATTACGTCGTAACTTTGTAGTTCTAACTTTTGAAAAAATCAGTTATGGCAGATAGCAGGGAAGAGCTAGAAAGCCTAGCAGGACAATATGAAATATTTAAAGAGAGAGATCAGAAAGACAGAGAAGAAAGAGAGAGAGACAGGCAAGATAGGTTGGAAAAGGAAGAAAGAGAGAGAAAAGAGAGAATTGAAAGGGAAAAGAGAAGAGAAGCCCTCGAAAGAGAAGAAAGAGAGAAAGAAAGAAAAGAGAGAATTGAAAGGGAAGAGAGAAAGGAAAAGCTTGAAAGAGAAGAAAGAGAGAGGGAAAGAGAAGAAAGAGAGAGGGAGAGGCGTCATGAATTGGAGATGAGAAGACTTGAGTTAGAGCATAGCAGCTCTGCTCAGAGGTTGAGTAATAATGCTAACGATCCGATGTTGCCAGTGTTTAATGATGAACAAGATGACATGGACAGCTACCTAGAGGTGTTCGAACGCTTTGCTATTAATTCTGGATGGGCACCTGACAGGTGGGCAATTTATTTGAGTACGTTACTAACAGGGAGGGCTCGTCATGTCTACACACGTATGTCTAGGGAAGAGGCTATGGATTATTTCAAACTGAAAGATGCTCTTCTGATAAGATATGGATTCACAGAAGAAGGGTACCGTCAACGATTCCGTGACTGTCAACCTGAAGTCGGAGAGAGTTCAGCACAGTTCATCGTCAGACTCAGGGCATATCTCAAACGTTGGGTGCAGTTATCAGATGCTACAGAGGACTATGAAGGACTATCAAGACTCATTGTCAGAGAACAGTTCATCAAGGCTTGCCCGAGGGATGTGGCCACATTTGTTCGTCAGCAAGAATCTCAGAGACTGTCGGACATAGGTAGGGCGGCAGATCGTTACCTCACATCATATAATCGCAAACTAGCAATGCCAAAGTCCGATCATCTTTCAGGTGGAAGAGAGCTACCCAAAGTGGGTGAGAAAAGGAAACTGAGGCAGGTGAAGTGCTACAACTGTCACTGTGTGGGGCACAAACAGGTTGAATGTAAAGCTTGTCCAAGGAAAGAGAAGCTAAAGCAAGTGAGATGCTACAGCTGTCATCGTGTTGGGCACAAGCAAGTGGAATGTCAAGTTTTTCCAAGGAAGAAGCTGAAGCAAGTGAGATGCTACCAGTGTCGTCGTTTAGGTCATAAACGAGTTGACTGTCAGATCCATCCTACAGTTGGAAATGGAAATACGTTATCACGAGCATCAGGGAATGGGAACCAGAATGAAAGACAAGTCAAAGGAAACACAGCATCAAGGTTTCAGAAAGTAGCAGCGGCAAGGGCTGACAGCCAGACAAGAAGTGAGTGTGTTCCAATGTCATTTGTGAAGAAGTTAAAGTCGTTTGTTGAAGATGATATCAAGTCTTGTCTCAAGGATGGACAACTTCTTTTGGTCAGTGGGAGGAGGATTCCCTTTATTGGTTGTGCAGCTGCTGTACCGTCAGTCAGCAGTAATGTCAATTTCCCAGTGAGAAAGGGGCAAGTTGCGGGAAGGACTGTGAATGTCCTGAGAGATACTGGATGCAGTCGAGTTGTGGTCAGACAGGACTTGGTTAAGGAAAACCAGTACACAGGGCACCATAGATTGCTCATGACAGTGGACAGTAGGGTGATAGAAGTACCTACAGCTTTGATCAGAGTGGACACACCTTACTATGTAGGAGAGGCTGAGGCTTTGTGTCTACCTACTCCGGTCTGTGACCTCATTATCGGCAATATTGAGGGTGCTAGATCTGCAGATGATCCTGATCCAGATTGTCTGGAGAAGAAGAAACCAATGCCAGTGATGAAGAATCATTGAAGGGTGATGAACTATTGGAGCAAGTGGAATAGGTTCATGTGAATTGCTGGAAGAGGTTTATGTGGAACCAAGGCATGGTGATCACTGGAAAGTCTAACCCAGAGACCGAGCTGTACCAGAGACTTCATCAAGGATTTCCACAATGGGAGTAATGGCCAGGTGCCAAACCCAAAGGACATTTGCGGGAAATTTATGTGACCAGGGATTCTGTGAACATTGACTTTTGTGAATGGATGGAAACAGGCATAGAACGGGAATCTCCAGGATTCTCAGTGGGCTGTTCTGGTGATTGCCACCTAAGGGAAGGACGGTGCAGACAGCATGTGCGTGGACTACAAGAGTTTGCAGGATTACGCTATTTGATCCTGCAGGTGTCCCAAAGACGGTAACACATCTGCTCAGATGTGACATTTTAATAAATTCATTGTTTTGTCATAAAGAATCATAATCTAAAAGATTGCTAATTTCATATCTTTGGTCATTTGGTCTGTTGATGGATTTCCTAGCTGTTGAGTTTGACATATTTGGTCATATGACGTCATGAACATGGTTATCATTTTGAAATTGTTGGATATTTGATGGTTTCCTAGCTGTTGAGTTTGACATGTTTAGTCATACAACATCATGAACATGGTTATTATGTTGAAATTGTTGGGTATTATTGATTTGGTTGGCCTAGGCCAAAAGTTGTGTCAGTTATTGATGTTAGCTCATTGCCAAGGCCTACACTAAAATGTTGTGATGTAGTAAAATGTTGTGTTGAGATTGCCTTCAGCCATGATAAGCTCTTAACAGAACAACGTGCACTCTCCTTCAAAGGGGAATAAATCCTCTGAAGTCGGAGTATAGCTGCCTATATGGCGAGGTACTAGAAAATAGTCATACACGCAAACTTCTCATTCAGTGTGCAATTTCAATCTCACAGTGATTTCCAGGTGGGATGAGTGAGTCAGAAGGCACATTCTGGGTGACCCCCCCTAGAGTGTTAAGCTGGGGAACAACAACAACAACAACATTGATTCGGTTTTGGTACAGTTTTGATTGTGTGGATTTTTTGGGGTATGGGCAAGTGCTGATCCCAGAAGACATTTGTGGGGCAATATGTGTGTCTCCTGAAAGAACTTAAAATAGCTTGAATTTTGTGGTGACAATATTGGAACTTATTGCATGAACATTTTGTGGACTGAAATGTGGTAATGCTACATGTTGATTTGATTTGATTTGATTTATCTTTTTTTTTTGTACCGAGGGTAATGGGATGGGCACTCTTGTGCTTTTTTACATCCAGTCCCCGTGTGTGTGCGGTTTCGTGGAGGTCGTCTGTTCCCGCCGGCGCACGATGGCCTGATCTTGCGAGGGGCGGAACAGAATTTGACGTGTGCGCATGGTGTTGTGCGTGCGTTCGCACACGGGGCCTCGGTTTGAAGTCTCTTCCGAGGGATTTTTGGGGAGAGTGGAGTCTGCACTGATGTAAACTCCAGTAGGAAAATATCCCCGACCGGAATCGAACCTGGGTCGTCAAATTGCCAGCGCAATGTTCTGACCACTAGGCTATCGGTCCCCTGAAATGTGCTAATGCTGTATGTTGAACATGAGTGAGCCACTATGAACCTTGAGTTTCAAAGTCGAATCTGTTTGTGTTTTGGAAACAAATGTTGGGAAATTTGTTCTAAGTGGGGGGTAATGTTACAAACAGATTCAGGGCTCCTAATTAAGCATGTTATTAGGATTGCAATGAATGACATTCTTTGATTATGACGCATGGAATATTAGTTATTGATACATGTTAATGCCTGTCGATTGCATATATGTTTGTCTGCTCGTGGAGTTTCGGGAGTATTTTATAATATTTTAAGAGGTTTTAGAAGTACCGAGAATCGTTCATAGTATTCTATGACATTCTGGAATCTGTCAAGACGCGTTGCTGCAATCTAAAATGTTTGTGTGAAGTTCCCCAAGCTTCCGGGATGGTCTGTCAGCGATGGTCTGGCAGCGGGCAGTAGAAGGGGCCTGGACTGTATAAATACAAGGGGCTGTTATCGCCTCCAGGAGGGAGGAGAGTCGAGGAGGAAAGATGATACTGAGAAGAGGAGAGGAGGGGGATTCCCACGGCGCTGGAATGTTTAGCGGGCAGTAGAAGGGGCCTGGACTGTATATATACAAGGGGCTGCCTTCGCAGTGGGAGAGGAGGGGAGTCCCACGGCCGAACGCCCTAGTGATCGAGCAGGGGAGGCAATGCGGACGGTAGATTTAGGGTTTGTTTTTTTTATAGAAGAAGGGGAGAAAAATTGAAGGAACAGAAGAAAAGTTATGAGAACTGTGAAAGTGATTAGTTGATTGAAATTTGTGTTTAGTGAGTGTAGTAACAGAGTTTTGGTTAAATTCGTGGTGATGTTAGAAAGGAGTTTTCTTGTTTGTTTTTATTGGAATTTTTGTACTGGAAACAATACTGTTTTGAAGTAGATTAGTTGAATAAAAGAAATATAACCTGATCTCTGAGTCGTGTGTGCTCTGTTAGATGTGATTCCCGAGAGGTAGGGGAGCAACTCTTGGCACTTCAGTCAGCGTTATACGTCCACTGGAGTGTCTTTAAAACAAAGAGTTTGTTCCTCAGAACCAATAACGTAAGGGTAGGGGAGCAACTCTTGGCACTTCAGTCAGCGTTATACGTCCACTGGAGTGTCTTTAAAACAAAGAGTTTGTTCCTCAGAACCAATAACGTAACACTCCCGAGTTATTTTAATAAACGCTTCTCATGTTGTTGTTTTTGTGTGTGTTGTTGTTTGATTGTTTGCTTTTGTTTTACTTACTCCAACGTAGGCACTCCCACAGGTTTCTGTTCCCTTTTGTTTGTTTTTGTCAGATCTAGATGTGCTTCTTTTGGGTTTGTTTGTTGTTGTTTTTTTTGGTTTGTTTGCTTAATTTTGTTTTTATTTATTTGTTTTGTTTGTTGTTTCCCTACTTGCAGTTGATGATGATGTTAAATCGCAGATTACGTTTTTTGTGCTTGTCCACCAAATCACAATTTGTGTTTGGGGCTAAACTGTTTAGCTAGGCCTTGAATAAACAGCAAACCCTATTAAAGATTGCTTGTCCACTGAATCATAATTTGTTTCCAGTTTAGGTCCTAACTGTTCAGTTAAGCCTTGAAGAAAGAACAAACAGAATGTTTAGTTAAGCCTTGAATTTAAAGAACAAACCCAATCAAAGATTGCATCATGTAGGCTACGACCAAGCCGACGACGCGTTTTATCACCTAACCAAAAACGGATTCTATCTATCTATATATCTATCTATCCCATAGTCTAGGCTAGTCTGGCGAGTCTTGACAACCAGTTCCCTCTGTTCTGCCTTTCTCAAAGTTTTGTTGAGTTCTAGGCCTATCCATTTGCTGATGTTGTCCTCCCATCTCTCCTTTGGTCTGCCTCTTCTTCTTCCTCCTTGGACAGTGCCTTGCAGTATTGTTTTTGCAAGTCCTTTTGATCTTGTGACATGCCCATACCATTTAAGTTTACGCTTCTTTACGATTGATAGAAGATTTTCGTAGGGACCAACCAGACCTCAACCCTGCCAAAGGGGTACAGTATCAAATACCGACACCCCCACCCCAACAGATTAGGCTGTGCTAATTAACCTTCTTATTATTCAGTTAAACTAATTTACTTAAATTTGTTTGGCAAACGCTGACACAACAGAGCAAACCTGAATTTCAATTCATATTAATTACTTATTAGCCCTTTCCTTAACAGATCATTAAAGATCTATATCTAAAGAATTCTGCCAAGCCTTCTTTCATTCCCACTACTGGATAGATCTATCTCTTTGAAGCCTAAAACGATAACAGTGAAGCAACAGCTAAGCTAAAACACTCAATACCTTTAAAACAAAATTCTTAAGTTGTTCGGAGTTGGCCTAGTCGATCTAAAAGTTTACACGTAGGCCTAAAACGTCCTAAACCATCACCACTACAATCAAGGTTATCCACATGTGGAAAAACAAAACAAAACAAACACACAAAATCAGCAACCCAACAACAACCTCAAATCATTCCATGAAGGGCAATTAGGCCTACAGATTAGAACACGGACACTAATTATATGCGTGGTAAAGTTTGCCCTTCATGAGATGATTCAAGTGTTTTTGACTTGACTAAAGTCCATAAACTAGAACAAGCATAACCCCCCCCCCCCTCCCCATTACACGAGGGAAAGCTCGATGGTTCTCCATTTCCCTCTCTTTCTCTATTCCTGGCCAGGGTTAAGAGATAATTAGCCTAATTATTCAAGGGCAGTTCATACCACAAAAGAACCCTAGAGATCAGTAATTATTCAGGTTAGTTTTGTTATTAGCTTCGACGAAAGAGTATATTGTAAAACAACTGCCAGAGTACCTGGGCCACACACTCATTTGCTTGTTCAAATTATGGCTTTGGATTGCCTGGTTAAATCAAGGTGGAAATCTAAAAGAGTTTATTGCTGCTTTTAGACAACGATGGATTAATTGTCACTGGCATCGATAGAATGACCATATTCAAACTATTGACAGATACAAAACTTATCAACAGTTTATAAGCTTACATAACATAAAACCTTTAGAATAAGAGATATCATGCTGACATAAGATGGTTCCTTGTGGATTTGTTTGCCACTGTTGTACTTCACCGTGTATTCCTATCATGATTCAGAGTATTGATCAGCAACTCCTTTCATGTATGGGCCCCAAAGGCCTTTTATGATAAAATTCTCTCTCTCTCTCTCTCTCTCTCTCTCTCTCTCTCTCTCTCTCTCTCTCTGTCTCTGTCTCTCTCTCTCTCTCTCTCTCTCTCTCTCTCTCTCTCTCTCTCTCTCTTTTCACACATGGGGCCTCGGTTTATAGTCTCATCCGAAGGACTTTTTGAGGAAAATTTTGAAAAATCTCCTCGAACGGGAATTGAACCAGAGAGAGAGAGCTCTCTCTCTCTCTCTCTGGTTCAATTCCCGTTGGAGGAGATTTTTCAAAATTTTCCTCAAAAAGTCCTTCGGATGAGACTATAAACCGAGGCCCCGTGTGTGAACACACGCAGAACATCTTAACCACACGTTAAATCCTATTCCGCTTTTCGTAAGAGTAGGCCATCGTGTGCCGGTGGGAACAGATGACATTTACAAAAGTGCATACACACGGGACTGGATGTAAAAAAGCACAAGAGTGTTTATTCCATTATCCTCGATATAAAAGAATCAATCAATCAATCTCTCTCTCTCTCTCTCTCTCTCTCTCTCTCTCTCTCTCTCTCTCTCTCTCTCTCTCTCTCTCTCTCTCTCTCTCTCTCTCTCTGTATTTATGTATGTAACTGCTTACTCTGTTACCCTTGAAAAATAACGATTATTCAATTCAATTCAATTCAATCCTCTCTCTCTCTCTCTCTCTCTCTCTCTCTCTCTCTCTCTCTCTCTCTCTCTCTCTCTTATCTTTTTATCTTGATGTTATCCCTGAAAAGGGCGGGGACTGGATGTAAAAAAGCACACGAGTGCTTATCTATTATCCTCAAATAAAAGAATTTGCCTTGCCCTCTCTCTCTCTCTCTCTCTCTCTCTCTCTCTCTCTCTCTCTCTCTCTCTCTCTCTCTCTCTCTCTCTCTCTCTCCAAACAGGGGGGCGTTCGCGAGTGTTCACACGGAAAAGTCACACAAAACGTCTCTGTTATTGTTTTGAAAAATACTGCACACCTACAGCAACCTATGACCTGTGGCTTGTGCAGTGATAGTACAAGGGACTATGCCGTCTGCCAGCGTGGACTTTAGGGCAGCTTGTGGCTGCTTCCTACCTGTGTTCATAAACTTCATGTTGAAACGGGCCAGGTACAAAATCACAATGCGTATCGCCATTCTTACGTTGAAGAGAAGGGTAGACGGTGTCATGGTAGGTTTGGCCCTCACGTATTTGTTCTGGGGCAGTTTGCTATTGCAATGTGGGGACGTGGAAACGAACCCAGGGCCAGATCCCCTCAAGGGCAAAGGCAACATGAGGCAGACCAGGTTTGCCAGCACCGGGACAGCAAGTACTAGACACAGCCTGGAGAGACCTGGCACCCCTCCCAGTGGTGCGTGTAACCAGCCCGGGACAGAGCCTTCCCATGCAGACATCATGGAGATGCTCACCTCCATGAGGACCACGATGGACGAAGTGAGGCAAGAGATGCGTCACGTGCAGGGTGAGGCTGCCGCCATGAAAGAGGAGCTGAAGGGACTACGGGAGGAGGTGCGTGGTCTTCGACAGCAGAACCAGGACCTGCAGGAGAGGAATGCGGAGCTGGCAGAGATGGTGGACAGTCTACAGAGGAAGACGGACGACCTGGAGGGGAGGAGCAAACGGAACAATCTGCTGTTCTATGGACTGACCAGGAGAGACAAGGAGACACCTGCAGAGTGTGAGGGTATGTTGAAAGACTTTCTCACGGATAAATTAGAAATGTCTCAGAGCATCGAATTCGACAGAGTTCATCGAGTGAATTCGAAGCGTGACTCACCAGTGATTGCAAGATGTGTGTTCTATAAGCAGAAGCAGGACATTCTGAAAGCCAAGAAAAAGCTTAAAGGAACAGACATCTTCATTGGTGAAGATTTCTCTGCAAGAGTGAGAGACATGCGGAAGAGACTAACCCCTCACATGAAAAGAGCAAGAAGTGACGGTAAGCGTGCTGCCCTTGTCTTTGATCACCTGCTTATTGACGGTAAACGGTACACGGTGGACAGCGAAGAAAGACTCCTAGAAATGCGATAGGAATTCGGCCGGTCCCCGTGTACCAGATTTTCTTCCACAGACAGGGGGGGAACAAACGGTGAACATACACCGGTAAAGTTAGCCCGGTGCGTTATGGATGATGAGACAAATATAGCACGTGCAGGAGAAACACGCAATGAGTTCGTGAATAGCCTTGGCAATTCAGTGATGTTTGAAAGTGAAAGTAGAGATATGGCTAACGATTCTTGTCAAAATTTGTTTGATTCTGTCTTGTCTGTGGAAAATGATTGTCCGGACAGGGTTGATGATGATGTTTGTAATGATGTTAAATCTTTTTCCTTCCTTCATTGGAACATTAATGGTCTCTTTCCCAAATTGTCTAATAAAGATTTTATTTCATTTGTCTGTAGTTTTGACTTTGTATGTTTAGTTGAGACTTTTGTTAAAGAATTCCAGTCATCAGTGTTTACTGGATATAAAGTCCACACTAAACCTGCTGTAAAGCTATCAGCACGTGGGAGACACTCTGGTGGAATAGTGTGTCTCATCAAGGATGAATTGTGTTCCTATGTAAAATTGATTGAGGTTGATTCTGATCATTTTTGTGCTTTTCTGATTGATAAATCTTTATTTGGAATTGTTAAGCATGTTTTGTATGTGTGTGCATATGTACCGCCAGAAGGTTCACCTGTTTATGCATATTTTGATATGGATAATGGAATTGCTTCTTTGGAGGAATTTTTGTGCGAGTGTCTATTTTTGATTAGAGATGATGTTTATGTATTCTTAAATGGTGATCTGAATAGTAGAACCTCAAACATTTCAGGTAGTCAAGAGGGAACAACATACGAAACTTTCCAGAATCTACACCAAAGTGGTCCTTTAAATGTAAACAGAAATTCTCAGGACACTGTATTGAATAATTATGGTAAAATGTTGCTGAATGTGTGCACAGCTTTAGATTTGTGCATTTTGAATGGCATGTGTCAGGGTGACCTACAGGGTCACTACACATACATATCTGATACAGGAAGTAGCATCAATGATTATTTTTTAATGACATGTGAGTTATTTGCCAGTATTTCTGATTACTGTGAAATGTGTATGGTAGAGAGAATAGAGTCTGACCACTTACCTATAACCCTTTGTGTTAAGTCTGACCTCAACCAGATTGGTATGAAGGAAACAAACTACTATGGTGTGATTGAAAAGTTTGTTTGGGATGAGGCCTGTTCTGATTTGTTTAAAAACACATTAGCTTGTGATGAAATTAAAATGCGTTTAGAAAATGCCATCAGCTTAATAGGTACAGATTTTAACCAGTCACTAAATGCTTTTGATTCATGTCTAAGAGAAGCTGCAGGTTGTATGAAAAAACAAATTAGCATTGGAAACAATGTGAAAGAAAATGACTGGTTTGACACAGAATGCCGTGTCACTAAAAGAAAAGTGCGTAATTTGCTGAAAAAGTATCGCCATACTCTGTCTAAATCAGATAGGGAATCATACTGCAAAGCAAGAAGGGAGTATAAAAATATGGTAAAGAAAAAACAAAAAGATTATAACAATGCACTGTTAACTGAATTATCCAATAATATTGGCAGTCAGAAAGAGTTTTGGAATTACGTACACAAAACATTTCCAAAACGAAAACAACCTAAAAATAGTATTAACGTGGATATGTGGTTTGATCATTTCAGAGGGTTGCTTGAAAAAGATGAAAACCAAAGTTCTAATTTAACTCAAGCAGATGTTGAAAATGATGTTGAGAACAGTTATGACAATGAATACTTTAATCGCCCAATCTCAAAAGAAGAAATTTTGATGGCTTTGAGAAAATTAAAAAATAAAAAAGCTGCAGGCCCTGACGGGATTATTGGGGAGTTGATAAAACATGCTTGCACTGAGAATGTTGTTCTGAATTTTTTGGTCACATTTCTGAACTATTTATTTGATGAAGGTGTTTATCCTGATAGTTGGTCAGAGTCGATTGTCCTTCCATTATATAAAAAAAGGTGATATTAACAACCCCAATAATTATAGAGGAATTTCATTGTGTAACATAAGTAGCAAGCTTTACAGTGCTGTGATTAATAGAAGACTACAGGAATGGGTAACTGAAAATAACATAACTGGAGAATTTCAAGCAGGTTTCAAGCAGAATTATTCCACTGTAGATCATATGTTTACACTTATGGCATTCATTCAAAAACAATTTAGTCTAAACCGTAAATTGTATGTTGCATTTATAGATTTTGAGAAGGCTTTCGACTCTGTCAACAGAAGTTTGTTGTGGTTAGTCTTGTTTAAAAATGGTATTCGTGGAAAACTGTACAGATGTGTTGTGAGCATGTATGATTGTGTGAAAGCAAGAGTACGTTCAGGTGGTATGTTATCAAATTATATTAATTGTACGTGTGGGGTGAAACAAGGTGATGTATGCAGCCCTATTCTATTTTCTTTGTTCATTAACGAATTGACAAAAGAGGTCATAAAGTCTGGAAAACATGGTGCAACATTTACTAATGATTTTCTTGAAATATTTATATTGTTGTTAGCTGATGATATAATGTTGATGTCAGAAACTGTAATTGGTCTCCAGAATCAGTTGAATAGTTTACACAGGGCTGCTGCTTCGTTGAAGTTAAACGTTAACTTAACAAAGAGTAACATTATTCTATTTAGGAAGGGTGGACATCTTGCAATGAGAGAAAGGTGGACATATGGTGGAACTGTGATTTCTGTGGTGAATGTATACAAGTATTTAGGTATATACTTTTCTACTCGTTTAAG
This sequence comes from Stramonita haemastoma, assembly GCA_030674155.1. Lineage (NCBI taxonomy): Eukaryota > Metazoa > Mollusca > Gastropoda > Neogastropoda > Muricidae > Stramonita > Stramonita haemastoma. The sequence goes on along the minus strand of CM060325.1, from coordinate 2,655,073 downwards.
CTTTACTTTTGCATGCAAAGACCTCGCAAGTAGAGCAAAAAATGCGTTGTTGTGTATAATGAAAAAATTAGCATTGTTGAATAACGATTCTCTTTCACTGTTCCTAAAATTATTTGATGCCCAAATTCAACCTGTATTGCAATATGGAGCTGAGATATGGGGTATGTATCCTGCGGCCACACACTGTGACAAAATACATTTATTTGCATTGAAAAAGTTTTTGAGAGTGTCACTCAAGACACCAAATGATCTCGTGTACATGGAAACAGCAAGGTACCCCATGTCACTGGTTTCTGTTGTGAGATGCATTAAATATTGGATAAAAATAACCCAGATGAATGCAGAAAGATTGCCCTTTAAAGCGTATAAAATGTTGTTAGATTTAGATAATAGAGGCAAAACTAATTGGGCTTCAAATGTCAGAATGAAATTATTTGAATTGGGTTTTGGTTATGTGTGGTTAAATCAAGGAGTTGAAGATGTTAGTGGTTTTATTCGACAGTTTCGTGAAAGGTTGATTGATTGTTGCTGGCAAAATTGTGAGAGTCATGTACAGAATAGTGAAAGATTTTACCACTATAGAATGTTCAGCCAAGTAAATATTGTGCCAACGTATATGTCTATGAATATTGATAGTTATTTGAAGCGTATAATGACACGATTCAGATTTGGTATTTCAGACATCAATGTACATTATTATCGCTATAGAAAGGCACTTGCCACAAATCTTCAATGCCCAATTTGTAAATGTTCTGTAGAAGATGAAATCCATTTTGTGCTTTCATGTCCTGGGTTAAGAGATATACGAGAGCAGTTCTTACCACAAAAGTACTATAGAGATCCATGTTTATTCAGGTTGGTTTTGTTATTAGCTTCGACAAATGAGTGTATTGTAAAACAACTGGCAATATACATGTATAAAGCATTTAAAAGGAGAAGTATTTATGTAACATAATGCCATCACAAGTCCATGATATAATTTTTTGCTTGCTTGATTTGTATTCCCCCTTCTAAGGGGCCATGGCCTATATGAATAAACATTTCATTTCATTTCATTTCATTTCATTTCATTTCATTTCTCTCTCCAAACTGCTTTACCTACTTCAAGATCTAGTGAAATCTTATGATGGTAGCTTACCTTTGAGAAATTGATTTGCACACGGTACACCTAGGTAAACCTGGACGACACAATAATAAATGCAATCCTATCTGTACTCCGCGATGAGTGTTTTTTTCTGGTCTTCGGAGTAGAACCAAGCATAGGCCTACTGTGTCGACACACTATACACCCTGTCCAGGAAGTTTAGTATGATTTGGCAATGACGTTACCCCCACGTGTCCCCCCCCCCCCCCCCCACTGAAAAAAAAAGAAAAAAAAAAGTAAATCCTCTTCTTTTCTTTTTTCTTTTTTTCTTTTTTTTTTTTTTTTTGGGGGGGGGGATAAAAAAATCCTTGTGATATATGTGCTGGTCTTTTGTCCTTCATAACTGCATGGGACTGGGGAAACCGGATAATAGTTTTATTAATAGGGGGGCCCACCTACACCCTGGTGTGTGTGTGTGTGTGTGTGTGTGTGTGTGTGGTGTGTGTGGTGTGTGTGTGTGTGTGTGTGTGTGTGTGTGTGTATACTATACCGTTGTGTGTGTGTGTGTGTGTGTGTGTGTGTGTGTGTGTGTGTTGTGTGGAATACCTATACCCTGGTGTGTGTGTCACTGTGTGTGTGTGTGTGTGTGTGTGTGTGTGTGTGTGTGTGTGTGTGTGTGTGGATAATACCTATACCCTGGTGTGTGTGTGTGTGTGTGTGTGTGTGTGTGTGTGTGTGTGTGTGTGTGTGTGTGTGTGTGTGGATAATACCTATACCCTGGTGTGTGTGTGTGTGTGTGTGTGTGTGTGTGTGTGTGTGTGTGTGTGTGGGGTGTGTGTGTGTGTTTGTGTGTGTGTGTGTGTGTGTGTGTGTGTGTGTGTGTGTGTGTGTGTGTGTGTATGTGCGCGCATGTGTGTGTGTGTGTGTGTGTGTGTGTGTGGTGTGTGTGTGTGTGTGTGTGTGTGTGTGTGTAGTGGAATGACTATTGTAATAAATTTGTATTACAATTTGTATTGTGTGTGTGTGTGTGTGTGTGTGTGTGTGTGTGTTGTGTGTGTGTGTGTGTGTGTGTGTGTGTGTACAAGTATGGAGTGTGTGTGTGGAATATATATTGTAATAGATCTATATTACAACTTTGTGATGTCTGTGTTTGCTTAGTGTGTTGTTGCTGTTTCCAATGCACTGCAAAACCTTTTTTTGTGGATCTAGTTTGTTTAAATTTGTTTTATATTTTCAGGTTAATTTTTCTTTCTGTGTCAATTGGTTTAAATAGATTTTCTTTTGGTGAGATTGTAAACAGATTGATTGATTGGCACAACTGTATGACGAATTAAAAGACTGAATGCTGTCACACTTTTCTAAGCAGGTTGCAGTGTGTGTAATTATTAGTACTGTAAATATTACAACATTTTATCATCATTGTATACCACTTTCAGTCAGGGCAGATTTTTCTGCCTGAAATTCATGCTGCTCCCCCTGGGGAGAGTGTGTTAACACAAGAGCTGTGCCTCCCATATCTTCTTTTTTCCAGCCTGCATGTCTATTTGTTTCCCTATAAGCGCAACTTTTTTATTCTAAATAATTGTACCACAGAAATCTCTCTTATACTGCCATGAGTTCTTTTTCCTGTGCTGAATGAGTGTTGCACATCATGAGACCTTTAGTCTTATCATCTCATCTAAAAGACTAGCACCCAGACCATCACTGAAGAAGAAAGATGGCAGGGCTGTTTAGATGTTTACCTGCCTATCAAGTAAACTGTGAAGTTCTGGATTCAATTCCCAGCCTTGCCCTTTCTTCCCAGTTTGTGGGGGAAAAACAACTGAATGTCAGTAAAAAAAAAAAAAAAAAAAACAAACAAAAATCCAAATGAATGTCAGTAAAAAACAAACAAAAAAACAAAAGACCCAACTGAATGTCAGTAAAAAACAAACAAAAACAAACAAAACCCCAACTGAATGTCAGGAAAAAACAAACAAAAAACAAAAACAACTGAATGTCAGTAAAAAAGAAACAAACAAATAAACAAAAACAACTGAATGTCAGTAAAAAACAAACAAAAAACCAAACAAAAAAACCCAACTGAATGTCAGTAAAAAGCAAACAAAAACAAACAAA
>CM060325.1:2641871-2646871 GCA_030674155.1 Stramonita haemastoma | reverse complement strand
TACGCTAATGAGGCTGGCGCCAAAGATGTTCCTCGGAAGGGGTGGTGGTAGGAAGGGGTAGGTGCGTAAGCACAGTACAGGCGCATGACAAGACTGTCAGAAAATGTCACTTCAGACTTTTTTTGAGACGGAAATCTAATCGGTCACAGGCAAACAGAATCGGTACGCGGTACCGGCTGCTTCGAAAATTTTCGGTATTCCCTGTTTACAATCGGTAAAATACCGACAATTACCGGTTATCGCGAACCCTGGTGAGTGACACGCCCTTACAAAATTTTTACATGCAGTCTAGTTACAGTTGGACGATTATCTGCTGGACGTGACATCAGTCCGATATTTTGTTTTAGTTACTAATATACAAAAGAAATTTAATCAGTGAGAAGGTGGCCCCGAATGGTCTTATTGAAGTTATTCATTCATACTTTCTGCAGGTTCTTGCCTTGTTAGCTTCCTACTTGTGTGAAGCTGACATTGAGACAATGAAAGAGACACCACAAGTCTAGGCTGTTCATAAGGCTAATAAGGAATACTGAATTAAATTACAATGACATAGAAGTAGAATTCACATTAGAAAAAATTATACCATTTTTTTTAGTTTTTACTGATTAGTCAACCAACTGGTCAGTGCAATAAAATCACTTGTCTTGCTTTTGTACAGTATTAAAAAGAAGTGATACTGTTTGTCTAAAGTTTAACCCACTCTGAGTCTAATGCTTTTTCAAATTGGCTTTCTGTGTAAATTATGTTTCTTTGCCAGAAGGGAGCAGGGGAAATTATATATCATATAATCATAATAATGTCAGTGTATATACAGTATATTGTATACATTGTAAAATTTGTATAGTGAATGATTGAATCATTGTTTTACAATTTTGTCAATTTTTTTTCTCTCCACAAATTAGGTATGAGTATGAGTCTATGACTATGAATGATGTATTCATTGCACAAATACAGAGTTTTATAAGTTTGTCTTTAGCTATTTTTTTTCATTGGTGTTTTAAAAAAATCATTCCACTTAGCAACTAATTTGCATACTAGTGTAGATAGTATACTATAATGGAAACATTCAGACATATATATATGGGTTATTATCAGAAACATGTGAGGTTTTTGTGACATAGACCTTGAAAAATAAATGTCCTTGGAAGTTTTTGCCTTCTTGTCATATATTAGAGTACTCTGTTGCAAAGTGCAATCTGTTGAAAAAATTATGAATCATTAATTGTTTTTTTTGTAATTGAGGCATAAAGGTTCTATTTTTAGCTGTGTTGCGGTTGTGACATGGAAACCAAAAGTAACGTTAAAACATCTTTTTACACAAAATATCAAACAAAAAACACTCACAATTGCTTTTGTTTTTATCTATAAAACAAAACCATCAATTGGAAGTATGACAATCATCGACAAAGCATATGTTTTTGCTTTTTTGTAATGACACTCTAAGATATTTTGTATACCCAGATTTAAAGTTTGGTTTTTGTACAAATGACCACAGCAAGCATCCCCCAGATTATCCTGAACTTAAACCACAGAATGATATCCATTAAACTAAACAGTTATCTTTACATAAGAATGGAAGCTGTTGAATATTAATGCCTTATAGAAGTAATATGTTTCGGTTGTGACATGGAAACCGTTTGGTTGTGACATGGAAACCACACCCCTCAAAAGCACAAAACCTGAAATTGTAGCAATGAAAACACAAATTAAAACCAATAAACAACCTACTTGAATTAGGAACAATACATTCTATTAACATTATTAGTTTATTTACATTGATTTGTCATTTTAGAGTGATCTGTTATGGTTGTGACATGGAAACCGTTTGGTTGTGACATGGAAACCACACCCCTCAAAACCCACAAATCACTGAAGTGAAGCAATTTAAACACAAATTGAAAAAAAACCCACCATCTTAAATTAGAAACAATGCATTCTATTAACATTATTTACACTGATTTGTCATTTTAGAGTTAGATGTTTTTTGTTATGGCTGTAACATGGAAACCGTTTGGTTGTGACATGGAAACCACACCCTTCAAAACCACAAATCACCCAAGTGTAGCAATTTAAACACAAATGGAAAAAAAAACCACCATCTTAAATTAGAAACAATGCATTCTGTTAACATTATCTACATTGATTTATGTAATTAAAGTGATATATCAATCAATATTATTATTGATCAAATGCTGCGTTTGGTTGTGACATGAGAAAGCTGGGAGAAACCAAAGACTGGAACTCTAATTATAGCATCGCAATACTCATTTGGTGGGAAACAGTATGTGTCAGAGATATTTAAGGTCAAGGTGAAGTACCAACCTGAAAATCTTGGTCAGTGAAAGAATGTGCCGGATTTTGCACCAGATTTACATCGTTTGGTTGTGACATGAAAAAAGGGAAACCATGTTGGTCATCTGGGGTTTCAAGCAATTTACGGGGATAGGAGCTCCAGGTGATCAAAAACAATGTTTTCTTTATACTGTTAACAGTTTAATTCATCCCTTGTGGCTATAATGTGTTGATGATAACATATAGTTCTTTCTGAGTAAATTGTTAAAATTGGGCCTACTTTGGGAAACCAACGTCACAACCGCAACAAGCTTTTAATCTGCCCTCTATTTAATGTCCATGACAAAGAAAGTACAATTTTTCTTCTAGGGAACTTGAAACAACATCTGGGCATTACTTTAATACAAGTTGTGTTTCAAATTAGCAGTCTTTCAAGTCAGAAGAACAATCTGAATAAAGTATGCACCAAGATGTCACAAATCCGCCATGTTGGAATGAGCAATTTGGTGAAATAAATTCACAATATTTAAAAGCAAAAACACAAATTCTCATAAAAACATTTAAATTTTATTTTTGTAAATCAAACACAACCAGTATACAGCATTCACCACAATTTTAAACTTAATTCAGCCAAATGGCAGATGTGTAAAGTAGGTCACTATCATGCCTCACATGTTTCTGAGAATGACCCATATATATACTCAGCTGGCATTCCAGTATTGGTGGCCATGAGGGATTATTTTGTTATTATCCAAATGTTTAGCATTTAAGACTGTGTATGTGTGTATGTTGTGTGTGTGTGTGTGTGTGTGTGTGTGTGTGTGTGTGTGTGTGTGTGTGTGTGTGTCAGTGTCTGTGTCTGTGTTGTACAAATTTCATGAATATGCTTATAGTTATATGTATAATATTGTAATTTATATTGATATATATTATCTATTCAAACCATTATTTCTTTTTGACTGGTATCAAAATAGTAGTGGGCATCCATCAGTCTTGGAAGACAATGGAGTTGTGCTCTAGGCTCTAGAGTGCAAAGCCTTGGTAAGTATAGAGTGTAAGCTGTTGGTGTTACCCAGGCAGCAGACCCCTGTATCATTTATAATATTCAATTTAGATCTATCTTTTTGATCATCCAGTAAACTAGTGCAATAGTAGAAGTTGTGATGAGACCATAGCATTTTTTCAGAAATTTCTTATTGTTAGAATAAATTTTTTCAGAAATTTCTTATTGTTAGAATGCAAACTTGTACTTTTCCAGGAAAAACACCAAACCCTTACAAAGCCTTTAGTCATTGTAATCAGCTTTTCACTTCATCGTGGAATCTTTTCAGCAACTTGAATTGAAATGAAATGAAAATATGGTCATATGTGTGTGTGTGTGTGTGTGTGTGTGTGTGTGTGTGTGTGTGGTGTGTGTTGTGTGTGTGTGTGTGTGTGACTCTGTGTGTGTGACACTGTGTGTGTGTGACACTGTGTGTGTGTGTGTGTGTGTGTGTGTGTGTGTGTGTGTGTGTGTGTGTGTGACTCTGTGTGTGTGACTCTGTGTGTGTGACTCTGTGTGTGTGACTCTGTGTGTGTGACTCTGTGTGTGTGTGACTCTGTGTGTGTGTGACTCTGTGTGTGTGTGACTCTGTGTGTGTGTGTGTGTGTGTGTGACTCTGTGTGTGTGACTCTGTGTGTGTGTGTGTGTGTGTGTGTGTGTGTGTGTGTGTGTGTGTGTGTGTGTGTGTGTGTATGTGTGTGTATGTGTGTGTGTGAGAGAGAGAGAGAGAGAGAGAGAGAGAGAGAGAGATGTGTACCCTGTGTGTGTGTGTGTGTGTGTGTGTGTGTGTGTGTGTGTGTGTGTGTGGTTTTGTGTGTGTATGTTTGTTTCATGTTTGTCATGGAGTTTGATCTTTTAATCTTTTCACCCCTGAAAAAGAAGTATTATATGATAGTCAATATATGTTTGATTACTTTTTTTTTTAAAGTAAATTTGAAATGACCTACAGGTACTTTGTTAATCATTTGCCTAATTATAATTCCTTATTGCTTTTTATCCCAGGATGAGTTCCTAGATGTCATCTACTGGTTGAGGCAGATTCTGGGTGTCATACTGGGCCTGATATGGGGTCTTCTGCCCCTGAAAGGCATTCTGGGGATCGCACTGTAAGTATGACCATCAGTATCACTATCACTCCCTCTCAGTAGACCAATCAGAATTTAACTTCTGAATAAACCCACTTTCCCCCCCTTGCAGCTGTTAAATCAGTGTGTATTTTTAGCTGATAGATTTCAGAATGAAATTGTCATCCCCCCCCCCCCCCCCCCACTGCCAGTTTCACCCACTTTCAGCTCCTCTCAGATGCAATCCATTCCATCCTATCTCAGCCCAGCTGGGGCCAGCAGGTCTGTAAAAATAGCATAGATCTCCTTCTTTGGGAAATTCTGTGCTAGGAATTCCCTCTTTTACCCCTCTCTTTGTTTCTGTCCATCTATTTGTTTCTGCCTTGTCCTTGTTTTCTGTGACCCCCTTCCCTATTTTCCCCCCCTTGGTCCATTCCCCTGTCCTTTTTCCCAGGAAGACTTACAAGATAGTAGTTCTCTCTCAGCCAGAGCCGGATGCTCAGGGCCTGACTTGTCAGGTGTGCAGTGCAACACACTTTCGCTCGTATGACAGACAACAATAGTTGCTGTCTGAGCGTTCATTAAAGAAGAAGATAAAATTA
>CM060325.1:2589371-2636871 GCA_030674155.1 Stramonita haemastoma | reverse complement strand
TGTGTGTGTGTGTGTGTGTGTGTGTGTGTGTGTTGTGTGAGTGCATGTGTGTGTACATGTGCACAGTGTGTGAGTACTCATGCACAGCATGTCTGTGTGTGTGTGTTGGTGTGTGTGTGTGTGTGTGTGTGTGTGTGTGGTTTACCACACTTACCAGTCTGGATATATGTAGTTATCTACCATACTTACCAGTCTTCCTTTTCTTTCACCCAGCTTCTGTGTGTTCCTTGTGAGCAGGATTTGTACAGGTGATTGTTGGCGATAAAAGTTCATCCAAACATGATCCCTCAGTCTTCTCTGCTCTGAAGCAGGAAGGAAATGGGTGTGGTGGGGTGTGTGTGTACTCTTAGGCAGTTACACAGCTGTAGACCTGTGGCTTTGTTTGGAGTGTACATTGTAATATTTCCTGTCATTAATTGGTAGTGCTTCTATGCCCTGTAATACATGTTATACATATATATACAGGAATGTCCTCGTGAACAGTTTTTGTGTTTGGATACATGTATCTACTTCCATCTTTGAGAGAAAAACATGAATAGTTTGTTGTTGTTGTTGTTGTTTATTGGTGGTGATTTGGCTGGTTGGTCTGTTGGTTTGTCTGCTGCTGTGAATGTGTGTCACTCTGTGTGTGTGTGTGTGTGTGTGTGTGTGTGTGTGTGTGTGTGTGTGTGTGTGTGTGTGTGTGTGTGTGTGTGCATGCGTGCGTACGTGTGTGTGCACGTGCATGCATGTGCCGCTGTGTGTGTGTGTCTGTGTGTGTGTGTGTGTGTGTGTGTGTGTGTGTGTGCGCGCCCATGCACCACTGTGTGTGTGTGTCTGTCTGTCTGTGTCAGTGTGTGTGTGTGTCTGATTGTGTGGTTGGCTGTTTGTCTGTCCTTTTACTTTTCTCTGTGTATACATGTCTGTTAGTCTCTTAGCTTCTCACTGCCTTTATCTCATAAAACTTTTCCCTATATGTAAGGAATACTGTGACTGTTGCAGGTGTCATGGATTATACTCTGCTCCTCATTGTCTGTGTTTCACAGAACTTTTCCCTATATGTAAAGGAATACTGTGACTGTTGCAGGTGTCATGGATTATACTCTACTCCTCATTGTCTGTGTTTCACAGAACTTTTCCCTATATGTAAAGGAATACTGTGACTGTTGCAGGTGTCATGGATTATACTCTACTTCTCACTGCCTTTATCTCATAAAACTTTTCCCTATATGTAAAGGAATACTGTGACTGTTGCAGGTGTCGTGGATTATACTCTACTCCTCACTGCCTTTATCTCACAAAACTTTTACCATATAATATGTAAAGGAATACTGCGACTGTTGCAGGTGTCGTGGATTATACTCTACTCCTCACTGCCTTTATCTCACAAAACTTTTCCCTATATGTAAAGGAATACTGTGACTGTTGCAGGTGTCGTGGATTATACTCTACTCCTCACTGCCTTTATCTCACAAAACTTTTCCCTATATGTAAAGGAATACTGCGACTGTTGCAGGTGTCGTGGATTATACTCTACTCCTCACTGCCTTTATCTCATAAAACTTTTCCCTATATGTAAAGGAATACTGTGACTGTTGCAGGTGTCGTGGATTATACTCTACTCCTCACTGCCTTTATCTCACAAAACTTTTCCCTTTATGTAAAGGAATACTGCGACTGTTGCAGGTGTCGTGGATTATACTCTACTCCTCACTGCCTTTATCTCATAAAACTTTTCCCTATATGTAAAGGAATACTGTGACTGTTGCAGGTGTCGTGGATTATACTCTACTCCTCACTGCCTTTATCTCACAAAACTTTTCCCTATATGTAAAGGAATACTGTGACTGTTGCAGGTGTCGTGGATTATACTCTACTCCTCACTGCCTTTATCTCACAAAACTTTTCCCTATATGTAAAGGAATACTGTGACTGTTGCAGGTGTCGTGGATTATACTCTACTCCTCACTGCCTTTATCTCACAAAACTTTTCCCTATATGTAAAGGAATACTGTGACTGTTGCAGGTGTCGTGGATTATACTCTACTCCTCACTGCCTTTATCTCACAAAACTTTTCCCTATATGTAAAGGAATACTGTGACTGTTGCAGGTGTCGTGGATTATACTCTACTCCTCACTGCCTTTATCTCATAAAACTTTTCCCTATATGTAAAGGAATACTGTGACTGTTGCAGGTGTCGTGGATTATACTCTACTCCTCACTGCCTTTATCTCATAAAACTTTTCCCTATATGTAAAGGAATACTGTGACTGTTGCAGGTGTCGTGGATTATACTCTACTCCTCACTGCCTTTATCTCATAAAACTTTTCCCTATATGTAAAGGAATACTGTGACTGTTGCAGGTGTCGTGGATTATACTCTACTCCTCACTGCCTTTATCTCATAAAACTTTTCCCTATATGTAAAGGAATACTGTGACTGTTGCAGGTGTCGTGGATTATACTCTACTCCTCTTTGCACGTGGACGGGTCCTAGCACCAAGAGGGGAGAGAACTCTGTGTGTGTGAACACGCTGGCCAGCAAAGACTGAAAAAGACACAGAAATTACCATGAATTAATTAATTAATTAAACTAGATCAACAAGGGTTTTAACTCAATACCGCTCTTCCTCTCTGAATCTGCCCTGTTAGGTCAGTCAGTCAGTTACATCCTGACCCAATCTCTTTTGTTTGTTTTTTCACTTTTTGTATTTTTCCCTCTGTCTGTCTTTGTCGCTTTACTGCTCTTCTTCTCCTTTTCCTTACCTTTGTTCTTATCTGTGTTATCGTTATTTCAATGTCAGTCTGTCTATCCTCATCACCTTTGTTCTCCTCTCTTGTCATTGTTACGATGTTAGTCTGTCTATCCTCGTTCCTTTGCCAGTCTTCTTCTCCATATATTCCAGGTTGTCTATAACCCCCCTCACCCCCACTCCCTCACTCCCACCTCCCTCTCTATGTCCTTTGAGGAAGCGTTAGAGGCCTATCTACACCAGTGTGTAAGAGACTGAGTGATGTAAGCAGCTGGTCACATGATAATAGATAGCTGCAGGGATTGAGGAACAGGAGATCTGTCTGTGTAGGTTGTGCTGTTTGACATTAGATACTGGACAGGAGGGGGGGGGGGGGGGGGGGGTCATGGTTTTGTTTTATGCGTTTTGGGTTTGGGTTGTTTTGGGGAGAATTTTCTTCTTTTTTGTATATATAGATTTTTTTTTTAGGGGGTGGGGAGAGGTGATGTATGGGTTATTTTTTTGGTTTAAAAAATTGTTTGAAGTGATATTGCTGCAGTTTGCCTGTGACATTATAATAAAGCATGACCACTCTGCAGAGAGATGGGGACCCTGCAGGGAACGAAAAGAAAATAGCGATATGTGGAAAGATTCATGTTCTCCACTTTTCTTTTTTAAAGTTTATGCAGCAATGACAACGTATGTTTGAAATGAGTTTGTTCAATGTTTTTGTTATTCGGTAGTTTTCATTTGGCAAAATTGAAATGTTTTACCTTTAGCATCACACATTTTTCCATACTGGTTATGAGATAGGAGGGATGACGTTGTCATTCTGTGTATGTTCGATGGTAAAATTGTTCAGCATTTTTTTTTCTTTATTTTAGTTTTTGTTCACAGATGTTTGTTGTGTGTCATTGAATAAATGTTGACACAAATTTGTCGTTAGCTTGTGAGTTTTAAAGGATAGCATGGTCATTCACATTGCTTTGAAAATGACATTTTTATGTCTTACATCATTATTTATGGGGGGTAGTTTTTAAAGTAATTAACCCTCTAAATTTCTTATTTTTTAACCTACTTTTAACCACAGGATTAGATAAAATGCCTGTGGCAATTTGACGTCATGTGGAAATGTGAAAACTGTGTAAACCCTGTGACAGTTTTTTCCTTTCGGCCTCTTCCCTGCTCCTATTCAAACAGCCTTCAAGATTTTTTTTAACCTTTTTCCTGCAGGTTGCCCACTATTGGGCAGCCAACCATCTCCTAACCTGTCCCTACATAGCACCCACAACTGGGCAACAGAAGCATGCAAATGGGCACAGCGCACGTACAGGGAAAGATGGGTTCTCTCCCTTAACGTAGGGATAGTGTTAAGCCTGTCTGCTTGTAAGTGACAGCATTTGTGGTATTTCTGTCTTCAAGACATGACCATTTACTGAACATGAGATATAAAAAAATCTATTTGTGTTTGTATGAAATGATAGCCAAGGTAAAAGACAAAAAGTGTACCAAAACTATATTACAGACATAAAAAGAAATGATAAATAGTGAACAAATCAATGAACTTTTCAGAGAAAAAAACCCAGAAACAAACGTTGCTCTGGTACACAGAAATCCAAATTTGCTTACAAACTATGGCAGGGAAGGGGTTAAACTTAAAAAGATGTCCTTCATTTCAAAGCCTGTAACTGTGTTTACTATAGGGATGAAGTCTATCCCCACAAAATGAACAGTTTTCTTTTCCTCTTTGATTTTGGCAGGAATGAACAGGACAATAATGAACACTTAAAAGGGAAAATAGCTGTGGTGAACAAAAGCAGCATGGGAACAGTGCTGTGTCTAAAATAGGTTACCATGAATTAGATTTGTGTTGGAAAACTCAACCTGTACTGGCCGATTGTCATCTGTTTTGGGTTATTTATCAGTGATTAAAACATTATGATGAAGTAATTTATTTCATTGTTTGTTGATATAGTGTGCATCACCAACACCCCCCCCCCCCCCCAAAAAAACAAAAAAAAACAAAAAAAAAAAACACCCAAAACTCACCTTTTTTTAGTAATGAAAACAGATACTCATTGTGTAATCTTTTGAAACAAAAACAAAACTAGCAGGTTTTACACTCTGTAATTATCTCCAGCGTATATTGTAAAAATGTCTTGGCATATTTCTTTTCTCATGAGTGTTTCACAAACTAAGCACATCCAGCGAGCAGAACTGTTTAATAATTGTCCCCCCCCCCCCCCCCCCCACAATCAGTCTTCTTTAAAGCTTTCCTCATCCAAACTTGATGCAAAGAGCTCAAGTATACCTGCAGAGTGTAGGAACCAATGTCAGTTTTCATTCTGAAGGTTTGATGACCGGTGAAAGAAAAACAAATCCTGCCTGTTGACTGCACGATGATACAGTTCATAGCACACACAAAGATTGTGAAAGGAAGGACCACTCCAAATAACTAAATAGTTCCTAGCTAGGATAGAAAGGGTTAATGCTTTCACTAAGGACTTTTAGCCTCAAACAAAGCTTTGTCAGCTTGGGAGGCAAACAAAATGCTATGGCCTTATTTTGGATGGTGGTGGTGGTTTTGTTTTTTTCGTTTGGTTGGGGGGGGGGGGGGTGAGTTGTTTTTTTGTAAATTCTTTTCCCCAAGGCCTTGTTTAAAATGCTGTCTTCTTTATGGGTAACACAAACACCTTCAATGTCCATGAGAAGAAGAGGGAAATCTCCTGTGGGGGATGCCAGTATGGCAAGGCATTTAAAAAAAACACCTGCCACACACACACTGTTCCCATCCAGCATGTTATGTACTGGAGATTTCAGTGATTCCTCCTCCATGTGGTGAGTGAGGACAAGGGTGCCTATTCCGGGCGACCCCTGGGGTGTATGTATATTCTGGGGGAGAGGGAAACGACAATAGTGAATAATGTACAACATTTTTCTTTCTTCATCCTCTGTATGGCATTTGTAGGTCAAGGGAAGCTGGGGGAGGGAGAAGAAAGTGGGGGGGGGGGGGGGGGGTGCATATATAGGGGGGCGGGATATCTCAGTGGTCAGAGCGCTCACTTTCCCCAAGTCAAAAGTTAAGCAGCATCAAGCATGGTTACCAGCTGAATGGGTGACCGTTTGCGAGCCTTGACTTCAGTACAGTCCCCCAGTTCACCCAGCTGTTAATGGGTACCTGCCCTCTTTAGGGTCAGGGAAGGTAAAGCAGCGAGGGAGAGGAGATGGGCGCTGCCCTCAATATGCTGGCCCCTAGAGAAGCTGAAGTCTCTGATGCCTCGCTCCCCTATGACCACATAGGTTATTGGACACCTTTACCTTTACCTTTTATATTCCCTGTAGCTTCACTCTGTTGTCCTAGTGGAATTCATTGTACAGTGAGTTGGGAACGGTTGCCATATATGCTGTCAGATATTTCATGGTCGATTCTGCCTGTTTTTGGTTTTTTTTTAGATTAGTTTGACTTTTGCATTTTAGGATAAGGTGAGGATATTCAAGCAATAAGAGAATTCAGAAGTATGTTACAGATACATGTACCTGCAGTGTTACCAAGTATATTCAAGACTTTCACAGATATACATGTACTGCTTTAATGTGCACATAGATGTTTCTAGACCCTTGAGTAAATGCACATATATGTGTATGATATGTTTAATGGAGTTATATGTCTATTGAAGCATTTTCCTTAGTCATTTCTGATTTATTATGTGTTAGACTGTTTGAACATTAATCAGATTTTTGTTTTTACCAATTTCACGTTGATTTGTGTTGGCAACTCCAGAACAATGCATTTGTTTACTTCACATTGGTTGGGTGGGTGGATTTTTTATATTTTTTTCTCAAAGGGAGGGAAGAAGAATTGAAGTTTTAGTGGATCATTAGAAAAGTTCTGAATAAATGATGTGGAAAGACGAATGTTGGTTTTCTTTTTCATTTTGTTGTTATGGGTGACAGTGCATGTCTGTTTCATGAAGGTTGTTTTGGCTGACTGTTGCTAATCACCTTAGCTTTTGTAGGGTTCTGTCTCTCTCAAGGCATTGCAAGCATACGCACACTTTCATACACGCAAGTGTAACACGTGAATGTAATTCCTCATGGTGGCATTACTGACTGTGGGATATTTTGTACATAATTTGCAACACTGATGGAAATTTTTTTTTTTTTAATTTTCATAAAAATTGTACATGGAGCTCAGGCATAGCCTGAAAGCAGACTCCAATAATTGTGCAATTGCTAATGTCCAAACCCAGCTGTTTACTTGAAAGAGTTTTGAATGTTCAGATATCATGTGGGGGCATACACACACTCATGTGCGCATGCACACACACACACACACTTACACACACACTCTTACACACACACACACACACACACACGCACATGCACATCCCGGGGACGGGATAGCCTAGTGGTCAGAACAGTGCGCTTGCAATTTGACAACTCGGGTTCGATTCCCGTTGGGATTTTTCCCCTGGAGTTAACACCAGTGCTGACTCCACTCTCCCAAAAGTCTTTCGGATCAGACTTTAAACCGAGGCCCTGTGTGCAAACGCAGGCAGAACATCTTGCACACACGTTAAATCCTGTTCGGTTCCTCTTTTCCTAAGAGTAGGCCATTGTGTGCTGGTGGGAGCAGATGACAAGATTTACAAAACTGCATACGCACCTGGACTGGATGTAAAAAAAAAAGCACATGAGTGTTTATTCCATTATCCTTGATATAAAAGAATGAAAAGAATAAACACACACACACAGCACTGGTTCTTCTATGCCACTTACTCTAATCAGATGTGATAGAATTATATACATTATAGACTGCAAGATTCTTTTCTCTTTTTTTTTGAAAGTGTCTTCTTCTTCTGTGTTGCCTTGTATAGGGTGGGGAACATTTACATAGTGCATGGACTTCTCCTGTGCTTTTTTTTATATTTTATTTTATTCTTTTATATCAAGGATAATGGGATAAGCACTCTTGTGCTTTTTTACATCCAGACCCCGTGTGTATGCAGTTTTGTAAATATCATCTGTTC
Source organism: Stramonita haemastoma (assembly GCA_030674155.1). Lineage (NCBI taxonomy): Eukaryota > Metazoa > Mollusca > Gastropoda > Neogastropoda > Muricidae > Stramonita > Stramonita haemastoma. Next base: position 2,629,128 of record CM060325.1, on the reverse strand, counting down.
CCACTGGCACATGATGGCCTATTCTTATGAAAAGCGGAACAGGATTTAATGTGTGGGCAAGATGTTCTGCATTTGATCGCACATGGGGCCTCGGTCTATAGTCTCATCCGAAGGACTTTTGGGGAGAGTGGAGTCAGCACTGATGTTAACTCCAGGAGAAAAATCTCCTCGAAATCTGCTTGAGCTCTACTGTATCCTGTCTGTCCACTGTCTTGGCTGACAGACTGACACTGCTGACTTGAGGGCAGCTGATTTGTCACTGTGTGTCAGGCTATATCTTTGTCCAACCACTGACACTGAAATAGGTGACAGCCTTGATATGGCTTTCATGGTTAAGGTTGGTAAGGCTATTAAACAATTAAAATGGAAAATTAGGATTATGATCTTTGTCCCAGCAAAATGATGATGTGAGCCTGATGTCTGTGCAGGAGGCATTGCATGCTGTTTCATAAATCCACCAAACACTGACATGAATTCGATATCTTTAACAAGCATATTTGATCATCTTCATTAATGGTTTATGTATATGATACACAAATATGAACTGGCAAGTCTGCCTTTTAAGTTGATCTAGGAATGTTAATAAAAAATCTGCACCCTAAATTCACCAAATGCTGGTGCCAAGATTCGAACCATGACACCATAGACCATTGGTTAAAGGTCAACGGTCTTAACCACTCGGCTATAGCGTCCATTAGACAGGCAACAAGTCGTCTTTTCTCTTCCTCTGGGACTCCAGGATTTGAAATAAGCAAACAAACAGTAGATTCATCTTTTTTTTCTTTTCTTTTACAAAACAAAACAAACAATAACAACCACACGCGCGGGCGTGCACACACACGCGCGCGCGCACACACACACACACACGCACGCGCGCGTACACACACACACACACACACACACACACACACACACCACACACACACACACACACACACACACACACACACACACACACACACACACACACACAACACACACACACATACACAGTAAAAACAAAAAAAAAAGGTACTGCTTCTTCCATGCTACTCACAATCGTCAGATTTCAGATGTAGACTGAACAGACTGTGGGTTCATAACTTGCTTTGTTTTTGTTTTTGTTTGTTTGTTGTTTTGTTGTTGTTGTTGTTGGGTTTTGTTTTTGGGGGGTAAGTTTCCAAATTACGTCTATATCACTCACCTGGCTCAAATTTGAGATGCAAACTTAAAAGTCTGCTGGATTCTTTTCGTTTGTTGCTTTGTTTAAGTTTGCAGTTAAGTATTCCTTCCTCCATGCCCCTCACTCATCCAGACCTCGTCACTCACAGCCATTTTTAACTTCATCCATCTCTGCCTATCTGTCTGTCTGTCTGTCTGTCGTCTGTCTGTCTGTCTGTCTGTTGTCTGTTGTTATCTATCTATCTATCTATCTATCTATCTATCTGTCTGTCTGTCTGTCTATCTATCTATCTATCTATCTATCTATCTATCTATCTGTCTGTCTGTCTATCTATCTATCTATCTATTATCTATCTATCTATCTATCTATCTATCTATCTGTCTGTCTATCTATCTATCTATCTATCTATCTATCTATCTATCTATCTATCTATCTATCTGTCTGTCTGTCTATCTCTATCTATCTGTCTATCTATCTGTCTATCTATCTGTCTGTCTGTCTGTCTGTCTATCTATCTATCTATCTATCTATCTATCTATCTATCTATCTATCTATCTATCTATCTATCTATCTATCTGTCTGTCTGTCTATCTATCTATCTATCTATCTATCTATCTATCTATCTATCTCTCTATCTCTCTATCTATCTATCTTCTATCTATCTATCTATCTATCTATCTATCTATCTATCTACCTATCCCTTAGTCTGGCGACCATGGGGGCACCCCTGAAGACTTGACAACCAGTTCCCTCCATTCCTCTCTCTGTTCTGCCTTTCTCAGGGTTTTGTTGAGTTCTTGGCCTGTCCATTCGCTGGTGTTGTCCTCCCATCTCTTCCTTGGTCTGCCTCTTTTTCTTCCTTCTTGGACAGTGCCTTGCACTATCGTCTTTGCTATTCCTTTTGATCTTGTGGCATGCCTGTACCATTAAGTTTACGCTTCTTTACGAATGATAGATTTTCGTAAGAACCAATGGTTTGTTGGATTCTGTTATACATGTCTTCGTTGCTTATGTGGTCTCTGAAGGAGAGTCTCCGGAAGTATCTCATCTCTACTGCCTGTACTCTTCTCTCCAAATCTGCAGTCAGGGTCCATGATTCACAGGCATATAGGAATGTGGATATGACAAGGGAGCGCATTCGTCTGATCTTGGATTTGAGTGAGATTTTTAAAAATCTTTTCAGATGGTGTTCAGTTTTGACAGTGCTGTCATTGTCTGTGCAATCCTGCATACTACTTCTGGCTTGGACCCTTGTCTGATACCACGGCTCCCAAGTACTTGAAGCTTTGAACTGTTTCCAGCTTCTGGTCATTGACCCTGATGTCAGTGCTGATGCCCTTGGTGTTATTGGTCATCAGTTTGGTCTTCTCTGCACTGATTTCCATGCCGTATGTTTTAGAGGCCTTGTTCAGGTATTCTGTTAAGCTGGCAAGATCCTGTTCTGATCCTGCTAGTCCGTCAATGTCATCTGCGAAGCAGAGGTTTGCGATCGTTCTGCCACCAATGCTGACTGATCCTTTATGGTGTTCGAATGCATCAGCCATGATTCTCTCAAGGAAGATGCTGATAAGAGTGGGTGAGAGTAGACAGCCTTGCCTTACTCCAACTATTGTTCGAAACCACTCTCCAATGTTGCTGTTGTAGTACACTGCACTGGTGGCCTTGTTGTACAGCTCTTTGATGACTCTGATCAGGCTTGCATTGATGCTGTACATATTCATGGTAGCCCACAAAGCTGCAAGCCACATCCTGTCGAATGCTTTCTTAAAATAAATAAATATGTGTGTAGAGGTCTTGTTGGTGTTGAAGGTACCGCTCACAGAACATTCTGAGGTTGAATATCTGTTCAGTTGTGCTACGCCTGCTCTGAAACCTGCTTGTTCCCAGCAATGATGGTCTCTGCTTGTAGCTTTAGTCTGTCCAATATAATCTTCAACACGACCTTGCTTGGGTGACATATGAGGCTGATTGTGCGGTAATTCTGGCACTGCTGAAGATTTCTTTCTTGGGGAGGGTGATGATGAGTGACTATGTCCATGGTGTTGGCCATTTTCTTGTCTGCCAGATCTTGTTGCAGATTTTAAGTAGAGTATCGATCATGGCTTCCCCTCCAGCTTGAACCAACTCAGCAGGAATGTTGTCAGCCCCTACTGACTTCCCCTTTTTCGGCAATCTGACTGCTGTTTCCACTTCTTCTCGAGGATAGGGTGGCTGTCTGTATCTGTCCTTGTGGGGACATTGAGGACTTCTGGATTTCCTATGGTTTTGTAGTTGTACAGGTCGGAGCAGTATTCTGTCCACCTGTTCAGAATATCATGGTCATCAGTGAGGCACTTCCCATTTTTGTCTTGGATTGTTGAGCTTCTTCCCTGTTTTGTGCCAGTCAGGTCTTTCACCACTTGGTATGCTTTCTTGCTGTTGTTTTTCTTGATGTTTCTTCAATGTTATGGCACTGTTCGCCAATCCATTTCTCCTTTGCTTCTGTCATGGAGTTCCTGATTATTTTGTTGAGTGACCTATATTGTCTTAATTTAGACTGTTAACAACGTGAAAGTGGTATTTTCACCTTTCTATATCTTAATATAAGTCTTGTGCAATTGTTTTCTTTTTTTGTTGTTGTTGTTGCCACTGTTTTCTTGAAACTTAACTATAAATCGGGGGGAGGGGGAGGAGTTGTTTTTGTTGTTGTTGTTGTTTTGGGGGGCGGGCCAAGGGGGTACTATGATACTACAGGGTTCAACTTTCCTAAGAAATACAGCCTGAAAAACTGTAAACAAAAATTCAGTGCACAATAGAACACTGTTTATACTTCTGCTAGTAGCACAATCTTTTTGGTTTCAACTGGGAAATATTTTGAAAGAAAAATGTGATAATTGTCACAGACTGTCTTTTAATTGTGAATTAATACTTTTTGGTACAACAGAGGATATCAAGACAGACAGAGAGACAGACTTGATCATTCTACTGGGAAAGCATTTTTTATATAGAAATAGAATAAACAAAACGAAACCAGATGTTCAAGTTTTCTTGATTGAACTAAATCATAGATGCAAGATGGAAAAGTACACATATCAATTAGAAATGAACTACTTTAAATTTCAAAAGATGTGGCTTCCATATACTGGGTTACTAAATCAGTGAAAAGACATTGGTGAAGTTCATCAAAACTTGCTTTATCATGTTTTTTTTTATTTGATCAGCCACTGCTTTTGTTTGTTTGTTTGTTTTCTCACTTAAAAATAAGCATTAACAATTTCGAACACAAAGTGAACGCTACCTTTGAAAGGTACAAAAGACTTGGAGTTATCATTATTATAATATATATATATATATATATATATATATATTATATATATATATATATATATATATATATATATATATATATATTATATACATTATCAGACATGGAATTGTTTGTCAGCTGTATTTTCGTAATTGCACGATCACTGTCACAAGCGTAATTTTCCTTGTGTTTGTATTTATAAACTCATGTATACACTACAAAAAGAGCAGAACATGTTTTGTATTGCATTAGCCTGCAGTCTTGTCTGTAGAAACAGTAGTTTTAGCTACTCCTGTTCTGGTAGGGTGATGTAAAACTTGTGCTAAAAACTGTTATAACGTTTGTTAAGTGAGGATGATGTCAACAATGTTTACAGGTGATGCTGAATATGCTGCTGATGGCTGTGCGAGTGCGTAGGTTTAGGGTGTGTGTGAGCGCAAGTGTGTGTGTGTCTGTGTCTGTGAATAAACATGAATATATATTTCAGATCCTGTGACATTCATGTGTTAACGTGAGCTTGATCTTATGCATTAGCATCATGCACATTCGTATGTGTCATAGAAAAGCATTTTCAATTTTTTATGTCAACGAGTTGAAGAAGCTTTTTTCCCCTTATTTTTTCTTTATTTTATTCATTGAAACAAAGTTTGCACATTTCCATTTTTTAATTTTTTGTTTGAAAAAAATCATTCCATGATGATACAAATTTTTCCTTATTTGCTTATAGTATGCACACTCTGTTGAATTGAATAAAAACAAATTTTTTAAAAAAATCAGTGCAGAGCCTCTACAAGTCCTAAGAAAACGCAGTGAGAAGAGAGAACATTCACATATGCACGTTTTCTTTCCCTGTTGATAAACTTCCTCCTTGTGACTGTTCCTTTCTTGCACAGAGGAACTGAGTCACTTGTGGGCCATTCAGTATGTTGCAGATGTGTCATTAAAATCTCACATATATCTATGTAAGTAAAACAATGTGTTGTGATTCACAGCATGGTCTGTACAACAATGGTTGTGATTGTTTTTAGACCAACCTTTAAGTGATTGACTCAGCGAATTGCAAACCCGGAGTGTGTCAAGTGTTTCTAAGTCTTTTATATATATATATATATATATATAATATATATATATATATATATATATATATATATATATTATATATATATATATATATATATATATATTATATATATATATATATATATATATATATATATATATACGTATCTATAGTACAACATAATACATACATACATACATACATACATACATACATACATACATACATACATACATACATACATACATACATACATACATACATACATACATACATACATATGTCATGAGTGTATCTAGTATCAGTCTCAGCCCTGTGTGGGTCTAGTGTTGCATTGTGTTGTGTTGTATTGTGTTGTATGTATTGTGTCGTGTTGTGTTGTATTGTGTTGTGTTGTATTGTGTTGTATGTATTGTGTTGTGTTGTATTGTGTTGAGTTGTATTGTGTTGTATGTATTGTGTCGTGTTGTATTGTGCTATACTGTATTATATCGTACTGTATACCCCTCTAGATCACAACAGATTTCTGTAATTGAAATTTGGTTTGCTCTCTCCAGGACAGCCTAGTGGTCAGAACATTGTGCTCGACAACCGTTCGATTCCTGTTCGAGGGGATTTTTCCTCTCGAGTTAACATCAGTGCTGACTTCACTCTACCCACAAGTCCTTATTCCCATGAGACTATAAACCGAGGCTGTGTGCGAATGGGCATACTGTAATAAACTGTGTGGTGTTTTGTTTGGGGCATACTGTAATAAACTGTGTGGTGTTTTGTTTGGGGAATACTGTAATAAACTGTGTAGTGTTTTGTTTGGGGCATACTGTAATAAACTGTGTAGTGTTTTGTTTGGGGCATACTGTAATAAACTGTGTGGTGTTTTGTTTGGGGCATACTGTAATAAACTGTGTGGTGTTTTGTTTGGGGAATACTGTAATAAACTGTGTAGTGTTTTGTTTGGGGCATACTGTAATAAACTGTGTGAGTGTTTTGTTTGGGGCATACTGTAATAAACTGTGTAGTGTTTGGGGCATACTGTAATAAACTGTGTTGTTTGTTGGGCATACTGTAATAAATGTGTAGTGTTTTGGGGCATACTGTAATAAACTGTGTAGTGTTTTGTGGGCATACTGTAATAAACTGTGTAGTGTTTGGGGCATACTGTAATAAACTGTGTAGTGTTTTGTTTGGGGCATACTGTAATAAACTGTGTAGTGTTTGGGGCATACTGTAATAAACTGTGTAGTGTTTGTTTGGGGACATACTGTAATAAACTGTGTAGTGTTTGGGGCATACTGTAATAAACTGTGTAGTGTTTTGTTTGGGGCATACTGTAATAAACTGTGTAGTGTTTGGGGCATACTGTAATAAACTGTGTAGTGTTTTGTTTGGGGCATACTGTAATAAACTGTGTAGTGTTTGGGGCATACTGTAATAAACTGTGTAGTGTTTGGGACATACTGTAATAAACTGTGTAGTGTTTGGGGCATACTGTAATAAACTGTGTAGTGTTTGGGGCATACTGTAATAAACTGTGTAGTGTTTGGGGCATACTGTAATAAACTGTGTAGTGTTTTGTTTGGGGCATACTGTAATAAACTGTGTAGTGTTTGGGGCATACTGTAATAAACTGTGTAGTGTTTTGTTTGGGGCATACTGTAATAAACTGTGTAGTGTTTGGGGCATACTGTAATAAACTGTGTAGTGTTTTGTTTGGGGCATACTGTAATAAACTGTGTAGTGTTTTGTTTGGGGCATACTGTAATAAACTGTGTAGTGTTTTGTTTGGGGCATACTGTAATAAACTGTGTAGTGTTTGGGGCATACTGTAATAAACTGTGTAGTGTTTTGTTTGGGGCATACTGTAATAAACTGTGTAGTGTTTTGTTTGGGGCATACTGTAATAAACTGTGTAGTGTTTGGGACATACTGTAATAAACTGTGTAGTGTTTGGGGCATACTGTAATAAACTGTGTAGTGTTTTGTTTGGGACATACTGTAATAAACTGTGTGGTGTTTTGTTTGGGGCATACTGTAATAAACTGTGTAGTGTTTTGTTTGGGGCATACTGTAATAAACTGTGTAGTGTTTGGGACATACTGTAATAAACTGTGTAGTGTTTGTTTGGGGCATACTGTAATAAACTGTGTAGTGTTTTGTTTGGGACATACTGTAATAAACTGTGTAGTGTTTTGTTTGGGGCATACTGTAATAAACTGTGTAGTGTTTGGGGCATACTGTAATAAACTGTGTAGTGTTTGGGGCATACTGTAATAAACTGTGTAGTGTTTGGGGCATACTGTAATAAACTGTGTAGTGTTTGGGGCATACTGTAATAAACTGTGTAGTGTTTGGGGCATACTGTAATAAACTGTGTAGTGTTTGGGGCATACTGTAATAAACTGTGTAGTGTTTGGGACATACTGTAATAAACTGTGTAGTGTTTGGGGCATACTGTAATAAACTGTGTAGTGTTTGGGGCATACTGTAATAAACTGTGTAGTGTTTGGGGCATACTGTAATAAACTGTGTAGTGTTTTGTTTGGGGCATACTGTAATAAACTGTGTAGTGTTTTGTTTGGGGCATACTGTAATAAACTGTGTAGTGTTTGGGGCATACTGTAATAAACTGTGTAGTGTTTTGGGCATACTGTAATAAAACTGTGTAGTGTTTTGTTTGGGGCATACTGTAATAAACTGTGTAGTGTTTGGGGCATACTGTAATAAACTGTGTAGTGTTTGGGGCATACTGTAATAAACTGTGTAGTGTTTGGGGCATACTGTAATAAACTGTGTAGTGTTTGGGGCATACTGTAATAAACTGTGTAGTGTTTTGTTTGGGGCATACTCTTAGCTGCTGGCATGTTGTTACTCAAGTCTTTTGTATGCTTTAATATATATATATATATATATATATATATATATATATATATATATATATATATATATTATATATATATATATATATATATATATATATATATATATAACATCTCTCTAAAACAAGGTGGATAACTTTATCAGCAGACCTCTATACAGAGGCAAAGACAGTGGACTGCAATCAGTTAGTTTCTTTTTAGAACAGTGTCGACATTTTTATCTGTTTTTACAATATTTAAGCTAATTTCTGAAAAATCCCCTTTCATTTAGAGAACCCACATGTGGAATTAGCCCTTAAATCCACCTGTTCAATGACTTTTGTGTGGGTTTAGTGCTTATTTAAACCCACCTGTTCAATGAGTTTTGTGGGGATTAAGCCCTTATTTAAACCCACCTGTTCAGTGACTTTTGTGTGGGTTTAGTGCTTATTTAAATCCACCTGTTTAATGAGTTTGTGGGGATTATGCCCTTATTTAAACCCACCTGTTTAATGAGTTTGTGTGGATTATGCCCTTATTTAAACCTACCTGTTTAATGAGTTTGTGTGGATTAAGCCCTTGCCTCTAGTCCACAGCTTTCACATCCAGGGAGACAAAACAAACAAAGAAACAACAACAAAAAAACCCAAAAAACAACCCCTGTACAAGTTTTCAAAATTTCCAACTTTCACATCTGGAGAGGAAAACAATGTGCCATTTTGGAGACTTCAAAGTTTCCTGTTTTCTTGAAAAGGCCTTATAGGGTAAGAATGCTCCACATAGGTCACAACATACCTGCCCACCAACTGCAAAAGTTGATAACCCAGGAATGACTTGATTTGTATTGTAATGGTAGTGTGTATTGTTTTACATTGTATTGTGTTTCAGTCATGGGTGAGTGTGTCACCCTGTGAGGAAAAGGGGCCTTCCTTTACCTTCATAGTTTCCCTGTGTGCATGAGTATTTATAGCCCCAGGTGCAAGTAGGGGAATTGTCCTGTCACCACCATTCTCCAATAGCTGACAGCAGTTACAGGATCTTCAACTGTATTTGCTCTATTTTTATGTGTGTGTGTGTACAAATTTCAAAGGCAAGTTAGCTGCACCAGCAAATCTATTATGTAATGCTGACCTGTTTGTCATCCTTGTTTTACGTTTTTGTTTCTTTGTTTTTGGTTTGGGTTTTTTTTGTAATCTAGGGATGATAAATATAGTGGAATGGCTGTCTTTCTCAGCACAGTCTGGTTTATTTGCCTTAAGGAATGAAAGAATTTAGGTATTGTGTCAGTTAATGTTGTTGGGGGTTTTTTTGTTGTTTTTTTCCAGATGGACAGTGTTAGATATTTGAAAGTATTAGGAAGTGTTGGTTTTAAACCTGAAGGTGAAAGTTACTGGAGCCCCTGAAACTGACAGAGGTGACAGCCCTGATATGGCTTTCGTGGTCGGTAGAGCTATAAACACATTATTATTATTATTATTATTATTTTTATTATTATTATTATTATTATTATTATATATATTATTATATTATTATTATTATTATTATTATTTTATTATTTTATTATACATCTCATATGCATCATCATTATCATTTAGTGTTAGTAGTGCTAGTAGTAGTAGTAGGAGGAGGAGGAGGAGGAGGAGGAGCTCGGAAAATACGAACGTTTCACCTTTCAATTTGCTAAGCCCTTCCAGGACACCTGATATTGGGACCTCACACCCAGTGATCTCTGCATTATTAGAAACCCATTTACCTGCTTCACTTGGCTATCCACCTACCTTACCTATCTCTTCTGTTTATCTCGTCTGTTTCACCAGTGTTCAAAGAGGGACAGTTATTTCCCATACTGTATTGTAGCCCAGGCCAGAAGCTATGTCGTCAGATAGCAATGCGGCTAAATACCAAGGCCTCCAGTGAACTGTTGTTGTGCTTTAACACATTGTGTTGGTGTTGTCTTCAGGCGCGTCAAGCTCTTAGCATAACAAACTACATTCTCCATTGGTTAAGGTCGGGGAACGGGATAGCCTAGTGGTCAGAACATTGCGCTCGCAATTTGACAACCGGGTTCGATTCCGGTTTCGAAGGGGATTTTACCCTGGAGTACCATGCTGACACCACTCTCCCCCAAAGTCCTTGGGATTAGACTATAAACCGAGGCCCCGTGTGGGAACGCACGCAGAACATCTTGCGCACACGTTAAATCCTGTTCCGCTTTTCGTAAGAGTAGGCCATTGTGTGCCGGTGGGAAAACATGACATGATTTACAAAACTGCATACACATGGGGACTAGATGTAAAAAAGCACATGAGTGCTTATTCCATTATCCTCGATATAAAATGAAGTAAATAAGGTGAAACAATTTCTCTACAGCCAGAGTATGGATGCCTATATAGAGAAGTAAAGCGCAGACCTCTCATCCAGGGTGTACTTACAATCTTAACAGTGATTCCCAGGTAGGATGAATGAGTCAGGTGTGTGTGTATCATGGGTGACCTCCAGGGTGTTCAGCTAAGGATCGTGCAACAACAACAACAATGATAACAAAACCAACCACATCTCCCACATGATTATTCATCCCCAGCCTTTAGCTATTGTGAAGATCATTATTTTGTTATGGGACATACAAAAAAAAGATCACATTCAATTCTATATTCTTGCCTATTATGGTTCTTGCATAAGAAATCATTTCCAAGAAAAACGCAAAGTTAAATGTGTTACAAACATATTCGAGCAGGCACGTGCGCGCGCGGGCGCACTCTCTCTCTCTCTCTCTCTCTCTCTCTCTCTCTCTCTCTCTCTCTCTCTCTCTCTCTCTCTCTCTCTCTCTCTCTCTCACATCACACCACACACACACCACACACACACACACACCACACACACACACACACACACACACACACACCACACACACACACACACACACACACACTTTGGCTAACACAATTGAAACAAGAAAGGAAACCCTACGTTGTTTCAAACATCCCTCATTTACACATAATATACACAGTACAGGCAAGACAGCATGATTAACAATAACAATTAAAAGAAAGGAAAGAAGAAGAAAAAAAGAAAAGAAAGCGGACTCTGTTCACAAGGATTTTCCCAATGACCCTTCATGTGACCTCCAGACCTTTCTCATTGGCCAATCAGTGCGCAGATTGGAAGGAGCATGCAAGCGTCGCATGCAAACAGTGAGGTCAATGTCGAAGATAGAGGAAATGGGATTTCCCCATTTCCCGAAATATGCCGTTGGGAAAGACCAGGATAAAGCCGAGATACAAGCACCTTTGTTTATCCCCCCCCCCCCTCTCTCTCTCTTTCTCTTTGTCGGGAATAGGGTGGGGTGGGGTGGGGGGTGGTGGTCGGTCAGTTGGTCAGTCTTTTCATCAGTCTCTGTCTGTCTGTCTGTCTGTCTCTGTCAGAGAAAAAATACTTTGCCCTCTCTCTCTTTCTCTCTCTCTCTCTCTCTCTCTCTCTCTCTCTCTCTCTCTCTCTCTCTCTCTCTCTCTCTCTCTCTCTCTCCTCTTCTCTCTCTCTCTCCAAACATTCTTATCTTTGTATTACACACACACACACACACACACACACACACACACACACACACACACACACACACACACACACACACACACAAAGACAGAGAGAGAGAGCATTGCGCTGGCAATTTGACGACCCAAATTCGATTCCCTTTGGAGGGGATTTTTCCCCTGCAGTTAACATCAGTGCTGACTCCACTCTCCCCAAAAGTCTTTCGGATGAGACTGTAAACCGAGGCCCCGTGTGCGAACGCACGCAGAACATTTTGCGCACACGTTAAATCGTGTTCCGCTATTCGTAAGAGTAGGCCATTGTGTGCCGGTGGAAACAGATGACAAGATTTACAAAACTGCATACACACAGGGACTGGATGTAAAAAAAAAAGCACATGAGTGCTTATTCCATTATCCTCGATATAAAAGAATAAAAGAATAAGTAAGATGGTGTTGGTTGGTTGATAGTACAAATCCTGAATTGGATAGTTCCTTCAATAATCGCTAACAGTATAAGTTTTCAGATTCAGATTATAACAGAAAAAAGTTCCGCTGCCTAGTTTTTCTCCTATTTTCTTTCCTTTTCGTTCTTCAATTAAAAAAAAATTCTGTTTTCAATACTTTCTATTTTCGACATTTTTCGTTCTCTCTGTTCTGCTGCAGATGCCATACTTATGCTCACAAACACCCAGATTCAAACAGCCCGGTGTGGGCAGTCGTTCTTTGACTATTTCTATCCATCTATCTGGAATGACCTCATTCTCTCTCTTCTCCAAAATTCTTTATTTGACACTTTGGAATCAGATCTTCCACCATCATTACACCTATCATTTGTCCCTCCTTCATCTCTATCACCTTGCAACCCCCACCCCCCTTTCTCCGTGCATATGTTGTGTTTGTGTGTGTGTGTGTGTGTGTGTGTTGTGTGTGTGTGTGTGTGTGTGTGTAAAGATCTGTTAATTTCATTTGTGAAAAGTTGCATGCACGGGGATGATTTGAATGCTTTGATTTGCTTGCCTTACGAGATTCCACGCTGTAGAAATTCCAAATAATAGTAATGATAACAATAATTCAAAATTGTGATAATGATAATAATGATATACTGTTGTTGTTATATTGTCATCATTATTTTATCATTATCATCATAATCGTGTGTGGGGTGTGGTGTGTTGTGTGTGTGTGAATTAAAAATCTATTAATTTTATTTGTGAACGGTCGCGTGCGCCTGGACGATTGAATGCAAGCCCTCTGATTTGTTTACGAGATTCAGCGCAATAGACATTCCTTTCGCATATCGTCATCATCATTCTTTATGTTGTATCAGACATCCCATTAAATTTTAAAACAATCGTTTTATTTACCACAGAAGAACTCGAACACAACATTTTCAGTCTTTTCTCAAAAAAAGCACGTAACGCTGACGTCATTTCACAGGAAATTCCCGATTCATGGAATCCCCCCACCCCCACCCACCCACCCTTCTGTTTTACAGGTATAATAATATCATTACTATACATCACTGACTATATCCGCTCTAATAATAGATTTGGCAACTACAGCTAAGCCTTGAATATGGTATTAGAGTCGTAACAGCAACACAGGCGGATTGATGATGACTTCAGGTAAAAGCTCCCGTTTCGAGTTCAAACTTTTCTGTTTTGCTCTGTCATCGCGCTATGTTTCTATTTTGAGGGAAAATCGTTTCAGGGGTTTTCACCTACCTCAGGTTGTTTGTTGTTCACGCAGATATCACACACACACACACACACACACACACACACACACACACACACACACACACACACACACATATTTGTGACACAGGGGGGGGGGGGGGGGGGGGGGGGGGTGGCGGGATAGCCTAGTGGTCAGAACATTGTGCTTGCAATTTGACGACCAGGGTTCAATTCCCGTTGGAGGGGATTTTTCCTCTGGAATTAACATCGGTGCTGACTCCACTCCTCCAAAAGTCCTTCGGATGAGACTGTAAACCGAGGCCCCGTGTGTGTGAACGCACGCAGAACATCTCGCACACACGTTAAACCCTGTTCCGCTTTTCGTAAGAGTAGGCCATCGTGTGCCGGTGGGAACGGATGACAAGACTGACAAATCTGCATACACACGGGGACTGGATGTAGGTAGAGGGGGGAGGGGGCAATGTGGGCAAATCTGTTAGTTGTTCATCTTGACAGCTGCCCCCTGCCTTTTTCATGAAAGCATTCTAATTTATGTTGGTCTCCGTGTCAGGCTGGCACCAATAGCTGACATAGCTATTGACCTGGATGTTACAGTGACTGTGGTGTTGTGGCCAGTTTGCTTCTCTCCACGCTGTCCTTGTTGTTGTTGTGTGTTCCCCAGCTTAACACTCTGGGAGTCACCCAGAATGTGCACTCTGACTCTCACTCATCCCACCTGGAAATCACAGTGAGATTGAAATCGTACACTGAATGAGAAAGTTTGGCATGTATGGACTGTTTTCAAGAACCTCGCCATATAGGCAGCCACAGTCCAACTTCAGAGGATCTCCACGCTGACTTGCTGGTCATTTGTTGTTGATGACTGTTTTTTTTAGATCACATTTTCAGGTTTTTTTTCCTGTCATCAACTGCGATGTGATAGTCACATGGATAGTCTGGGGTATACTGAATAGGGAATCTTGGTTTTCCTACTACATTATATTATTGCCATGGACATGAAGGATTGAATGTTTGACTGATTTCCATTGCATATTCTCTGTCTCTCTCTGCTGCTCTGTCTCTTGTCTCTGTCTCTTGTCTCTCTGTCTCTCTGTCTCTCTCTCTCTGCTCTTCTCTCTGCTCTCTCTCTCTCTCTCTCTCTCTCTCTCTCTCTCTCTCTCTCTCTCTCTCTCTCTCTCTCTCTCTCTCTGTGTAGGTTGTAGTTTTCTCTCCCGACTCTTTCTTCTCTTCTGGTCTTCTTTTTCTTGAGGAAGCCTCTCTTTTTTTCAGCTTCACAGCTCTTCTTCAATCATCTGTTGTATCCAAAGGGAGTCAGTCGTCTGTTGATCTGCTTCGTTCAGGGTTGTTTGTCTGTGCATGGTTCTTTCTGTGACGTTGTTGATGGCTAGTTTCCTTGTGTCCAGTCTGGATGTCCACAAGTTGGGTCACAGGGTCAGTTGCTGTTTGCTGCCCCTGGCCATCACAGTGAAGATGCCTGACCAGTCTTTGAAAGTTCATAAAATCACTGGAGAACATCACCAGCGTCGGCTGGTACAGCTTCGATCTGTATCGTTCTTTTGGCTACTAGCTGAGATTGAATCTGCCATCTTTAAATACACCTGGAGTATATAACGTTCTCTCTATATATCTACCGGTCATTTGTCTGCCTACCTGCCTGCCTGTATGTACTATCTATCTATCTATCTATCTATCTATCTATCTATCTATCTATCTATCTATCTATCTATCTATCTATCTATCTATCTATCTATCTATCTATCTATCAACGTCAATAGTAGGCTATAATTATCTACTATTCATTTTGTGTCAGTTTGCCTGTCTGAGCCTATAGTGATTTGTATAATTCTTTCACACACATGTTTATATACTATATATATATACTCTAAGATTGAGTTTAATCAGCATTCATTTTGGTTTCAGTTGTTCGCTTGTTCAGTTTCGATCATCTCTTCCAGAAAACTAGAGACTCCATCTGGCACACACACACACACACACAACACACACACACACACAAAACACACACACACACACACACACACACACACACACACACACGCACGCACGCACGCACGCACGCACGGCCGCACGCACGCACGCCACCACGCACGCACGCACGCACGCACGCACGCACGCACGCACGCACCACCACACCACACACACACACACACACACACGCACGCACGCACGCACGCACGCACCATGCAGGCTAAACCACCACCTCAGTACCTACTAACGAGTCGCATTATAGCCGTAATCTATTTTTAGAGTTTTCGGTTTCGGTTTTGGTTTGGGATTCGGTTTCGGTTTCGGCCACTTTCTGTCCAGGAAACTACAGATTCTAGATGAGTCAATATAAGAGCTCCCTGGTGTGGAATAACCTATGCTTCTTCTGCCTCGCACCTCTTGAGTATGCTGGGAATTAACCGCAACTCACACATGATGTGGATTGGATGGTTTGGGGTTAGTGGGGAGGGGGGAGATGGAGGCTAAGTATGGAAGCTAAAGTTATTCCATCACACAGACGCATTGTCATAGAGGCAGGCAGACAGACAGACAGACAGACAGGCAGACAGAGAAAGAGACACACAGACACACAGACTCACGTACACACACACACACACACACACACACACACACACACACACACACACCACACACACACACACACACACACACACACACACACACACAACCACACACACCACACACACACAACACCAACACACAACCAATGGAGCCGATGAGACAAACGGGTGTCCATGTTGTGTCTGACGCATTCAGTGTACTTAAAAACCCAACACAACAAAACCACAGCAGCAAAAGAGTTATACCTAAAAAATTGAAGAAAAAAAACCCTACTCTCTTAGGGAGACAAACACATTGCCACCTTCCTGTTCCCCCCCCCCTCCCCAGGTATCCCATTGTCTGTCTGTCTGTCTGTCTGTCTGTCTGTCTGTCTGTCTGTCTGTCTGTTGTCTGTCTGTCTGTCTCTCTCTCTGTCTCTCTTCTGTCTCTCTCTCTCTCTCTCTCTCTCTCTCTCTCTCTCTCTCTCTCTCTCCCCTCATTATGTTATGGAACATGTTGCGCACACGTTAAAACCCGTTCCGCTTTTCGGAGAGTAGGCCATTGTGTGTCAGTGGGAACGGATGACATAATTTACAAAGCTGGATACACACGGGGACTGGATGTAAAAAAAAAACCGACAAAAGAGCTCATTTAATTATCATCGAAATAGACGAACAAATAAATAAAATGGTTATTTTGTTTTTTAAGAAAACGTTGTTGTGCGATAAGTTTCCTTTCTTTTAGATATGGGACACACTTAAAAAAAAAAAAAAGTAATTTGCTAATGGTAGTGCTTCTCCCCCCCCCCCCCCCATTATCATGATATTGGTTGAGTTTTTTCCTCCCCTTTGACCAAAATATTAGGATATATATGATTTATTTTGCTGATGGCTGGTGGTGGGATGGTGTTTTCAGTTGCTTGGCTCGTTAGGTTTATTACCTGCTTATTTGCCCCCCACCCCCCCCCTTTTATATCATAATCATCATTTGGTCGCCTATTTCTTATTTCAGTTTCTTTTGTGTGTACTTTTTTGTTATTTTATTGTTATTTTCCTGTTCCATTTTTGATTGTTTTTTGTTTTTGTGTGGTTTTTTATTTTTATAAATAAGCCTTATACTGTTGCTGTGTCTCTTGTTTTATCTGTGGTTTCTCATTATTGTTGCTTTTGTTTGCTTTTTAGGGTTTTTTTTTTTTTTATAGGTTTTAAAAAAATCTATGTTATCCCGGGATTGGGATGTAAAAAAGCACATGAGTGCTTTATCATTATCGCCTAAATAAAAGAATTTGATTTGATTTGTTTTTGATTTATTTGATTTGTTTTAATTTGATTTGATCTCTTTCTCTTCCTCTCATCTAAAGCCTCTCTCTCTTCTCTTCTCTCTATATCTCTCTTCTCGATCTATCTTACTCTCTACTCTCTCTCTCTCTCTCTCTCGTGCGCCGCACACGCACCACACACACACACACACACAACACACACACACACACACACACACACACACAACACACACACACACAACACACACAGCGCGGAACGGATGACAAAATTGACAAAACTGCATACACACGGGGACTAGATGAAAAAAGCACACGAGTGCTCATTGCATTTTCATCGAAATAAAAGAATATAATTTATTTTTTTTAAGTAAGTAAAGAACATATTGGGCACAAGGTAAAACCTGTTCCCCTCTTCGGAGGATAGGCCTATGTGGCCAGTGAGAACGGATGACAAACATTTACAAAATTGCATAACACAGGGACAGATGTAAAAAAAGCACATGATGCTTATTTCATTATCCTCGAATTAAATGAATAAAGTCACACACACACATCACACCAAACAACACACAACACACAACAACACAACAACACACAACACACACACACACACACACACACACACACACACACACACACACAACACACACACACACACACACACAACACCAACCACATGCTCAGTACCCTACCAATCAGGCTTTTCGTATAGAAGCAGTGCATGTTTCTTTAACAGAGTAAACCTTTACTTTCTTTTTCTTCTGCTTATCCTTTTCCTTTTTTTTTTTTTTTTCTTTTTTCCCGATGTCGGCTTACTTTTATTAGTTTTGACGTGATAAAACCTTGGCAGGCGGGAAGTCCCAGTCGTACAAAAATAGAATTCTGACCTTAGTCATAGGTCATCGCCTCTTTCTGAAACCTTGTCAGCCAATGAAGGGCAACTACACCATAGTTATAAATAGGACGTAAGGCAGAGGACGCCATACGTTGAGGAACAAGTAGACGAAGGGTCTGTTTGCATTGATAAGTAAACTGTTTCACCACTTGCTGGATACGGTAAGTCTGCCCAGAAATATTATATCTAGTTTCTTGAATCATGTAGCCTAGTAGGGCTTAATGTCAAGGACTAACTTTTTGTCTGTTGTCGATTGCTTTGTGATTTTGTATTGATCATGGTCGTGTGGCTATGATTAGTTTTGTGTTACGGGCCTAAGCCTAATGTTATGGGCCTAAGCCTAAAATTAATGACGCTGTGAGCAGTGTCAATGTCAGTACAAAAACTTCGGAAATTTGAAGTCATCGTAGTACATCAAAAACCATAATGTAGTCAAAACAAGTTGTGAATAGTGGAATAAATTAATTACATGTGTTTGGGGATGAATTGACCAACCATTGTACTTTGAAATCTTGTTGGTAAAACCCACAGCTTATCTGATTTGCATATCAAGGTCGACAGCCAGTGCAGTTCTTGGAAAAAAAGCAAGCAGTTGTTTCTCAAAAATACTTGGGCTGTGTCTAGGAGCGTCGACAAGGCTAGGATTTCTGTTTAACCTAATCATAATTCTAGGAAAAACGTCAGCCATCAAAGTGGATGGAGTATTTGTGGCACAATAACAGCTAACATGGATAAGAAATAAGAAAGATATAAAAGAATGAATAAATAAATAAGCTTGACGAAGCCTTGACTTTAGCTTGACACCGTTGCGTGATTGTGCAGAACGGGCCACTGGCCTGGAGAAGAGAGAGAGAGAAGGATTTCAACAAAACGTGACAGCCGCTGGGAAGAGAGAGAGAAGGATTTCAACAAAACGTGACAGCCGCTGGGAATTAAAAAACATCAGCCAATTCATCTACCCAGCTAGCAATCAGCGACGTTGTGAAAAATGCCATTTCAAGGATCACCAGGTGATTGTTCTTCACCTGCCTCATCAGTCAGGTAAGCATACCCATTTTGGTCATGTAGCCCACCCTTCTTCCTCTTCTTTCTTTTTTCTTCTTCTTCTTCTTCTCCCATTAATGTTTAGCGGTCAGCAGTTTGACCATTATTAACATTTTGGGTGAAGTGCAAGCGTGTGTAATCTTGTCATCTGTTCCCATCGGCACACAGTGGCCTACTCTTACGAAAAGCGGGACAGGATTGAATGTGTGCGCAAACGGGGCTTCGGTTTATAGTCTCATCGTTATAGTCTCATCGAAGGACTTTAGGGAGAGAGTGGAGTCAGCACTGATGTCAACTCCAGGGGAAAAATCCCCTAGAACCTGAATCAAATTTCCCAGGAGTGCAATGTTCTGACCACTAGGCTATCCTGACCCCCTGATGTTTGTATTATGTACAGTGTACCAACTCCAGTTTTAGATGTTGTTGTTATTGCTTTTTGTTCCCCTACTGAATTAAAACGGATGGGGCCACCCAGAATATGCACTCAGACTAGCTCATCCCACCTGTGAATCAACTGTGAGATTACTTAATTGTATGCATGTACAGTAACACACAGGGGGAGAAGTTTGTATTCTAGTCATGACTCTGTTCAAGTACCCTGCCACATCCCAGCAGTTTCACTATTTGACTTCAGAGTATTTTTTTGGGGGGTGGGTGGGGTGGGGGGGGGATACATGTAGCTATTTAAGAGCTTGTCATGGCTGAAGACGATGAACAACATAGCATATTACAATTTATTTATACATTTGCTTATTCATTCTTTTATATTGAGGATAATGGAATAAGCACTCGTGTGCTTTTTTTACATCCAGTCCCTGTGTGTACACAGTTTTTGTAAATCTTATCTGTTCAGACTGGCACACAATAACCTGCTCTTATGAAAAGTGGAACAGCTTTTAACATGTGCGCAAGATGTTCTGCATACGTTCGCACACGGGGCCTTGGTTTGTAGTCTCATCTGAAGGACTTTTGGGGAGAGTGGAGTCAGCACTGATGTTAACTCCAGAGGAAAAATTCCCTCAAACGGGAATCAAACTCGGTTGTCAAATTGCAAACACCATGTTCTGACCACTAGGCTACCCTGTCCCACATGGGCCAGGCATCATATCAGAACTTACATAATTTTATTATGTACTCTGAAATGCTTAACTGTGTGCTTTTGAGTGCATGTATGTATGTGTGCATGCGTGTTTATTTAGGGAGTGGGAGAGAAGGGGAAAGTATGATGTTTATTTTTGTTTGGCTTTGCTTGATATCCTCCCCCCCCCCCCCCCCCAGTTTTTATTTGTAACTTTTGCAGTCTACCAA
The DNA here is from genome assembly GCA_030674155.1 of Stramonita haemastoma. Classification (NCBI taxonomy): domain Eukaryota; kingdom Metazoa; phylum Mollusca; class Gastropoda; order Neogastropoda; family Muricidae; genus Stramonita; species Stramonita haemastoma. The sequence continues at coordinate 2,608,447 of CM060325.1, read as the reverse complement.
AGAAACACTCATCAGTCACTTGGCTTCAAAAAGTTCTTCTTTTACGACCTTCTGCCTCCTCTTCCTTCAGATGAGACTACAAACCAAGGCCCCGTGTGTGAACACACACAGACCATCTTGAGCACACATTAAATCCTGTCCTACTTTTCATAAGACTAGGCCATTGTGTGCTGGTGGAAACAGATGACAAGATTGACAAAACTGCATACACACGGGAACTAGATGTAAAAAGAAAAGCACACAAGTGCTTATTCTATTATCCTCATTATAAAAGAATAAATAGATAAATTTAAATTAAAAAATAAAGTGCTGTTCTCCATCATTCAGCTCTTCTCTCTTCTCCTCCATGTCAAAAAAATGCTGTATTTGTCATTCAGCTCCTCTTCCTTCTCCTCCATATAAAAAAATGCTGTATTTGTCATTCAGCTCCAATCCGTGTTCACCTGAGGGCAGCAGTGGTCAGCGCAGCAGCCGGCAGCGGCTGAGGCCCTGGCTGGAGGCCCAGGTGGAGAGCGGGAAGCACGCGGGGCTGACCTGGATCCAGCGCGACAGGGGCATCTTCCGCATGACCTGGAAACACGGAGGTCGTGCAGACTGGTCCGAGGAAGATGGAAGCATTTTTAAGGTTTGCGGAGTTTGTGTTTTGTTGTTGTTTTTGTTTGTTATGGAATTGTTTTTGTTTTGTTTGGGAAAAGAAGTATTTTCAAGGTGGTTGGAATTGTGTGTGGGGTGTGTGTGTGTGTGTGTGTAGACATGTATATGCACACACACACCTGTATATATACATAGACAGAAAGTCAGGTGGATACAGGCTCGTGTCCGTGCATATATGCACAAACACATGGACACAGACACACACAGACACAGACACAGATACACGCACAGATACACGCACACACAGACACAGACACAGATACACGCACAGATACACGCACACCAGCGCTACCACTCGCCCTCCCTCGCTCTCTTCCGCTCTCGCTCTCCTCTCTCTCTCTCTCCTCTCTCTCTCTCTCTCTCTCTCTTCTTTTCTCTCTCTCTCTCTCTTCTCTCTCTCTCTCTCTCTCTCTCTCTCTCTCACTCACAGAGCATGCTTACAAATATATGGTTCACTTAGTATATATACATACACACTGACATGTAGGCATTTGAGCAAGCACACACCGAGACACGCACTTAACAAACACACGCATACATTGTGTGTGTGTGTGTGCATGTGTGTGCGCGCACTCACACCAGTGTGTACACATACTTTGGCAGACATACATAGCATAAAAACATAAACACACAATTCTATACATAAAAAAACAACCAAAACAAATTTACACATGTTATATAATACAGTAAACATTACAGCTGAAAATCTCGTAGTCTATCTCGAGGCAGCCAGCAGATAGACGATAACGAAGAGGAGACGAAGTAGAGGAAGCTGGGAAGGCAGGAAGGAAGGAGGAAGGAAGTACTGAAACAATGGACGGATGTGCCTTTTGTCAGGGGGTAAACACGTTGCTGTAGAACGAGGGCAGGAGGGGGGGGGGGGGGTGTAGATATCAGCCAGGCCCAGAAAGAGACTTAGAACTGGAGTCAGTGACTGTTTCCGGCAAGGTCTTGTGGGAGAGAGAGAGAAGGGGGGGAGGGAGGGAGAGAGAGAGAGAGAGAGGAGCGAGAGAAAAAGAGAGAGAGAGAGGGGGGGAAGGGAGAGAGAGAGGGAGAGAAGGGGGGGAAGGGAGAGAAAGAGAGGGAGAGAGAGGGGGGGAAGGGAGAGAAAGAGAGAGAGAGGGGGAGGAGAGAGAGAGAGAGAGAGAGAGGGGGGGAGGGGGGGGGGGGGGGAGAAAGAGAGAGAGGAGGAGAGAGGGAGAGAGGGTAGAGATAGAGGATAGAGGGGGAGGAAAAGAGAGAAGAGAGAGAGAGACAGAGAGAGTCAGGCCTAGGCAGTATGAGTGTAGTGTGTTTTTGTTCCTGAATAGAGTGTGTTTTTGTTGCTGAATATAGTGTATTTTTGTTCTTGAAGAGAGAGTATTTTTGTTGCTGAATATAGTGTATTTTTGTTCCTGAATACAGTGTGTTTTTGTTCCGGATTAGAGTGTTTTTTGTTCCTGAATAATTAATGATATAGTGTGTTTTTGTTCCTGAATAGAGTGTGTTTTTGTTCCTGAATAGAGAGTGTTTTTGTTCCTGAATAGAGTGTGTTTTTTGTTCCTGAATAGAGTGTATTTTTTGTTCCTGAATAGAGTGTGTTTTTGTTCCTGAATAGAGTGTGTTTTTGTTCCTGAAGGCAGTGTGGATATAGTTTGGGTTTTTTATTTTATTTTTTAGATCAGATTTTGAGTTTTTCCATTGTGCAACTAGGGAGTGATAAAAAAAATCACAACTGTAGGCCAAGGAGCACTGAAGTGGGAATCTTTGCTTTCCTGTTGCTATTTATTGAAGTGTGAATATAGTGTGTTTTTATTCCTGAAGGCCGGGCAGTATGGATATAGTGTGTTTTTGTTGCTGAAGGCCGGGCAGTGTGGATATACTTTTTGTTCCTGAAGGCCGGATAGTATGGATATAGTGTGTGTGTGTTGCTGAAGGCTGGGCAGTGTGGATATAGTGTGTTTTTGTTCCTGAAGGCATGGGCAATGTGGATACAGTTTGTCTTTGTTCCTGAAGGCTGGGCAGTGTGGATACAGTTTGTCTTTGTTCCTGAAGGCTGGGCAATGTGGATACAGTTTGTCTTTGTTCCTGAAGGCTGGGCAGTGTGGATACAGTTTGTCTTTGTTCCTGAAGGCTGGGCAGTGTGGATACAGTGTGTTTTTGTTCCTGAAGGCCGGGCAGTGTGGATATAATGTTTTTGTCCCTGAAGGCCGGGCAGTGTGGATATAGTGTGTTTTTGTTCCTGAAGGCCGGGCAGTGTGGATACAGTTTGTTTTTGTTTCTGAAGGCGGGGCAGTGTGGATACAGTGTGTTTTTTGTCCTCAGGCGGTGGGCGGTTCACACAGGTCGCCACAGGGAGGGGGTGGACGACCCTGACTGGCCTACATGGAAGACGCGACTGCGATGTGCCATCAACAAGCTGAAGCCTGACATCCAGGAGATCAAGGAGATGAGCTGCAGTGAAGAGCCTAACCCTTTCCGCGTTTTCCAGTTCGTTCGACGCCATGGTGTGTATAGATTTGGGTGTTGTTTTGTTTGTTGTTTTTTTTTGTTCATTGTATATATATGGGTTTGTTTGGGGGGATGGGGTGGGTGGGTGGAGGGGAAGTGTTTGTGTGGTTTGGTTTTGGATTTTTTAATATTTTGTGTCGAAGGTGTTGATGTTTTCTGCTTATTGGCAAAAAATTGTTTATTATTAATTAATTTTAAAAAATATTATTATTGTTGATGGTTTTGGGGTGTTTCTTTTTTTTTCTTAAAATTTTTTTTTTTGTACACAGTATGCAAATCCAGCATAACTCAGTCAAGGGTCCAGGGCCCAGTGCTAAAATCAGCCCCTTCCTTTCACCAAGTCCAAGTGCCCTCAGTTTCTGCTGTAATCAGCACCAGCTGGGATGGATGGGATGGATAGCAGCTGAGAGGAGCTGAAAGTGGGGGACACTGACTGACAGCTGTTTTTAGTCTTGATTTCTTTTGTTCAGAAAAAAAAATCAAACTGTTCTTTCAGTTTTTGCTTTGTTTTGTCTGTGAAGTGGAGAATTATACCACCCAATTTAAATTTTTTTTTTTTATCAGTGTTGTGTTTTGTCTGTGAAGTAGATTTGTTTCTATATGTACACCATCACCACTGTTATAGTTTGCTATATGTTCAAGGAGATGCTGCATGTGTATACATTCATTGAAATATGTACAAAGGCATATATGTACCAATATGCACGTACACATGTATACATGCAAAAAACACATACACACACACGGACACATGAACGCACACATGCACACACACACACACACACACACAACACACACACACACACACACACACACACACACACACACACACACACACACACACACACACACACACACACACACACACACACACACACACATTAAGATTCATTATCTGCCTTTTCACAGAGTCTGGCTGTTCGAGCAGTCCTCCAAGGAATATTTCCTCTTCAAGCTGCAAAGAGGGCGACATGAACAGAGGCGTTATCCAAGACAGACCCTCGGTCATACAGGTAAGTTTATTGGCTTAACAGTTGTTTTTTTAATTGGTCCGCTTTTTAATTAATTATTTTTTTATTGTGATACATAAAACATTTGCCCTTGTTTGTACTTTTGGTCATTTATTTTTTTGTTCTTGTGGTACCTAAAGCTGTAGCTCTTTTTTAAAAAAGAAAAATTCCTTTGAGGGTTTTGTTTATTTTGTTTCTGATTTTTTTGGTGTTTTTTTTTTGGGGGGGGTTGGTCAGTTTACAATCTTGTCTATCTTTTTTTTTTTTTATTTCTCTTTTTCTGCCTTATCATTTTTGTCCTTATGTATTGCAGTTTTTGTTTTCTTTCTTAGAGAGAGAGAGAGAGAGGGAGAGAGAGAGAGAGAGGGAGAGAGAGACAGACACACACACACACACACACACACACACACACCACACACACACACACACACACACACACACACACACACACACACACACACACACCACCAAGATTGTTAGTTATTCAATGTACCATCTGGAAATTTGACTTTGACTTTGACTTTCACACACACACACACACTCACACACACACACACACACACACACACACACACACACACACACACACACACACAACACACACACACACACACACACACACACACACACACACACACACACAGGTTGTTAGTGCTGTATCTCAGTTGTGCGTATTGTTTTTCAGCCCAACAAAGGCAACATCCCCACCATTGTCAGAGATTCTCTGGATACCAAGCCGTCCATGGAGAGACATGAAGGTCAGTTTTCTCTGGTTTTCATTTAACCCTCTTAGTCCTGACCCGGGATTTGCTGGGATTAAATAATTCCCTCCCCTGAATCCCGACCCGGGATTTGCCAGGATTTACACACAGTAGTTTTCCGTCAGGCAGTGACCATCACTAATTGTCAAAGTTCTATCAGGCTAGAGGTACAAACCTTGCTGAGAATCTGGAAGTAATTATAGCTGCTGGTATGTACTTAGAAGGAGGAAAAGGCCAGCGAACATGTGTGCCTGACCTGATTTCATGATGGAATGCGAAACGTAAGGGCAGTTTGTGTTCATAATATCTGAATGCAAGAGGGTTAAAGTCTGTTCACTCTAAGTGATATTAGACTTAAGAATTAAAAGTACCTAAAGTAAATCCAACAGATAGAACAATTTAATTCAAAAGAAAAGCTATAAATGAACATTAATAGCAGACCAAGAAATAACTTTAGCAGTATCAACAATTTCTGGTCTGTGAGTGAGTAAACCCACAGATTCTCTTCTCAGATCTATGATACCAGAATTTTTGTATAATGAAGTCAAGATAGGGCAGTCAAAGAGAATGTGTTCACAAGATAAAGAGTGAGAGCAAGCACATACCACATTCCTGCGGTCTGTTTCAGTGTCAAAGAATATCTCTGATAACTCTCTTCTGTAGTCATTTATCATTGATATATCACAGTCAGTTACAGCCATGGCAGTTTTTTCAGTGTATCAGTCAGGCCACTCTCCAAAGAAAGCGTGCATTTTTCATTGGCAACAAACGAGGTAGCCGCATTCCGGCTTCAGGGATGGTGTCTAAACACAACACCTGTGCGCATGTGTTTTTAAACAACTTTGCCATCTGTTCCTACCAGCCAAAAATAGCCTACTCTTCAGAAAGGTGATAAGCGTTTTTTTTTTTTAATGTGAGTGCTTTGATGGTGGGGGGGGGGGGGGGGGGGGGGGGGAGAATGGTTGCATATGCAAAACATCTCACCATTGGCGGACCTCAGAGCTCTAGCTGAGGAATGAAGAAAAAAAATAATAATGTGTGTGTGCAAGATTTCTGATTATGTTGGCACACAGGGCACGTCAGTGTACACAGCTGTGGGTCTCCCCCACTTTCAGCTGCTAATTAATCCATCCATCCCAGCCGATGCTAATTATAGCAGAAGCTGACGGCAATTGGACTTGGTAAAAGGAAGAGGTGCCCTAATTTTAGCACTGGGCCCTGGCTGAGTTATGCTGGATTTGCATGCTGTGTCTATAGTCTCATCTAAAGGATTTTGATAAAAGTATGAAACCTTAACAGTAAGTTGTGTATCTTGCCATGATTTTCGTTGTCCCTGTGGGATAAATAAATTGTTGTTTTTTCAGAATGTGTGGACAGCATTCGCTCGGATTTTGGGGACATCAGCATCACGGAGTTAGTTCCCATGAGCAACATGTCGCTGACCAACATCTCGATGGACAGCAAGTTCAGCAGCTATGGCATGGACACAGGTCAGTGTGTGTGTGTGTGTTTATTTTAAAAATTTATTTTTATTTTATTTAATCTTTTACATCGAGGATAATGGGATAAGCACTCATGCTTTTTTACATCCAGTCCCCGTATGTATGCAGTTTTTGTAAATTATGTCTTCTGTTCCCACTGGCACATGATGGCCTACTCTTACGAATAGCGGAACAGGATTTAATGTGTGTGCAAGATGTTCAGCGTGCGTTCACACATGGGGCCTTGCTTTACAGTCTCATCCGAAGAATTTTTGGGAAGAGTGGAGTCAGCACTGATGTTAGGAACAAGTGCATGTGTGAATAAGTGAGTGAGTGAATAAGTGAGTGAGTGAATAAGTGAGTGAGAAAACCAAAGCAAAACCAGGACGTTGTGGTTTGTTTGCAGACTCCATGAAGGAGCCAGGCAGTCACCAGATGAACCAGCAGATCAAGATGGAGCCCATGGAGAACACCAACCCTGCCTACCTGCAGTCTGGCATCAGTGGTGAGGGATAGGATAGGTTTGGATAGAATAGAACAGAACAGATGGACGGTGGTATAGCTAAGCTGTTAGGACTGTTTGACTTCAATCTCGTGGGTCCATGAACTAATGGGTTTGAATCTTGCTAGTGGAAACTTGTGAAATAAGGATAGAGATTTTTATAATTTCCCAGGTCATCTGTTAAGTGCAGACCTGCCAGTGCCTCAGTTCTCTTCATGCATATATACACATTCAGAATATCGGCTACACATGCTAGCCTTTAGCACTCTGTAGACAACAAAAGGATTACTTCCCTTACGTCTGTAGGCGCGTTGTGTTACCGAACACAGTATGTTCAAATTTTGCAGCACATCAGAACAAATAAAAAAAAAATCAAGCATTATTAGGTGTCGTGATATATACTATATACTAACTGAATAAAATTAATTTTAAAAAAAATACACAGCCAGACCAATTAACCAACTGACCAAGATGATGGCACACAATTCACATTTCATTTACACAAAGAGACTAAAACAACCAGCCACACAAACAAAGGTTGGGGGGGGGGGGGAGCAGACCAGAACAGAACAGAACAGATGGACGGCGGTACAGCCAAGCGGTTAGGACTGTTTGACTTCAATCTCAAAGGTCCATGAACTAGTGGGTTTGCATCTCGGCATTGGGAGTAAAAAAAGAAAAACCCCAAAACCCCAACCAGAAAAGAAAAGAAGGAAATTGACGAGCTATTTACTTTGCAGATTGCGAGATGTTGGTGGTGCTGCGGTTCAGAAACGAAGTGATCTACCAGGAACGCATCGTCAACCCCCATGGATGCCGAGTCTACTACGAGGAAGAACCCTTCTCCCACGAGTGGGAACCCGAGGTGTGTAGTGTGTAGTGTGTAGCAGTGTCTGTAGTGTGTAGTGTGTAGCAGTGACTGTAGTGTGTAGTGTGTAGCAGTGACTGTAGTGTGTAGTGTGTAGCAGTGACTGTAGTGTGTAGCAGTGACTGTAGTGTGTGTAGTGTGTAGCAGTGACTGTAGTGTGTAGCAGTGACTGTAGTGTGTAGCAGTGACTGTAGCAATGACTGTAGTGTGTAGCAGTGACTGTAGTGTGTAGCAGTGACTGTAGCAGTGACTGTAGTGTGTGTGTGTGATGATTTCTGGCCCAGGCCTAAAGCTTTGTCCATCCTACACGTCAGCAGGGTGTCTACCTGCCTGTATCAAAGTGCTGCTATGCTTCCACATGGTTCCTTCAGGGTGTCTTCACCTGGGACAAGCTCTCCACACAGTGGCCTGTATTTTCCATTAAAGAAGAAACAAAAAAAATCCTCTGAAGTTGGGAGTACACACAGCTGTCAGTTTTCCCCATTTTCAGCTACTTTCAAAAAGTGGAACAGGATTTCACGTCTGCTGAAGATGTTCTGCATGCATTCGCACACGGGGCCTTGGTTTCTAGTCTCATCTGAATGACTTTTGGGGGGGGGGGGGGGGTGGAGAGTGGAGTCAGCACTGATGTTAACTCCAGGGGGAAAAAATTGCCTCGAACGGGAATCAAACCGGAGTTGTGAGATTACGAGCACAATGTTCTGACCACTAGGTCATCCCATCCCTCTGCTGCATGAAAGTTTCTGTGGGGTACAGGAATAACTTCTCCCATTTGGGGAAGAAGAAAAGGGACACAAATGAAGGATATTTTCCCCCTCCCTCCTCCCCTGCTGTGACTGAGGGGTGTGTTGGTGGTGTGGGTTGTAGGTGATTGGCAGCAGGGAAGCTCGCCAGATCCTGGTGCCCTACCAGCCGGGGCAACTGAGGTCCGAACCTCAGGACCAGTACACCAGGACCGTGCTGGCCGGCCTGGATCGCGGCGTCAGCATCGTGATGGACAAACGCAACATCTTCCTCCAGCGCAGATGCAAGTGAGTGTGGTGCACTCCTCCCCTTGAATCACTTGACTTAACCCTCTTGCATTCGGATTCTCTGAACACAAACTGCCCCTAGATTTCGCATTCTATCATGAAATCAGGTCAGGCACACATGCTCGCTCGCCTTTTCCTCCTTCTAAGTACATACCTGCAGCTATAATTACTTCCAGACCCAGCAGGGTTTCTCCTTCTGGCCTGATAGAGCTTTGACATGTGGTAGCAATTAGTGATGGTCACAGCGTGATGAAAATCTACTGTGTGTAAATCCTGGTTGAGGACTTAGGGACTTAGGGGGGTAATTATTCAATCCTGGCAAATCCCGGATTGGGACTAAGAGGGTTAAAGGTAAGGTAAAGGTGTCCCATAAGCTATGTGGTCCATTATCCTCGAAATAAAAGAGTCAATCATCAATCAATCAATCAATCAATCAATCAATCAATCAATGAAGGAAAGAATGAATGAATGAATAAATGAGTAAATAAATAAATGAATGAATGAATAAATAAATAAATTAAAAAAATAATAATAAAATAAAAAAAAAAAAAAACAAACGCCCAACTCGCTCTGTCTGTCACCCAGAACCAGGATCATGACTGCACTGCCCAACAAGGAGCACACGTTCACCCAGAAGGTGGAGAGGAACGAGCAGCTGAAGGTGTTTGACTTCACGGAGGACTTCCTGCCCGCCTTCCTGCAGTACCAGCAGGGGGAGGGGCCGCGGCCATCGCCACAGGTCGTCATCGCCGTGGGGCAGGACTTCCACACCAACGAGGAGCCCTACACCAACCTCTTCTTCTCCATCACTGTCTGCCACGCCCAGGCCAGCCACCTTCTGATGAACGTGAGGAAGAGGAGTGTTTGTGTGTTGTGTGTGGGGGTGGGGGTTGGGGGGGAGGGGGGGGAAGTGTTTGGGTGGGGTGTGGGTGGGGGGGTGTTTGTGTGTTTGTGTGGTGGGGGGGTGGGTGGGTGGTGTGTGTGTGTGGTGGGGGGTGGGTTGTGTGTTTGTGTGTGTGTGTGGTGTGTGGGGGGGTGTGTGTTGTGTGTGTGTGTGGTGGGTTGTGGGTGTGTTTGTGTGTGTGTTGTGTGTGTGTTTGTGTGTGGTGGTTGGGTGGGGGGTGTTTGTGTGTGTTTGGTGTGTGTGGTTTGGTGTGGGGGTGTATGTGTGTGTGTGTGTGGGGGGGGGTGTTTGTGTGTGTGTGTGGGGGGGCTGTGTGTGTGTGTGTGTGGTGGTGGGGTGTTTGTGGGTGTGTTTGTGTGTGTGTGTTGTGTTGTTTATTTTATGTATTTATTTGATTTATTTTATTCATTTATATCAAGAATAATGGGATAAGCACTCTTGTGCTTTTTTACATCCAGTCCTCGTGTGTATGCAGTTTTGTTAATCTTGTTGTCTGTTCCCACCGGCACATGATGGCCTACTCTTACGAAAAGCGGAACAGGATTTAATGTGTGCACAAGATGTTCTGTGTGCATTCGCACACGGGGCCTCGGTTTATAGTCTCATCCGAAAGACTTTTGGGGAGAGTGGAGTCACACTAGAATATAATGATGCCATTGTCTTATAGTTATTCAGCATGCTGATGATAAAAACAAAAACAAAACTAAAAACAATCGGATTGAAGTGAAACATTAAAACTGGCCAAGTTTGGTGTAAAAAGCTATGTGTGTCCTCATACTGGAACACAGATTCCTTTCATTCTGCTTTTTTTTTTTAGAATACAGATTCCCCCCTTCTCAAAATTTATAAGAGTTTAATTTGATATTCTTTGTATGTCTGAACACTGGAATATAAAATAACATTGTTTTTCTCTCCTTGTTTTTCAGTATGCTGTGGATACCACACTCCCACAGATGTCAGACTCGGACCATTTTGACAATTACATGACCATTCGGAAGAACGAGAAAGCCTTGACCCCCATGGTTGGCGGGTCGCACATGGGGCCCCTGAACCTGTATACGAAGGTCAACTTCCGCTGATGCAGTGAAGCTTCCCCCACAGTGTCGGCAAGTCAGATGACCAGCAGCAGCATCCACGGAGGACTGGCGGAGACTGTCAGAAGATTTGTTTCTCGAGTTCTCAGATGGTGAAAAATTCAAAGGTTGAAATTCACTCTTATCCAAAATGGAATAGTCTCGTGAAAAAAACTGATAAATGTCTTATACATATTTTGGGCATGTATTATGCCCATGTGTGCGCCTGCTTATATCATAGGATTTCAACAGGGAACAGAGGTGGACATACTTGTTGTTGAACCACGTTAAATCCTGTTCCGCTTTTCGTAAGAGTAGGCCATCGTGTGCCGGTGGGAACAGATGACATTTACAAAACTGCATACACACGGGGACTGGATGTGAAAAAAGCACAAGAGTGCTTATCCCATTATCCTCGATATAAAAGAATAAATCAAATCAAATTGAAGGCGGAAATACAGATTGTCATGATCTTAAACTTCACTTGTTGTTAAACTGAGTCTGTGTTGTTTGCTCAAGTACCAGCCATTTCATGTCGTGAGTTCTTGGTGTGCATCATTTCGTGATCAGGTTTTGGTTTATGTTGTTGTTGTTGTTGTTGTTGTTGTTGTGTGGTGATGTACAGAAGGAAGATCTGATGTGAAGACAGATGAACCTTGTTTGAGGAGCATGGAGTTAAGGCACCTCATCACCACTGCCACTCAGATATTTTGTCTTTGTTTAGAAACAGGCGTTGTCACAGACACTGTCAGTGTAGACAGGATTCTGTTTGGCTTTTTTTTTTGGGGGGGGGGGGGGGTTGTTGTTTTAAATTTGTTTTGTTGATTCTGTATGGCTTAAAATTATTAACTACTGTTTGCAAGCATTGTGAAGGTTAATAGATCTGTGTTAGAAAGGTGTTCTATAAGGTTTAAAATAATTTACAGCAATATCATGATATTCCAAGGGATTCAAGCATGCCTACCTTCCTGGGGTGGAATCATGCTTTTTGAGGAAAAATGTCATTTTTGACAGAGTATCCTGGCTATCAGATTTTTCAGTGTGTCACAGAAAGTTAAAATCCTGTTAGAAAATTTAACCTGGAGCCAAATTATAGGGAATACTTTGTATTGGCATCTTACGTCTACATGTACACATGCATGCAGTAGACAACAGAAATAGATGAAGATCTTCAATGTTACAATCATAGGGCCGAAGTGTGCGCACATTGGAGCGTTTTCCCTTCATCTGATAAGACGGTTTTGAAGCATCAGATGATGCGAGTTGTGCCACGAAAAGTAAGAGTTTTTGTGTGGTTGTCCTGGAAAGAGGCAAACCAAGGAAAAGATGGGAGGACAACATCAGCGAATGGACAGGCCTAGAACTCAACAAAACTTTGAGAAAGGCAGAACAGAGAGAGGAATGGAGGGAACTGGTCGTCAAGTCTTCAGGGGTGCCCCCACAGTTGTCAGACTAAGGGATGGATAGGATAGGATAGGATAGGATAGGCCCTGGAAAGTTGATCAGTGTCTCAGATTTTCAGACTTTTCCCTAGATAGTAGGCATGCCTGGGGTTTGTGAGACCTGTGGCAGAAAGGTGTGTGGCAGCACTACTGGCTCAGGGAGGAAGGAATGTTGTCCTCTTCCTTGTCCGCTGAGGCGCAGATCACCTCATGTTTGTGGAAAGTAATCAAACAAGCAAAGAGAAGCTGCACACACATGTACGCAGACACACACACTCTCATAATACACACGCAGGCAAAGAAAATATACCAAGTGTTTGTGGAAAATAGTCAAACAAGCAAAGAGAAACTGCACACACATATATACACACAGACTCTCAAAATACACACACAGGCAAAGAAAATGTACAATGTAAATATACACATTTTCCTTTTTGTTGTTTGTTTGGCGATTGTGGTGTTTTTTGTTTTTTTAAAAAGATAAACTGTTTGTCTTTTTCTGGGAGTTGTATCATGATCACGATGAGGAAGGGGGAGGTCATGAATGTTTTTTCACACACAGTTGTCTTCTGCTCAATGTTTCAGTATAAACCATGCATGTACACTACATCTTTGTTTATATTGTTCTGTTGTTAAGCACTCCATAGGATAGGAGTCCTGTAAGAACTATTCATTGTTATTATCGTTCATGTACAGTCATTGTCATTGATGTACAGACACCTGAATGACTGAGAAAGCTTCACTGGATAACTAAGAATGGCAGTTTTAAACACTACTTGCGTTAGAGCATAAGCAGTTTAGCTGTAAATGGGTACCTGCCCTCTTTAGGGTCAGGGAAGGTACAGCAGTGAGGGAGAGGAGATGGGCGCCGCCCTCGAAAAGCTGAGGCCTTTAATGACTCACTCTCCTATAACCATAAAGGTTATGGGAACACCTGTACCTTTTTATTTTAACCTTTATAAGCAGGTTAGGGCTGAAATACTCACTGGAAGTAGGCTTCATCTTTGAAGACATTGTTGTTGTTCAGCTTTTGTTGTCTGGATTGTTGCATGGAACCAAACAGCTCAGTCCAGGTGTGCCTAGCAGTCGTTATCTTGCAATGTTGGCACTATGTACAGAAGTATTGTGTGCAAGTCTGTTTTGAATATTTTCATAAGATGCACATCTTATAGATGTGTCTCCAGCATGTTTTGTAAAAAGAGTAGTTGAAGATGATTTTTATTATCCACTGAAGATTGAAAAATGGAGACAGTGGTTTATTTGTAAAGTTATACATTCTTTACCACTGAAAGGAAAATGGAGATAGAGGTTTATTAATCTGTTAGTGTGTGCAGTTTGTACCACTAGATAGTAGGGCATGTGCAATGAATTACCTTAAAGCTTTTTGAATAAGAAAATTTTTTAAATAAGGAAACATTTTTTGTACATATTATGGTGAATTTTAAGGAATGGATTTTTATTTTATTTATTATTTTTTTTACAATTTTTTCCTATCAATGTAGGAAATTGTATCAGTTTAGCCATGATCATATTTTGTCATTTACTAATGTTGATGTCTTAGATGTTTAAAACAAAGGTTTAGCCTAAAACATGTTTGAAGGCAGCAAAGTTTCCTGAGGAAAATAGAACAGGTATGGCCCGTTAGCCCGATCTGTACCTCAGTTTGTGCGTGAGGACATTGCTTTATAGACTGTAGGTTTGGTGAGACTTGGGTGACATTTTTGTTTATTGTTAAATGTCAGTTGCTAAGATTAATTTCATAGTCAGGGATGGACATTTTTTTTTTTTCAACATTTTGCTCTTTATCCAGTCTGCAATGTTTGGGCTGTGATGTGCATGGCATAGAACAGGAGGGTCAACAAGCAGTGTTTACCTATGTGGTTTATTGATGAATGAAGGGGAATGGAGTTATGCAAAAATGATTGTCCTGTAAAAAAAAGCTTAATCATTTTGAAAGAAAGCTTAATTCTGCTGTTTCAATAAAAGAAAATCCAAACAAGAAAAATGAGTCTGATTTCACTCACAATATGCAGAATAAAGTCCCCCCCCCAAAATGAGTCTTATTTCACTCACAATATGCAGAATAAAGTCCCCCCCCCCCAAAATGAGTCTGATTTCACTCACAATATGCAGAATAAAGTCCCCCCCCAAAATGAGTCTGATTTCACTCACAATATGCAGAATAAAGTCCCCCCCCAAAATGAGTCTGATTTCACTCACATATGCAGAATAAAGTCCCCCCCCCCCCAAAATGAGTCTGATTTCACTCACAATATGCAGAATAAAGTCCCCCCCCCCAAAATGAGTCTATTTCACTCACAATAGCAGAATAAAGTCCCCCCCCAAAATGAGTCTGATTTCACTCACAATATGCAGAATAAAGTCCCCCCCCAAAATGAGTCTGATTTCACTCACAAATGCAGAATAAAGTCCCCCCCCAAAATGAGTCTGATTTCACTCACAATATGCAGAATAAAGTCCCCCCCCAAAATGAGTCTGATTTCACTCACAATATGCAGAATAAAGTCCCCCCCCAAAATGAGTCTGATTTCACTCACAATATGCAGAATAAAGTCCCCCCCCAAAATGAGTCTGATTTCACTCACAATATGCAGAATAAAGTCCCCCCCCAAAATGAGTCTGATTTCACTCACAATGCAGAATAAAGTCCCCCCCCAAAATGAGTCTGATTTCACTCACAGTATGCAGAATAAAGTCCCCCCCCCAAAATGAGTCTGATTTCACTCACAATGCAGAATAAAGTCCCCCCCCAAAATGAGTCTGATTTCACTCACATTATGCAGAATAAAGTCCCCCCCCCCCCCCCCCCCAAAATGAGTCTGATTTCACTCACAATATGCAGAATAAAGTCCCCCCCCAAAATGAGTCTGATTTCACTCACAATGCAGAATAAAGTCCCCCCCCAAAATGAGTCTGATTTCACTCACATTATGCAGAATAAAGTCCCCCCCCCCCCCCAAAATGAGTCTGATTTCACTCACATTATGCAGAATAAAGTCCCCCCCCAAAATGAGTCTGATTTCACTCACAATGCAGAATAAAGTCCCCCCCCAAAATGAGTCTGATTTCACTCACATTATGCAGAATAAAGTCCCCCCCCCCCCCCAAAATGAGTCTGATTTCACTCACATTATGCAGAATAAAGTCCCCCCCCAAAATGAGTCTGATTTCACTCACAATATGCAGAATAAAGTCCCCCCCCAAAATGAGTCTGATTTCACTCACAATATGCAGAATAAAGTCCCCCCCCCAAAATGAGTCTGATTTCACTCACAATGCAGAATAAAGTCCCCCCCCAAAATGAGTCTGATTTCACTCACAGTATGCAGAATAAAGTCCCCCCCCAAAATGAGTCTGATTTCACTCACAATGCAGAATAAAGTCCCCCCCCAAAATGAGTCTGATTTCACTCACATTATGCAGAATAAAGCCCCCCCCCCCCAAAATGAGTCTGATTTCACTCACATTATGCAGAATAAAGTCCCCCCCCAAAATGAGTCTGATTTCACTCACATTATGCAGAATAAAGTCCCCCCCCAAAATGAGTCTGATTTCACTCACATTATGCAGAATAAAGTCCCCCCCCCAAAATGAGTCTGATTTCACTCACATTATGCAGAATAAAGTCCCCCCCCAAAATGAGTCTAAATTTCACTCACATTAATGCAGAATAAAGTCCCCCCCCAAAATGAGTCTGATTTCACTCACATTATGCAGAAAAAAAGTCCCCCCCCCCCCCCCCCCCCCCCCCCAACCCATACTGAAAGAGCCCCTGGTATCTACATGGAGAAATGTATGTTCTTGATTCTGATTTTTTTTTTCTAATAAAAGGACCGGGCTAGCTGTAAGTTCTGCTTGATTATGTTTTGGTAAAGACAATTCTGCGTTAAACAGCTAATTGTTATCATCTTCAGCTAAAATCAGAGTACAATGCGTGATGTGAGTGTGTTGCATCTATTTCAGAGTCAATGTCAGAGTCAATGTCAGAGTCAATGTCATCGCCTTTGTGTTTTGTTTCTAAGCTAAACCAGCCAAGGATTGTTTTGATTAAAGCGACTGACATTTAAATTGTTGTCGGTTTTTTTTTTTTCAAAGATGTATGTGATGGTGGAAGGTGAAATGTATAACACATCATGCGCTTTTGTTGGAAGGATGTTGTTTTGAAATAAACTGATTATGGTGTTACTTTCTTGTTGTGAGATTGACATAGAGCCTTTGTTACTGTATTTATGTGTGTGTGTGTGTGTGTGTGTGTGTGTGTGTGTGTGTGTGTGTGTGTGTGTGTGTGTGTTGTCTGTCTGTCTGTCTGTCTGTCTGTCCTGTCTATCTACTCATTTTTTTCCCTTGCTTTCTGTGTGTGTGTGTGTTGTGTGTGTGTGTGTGTGTGTGTGTGTGTGTGTTAAAAACTGTGTGGACTAAAAGTGTGTATGTGTAAAAAGGTGTGTGTGCACAATGTTTAAAAGGTGTGTGTGCACAAGTGTTAAAAGGGTGTGTGTGTGTGTGTGTGTGTGTGTGTGTGTGTGTATGCATGCAGCATGCATGACTAAATTAAAATGCAATCACGCTATTAACACCTGTGGTAAAGAAAACCAGACAGGTGAGACATTCTCTAAAGATGCATGCTATACAGCGACCTGAGGAAGAAAGTGTGGCCGACGGAGATAACCCTACAGACCAAGCTGTATGGCCCACGAGAGGAGCTGGAAAGCACAGGCCATTATTTTTCTCCACAGACACATGTGACAGTGTAAAAATGAACAAGACCAGAAGAAGAAGAAGAGCCATCAACAAAAGAGACATTCCACAGCAGCTTGTTTAGCTCAGATCTCAACTTCTTTCTTTATTTTTGAAGAACGTCACAACACAACAATCTGCAACATCTCTTTTCCGGAAACATTCTACACATGGAGGTGCTGGACATCGGGAATTTCAACAACACATTCAGAAAATTTTTATAATGTGAAGGGAAATAAAAACAAAGAAAAACAAAATCTGTCTCTGTCTCTGTCTCTCTCTATATATAACAACACACCACACACGCATACATCCTATGCAATCTTACCAAGTAGAAACAAATCCCATTCAAACTGGACATACTGGCAAGTATAGGTTGCTGCAAAACTACTGTCACACACATCTTTCAAAATAAAATCAGGACCACATGATAAAAAAAAAACATATTTTTAAAGAAAATGATTCTAGGATCATGCTAAAGTAAGAGCAGCAAAAGCCCAAGAGAATGCAGAATTTCACTCTTGGTATACAGACAGTGGAACCAGTCCGTAACGTCCGTGAATGCCATGATCTGATGCAGAAGACCTGATCCTATGCACAATTCAACAACTATTTCCAGAACATACACATCAAATGTGACAACAAAACTCAAAGCAATGATATCTCAAAGTAATGAATTAAAACAACTTTTAGTCATATACAAGCATATGCTTTTCTTCTTTTTCTCTCTGTCTGTCTCCCTTTGTCTAATATCACTAATAGTAAAAAGACAAAAAACAATGATCAATAAAACCCTCAAAACACAAAATCCTTTAGAAGCCATGTTCACCACACACATCAAACCCTCAACCAAGAAATCTCAACAAAATGCTCAAACATCAACAACACTTCCCAAACACATCTTTCAAACCCTCAACCCACACAAACACCTCTCCTATCATTCCTTCCCCACATACCTATCATACATCTTCCTCAAGTGATCCAGCAGAGGTTCGATCCCCACACGGTGTTTGGCAGAAATGCAAACACCGGCAAGTCCCACACGAGCCTGCAGTGCAGACAGCGTAACGTCACTGCCGGCAATGTCGATCTTGTTGCCGATGATGGCGTGCGGTCGGGTCGAGAGCCCCGGCTCATACTGCTCCCAGTTCGAACTTGAGTTCCTCCAGCTGCGTCCAGGGTTGGTCAGCGGAAAGGTCAAGGACGTAGAGGAGACAGGCGCAGCGCTGGATGTGGCGCAGGAAGGAGATGCCCAGACCCGCGATTCTGGTGAGCCCCGCTGATCAGCCCCGGTATGTCCGCCACTGACGCCACAGTGTGCACAGAATTGTGGTGAGATGTACAGTGTGTGTGTGTTGTGTGTTACATGTGTTTTGAGTGTGTGTAAAGGGGTAGTAGTATCTTCATTTTAACGTCTATTCAGATGTGTGTGGGGTGTGTGTGTGTGTGCGTTGTGTGTGTGTGTGCGTGTGTGTTTGAGTGTGTTTGAGTGTGTTTGAGTGTGTTGTGTGTGTGTGTGGGGTGTGTGTGTGTGTGTGTGTGGTGGTGTGTGTGTGGGGTGTGTGTGTGTGTGTGTGTGTGCATGTGTGTTTTGAGTGTGTGTAGGAGTAGTAGTATCTTCATTTTAAACGTCTATTCAGATGGTGTGTGTGTGTGTGTGTGTGTGTGTGTGTGTGTTGTGTGTGTGTGTGGTGTGTGGTGTGTGTGTGTGTGTGCATGGTGGTTTGAGTGTGTGTAGTAGAACTAGTATCTTCTTTTTTAACATTTTTCCGATGTGTGTGTGTGTGTGTGTGTGTGTGTGTGTGTGTGGTGTGTGTTGTGTGTGTGTGTGTGTGTGTGTGTGTGTGTGGCATGTGTGCGTGCTTGCGTGCATGCATGAGTGAGTGTGAATGTCACTGACTGAGCAGCTATGTTTTTTTTTTGCATGCTTCTCCAAGTGTGTGTTTTTTTTGTTTTTTTTACTTTTCAACAAGTGTTTTGTCAAAAACACATATTCTATCCCTGCCCCCCTCCCCCAATGTCATTGCAACGCAACTCATTTTATGGTGGAAGGTCACATACCAGCTATCCAAGCAAAATATACACCCCACTTAACTTTTCCCTTT
>CM060325.1:2586099-2589271 GCA_030674155.1 Stramonita haemastoma | reverse complement strand
CCCCCCTCTCCTCCCGCCCCCCCCCCCCCCCCCCCCCCCAACCATACTGAAAGAGCCCCTGGTTATCCACAGGGAGGAAATGTATGTTCTTGATTTGATTTTTTTTTTTAATAAAAGGACCGGGGCTAGCTGTAAAGTTTCTGCTTGATTATTTTTTGGTAAAAGGACAATTCTGCCGTTAACAGCTAATTGTTATCATCTTCAGCTAAAATCAGAGTACAATGCGTGATGTGAGTGTGTTGCATCTATTTCAGAGTCAATGTCAGAGTCAATGTCGAGTCAGTGTCAGAGTCAGTGTCATCGCCTTTTGTGTTTTGTTTCTAAGCTAACCAGCCAAGGTTGTTTTGATTAAAGCGACTGACATTTAATTGTTGTCGTTTTTTTTTTTTCAAAGATGTATGTGATGGTGGAAGGTGAAATGTATAACACATCATGCGCTTTTGTTGGAAGGAAATGTTGTTTTGAAATAAACTCGATTATGGTGTTACTTTCTTGTTGTGAGATTGACATAGAGCCTTTGTTACTGTATTTATGTGTGTGTGTGTGTGTGTGTGTGTGTGTGTGTGGTGTGTGTGTGTGTGTGTGTGTGTGTGTGTGTGTGTGTCTGTGTGTTCTGTGTGTTTTTCTGTCTGTCTGTCTATCTACTCATTTTTTCCCTTGCTTTCTGTGTGTGTGTGTGTGTGTGTTGTGTGTGTGTGTGTGTTTAAAAACTGTGTGGACTTAAAGTGTGTATGTGTAAAAAGGTGTGTGTGTGCACAAGTGTTAAAAGGTGTGTGTGCACAAGTGTTAAAAGGGGGGGTGTGTGTGTGTGTGTGTGTGTGTGTGTGTGTGTGTGTGTGTGATGCATGCATGCATGACTAAATTAAAATGCAATCAGCTATTAACACCTGTGGTAAAGAAAACCAGACAGGTGAGACATTCTCTAAAGATGCATGCTATACAGCGACCTGAGGAAGAAAGTGTGGCCGACGGAGATAACCCTACAGACCAAGCTGTATGGCCCACGAGAGGAGCTGGAAAGCACAGGCCATTATTTTCTCCACAGACACATGTGACAGTGTAAAAATGAACAAGACCAGAAGAAGAAGAAGAGCCATCAACAAAAGAACATTCCACAGCAGCTTGTTTAGCTCAGATCTCAACTTCTTTCTTTATTTTCTGAAGAACGTCACAACACAACAATCTGCAACATCTCTTTTCCGGAAACATTCTACACATGGAGGTGCTGGACATCGGGAATTTCACAACACATTCAGAAATTTTTATAATGTGAAGGGAAATAAAAACAAAGAAAAACAAAATCTGTCTCTGTCTCTGTCTCTCTATCTATAACACACACACACACACACGCATACATCCTATGCAATCTTACCAAGTAGAACAAATCCCATTCAAACTGGACATACTGGCAAGTATAGGTTGCTGCAAAACTACTGTCACACACATCTTTCAAAATAAAATCAGGACCACATGATAAAAAAAGTATTTTTAAAGAAAATGATTCTAGGATTATGCTATAAGTAAGAGCAGCAAAAGCCCAAGAGAATGCAGAATTTCACTCTTGGTATACAGACAGTGGAACCAGTCCGTAATGTCCGTGAATGCCATGATCTGATGCAGAAGACCTGATCCTATGCACAATTCCAACAACTATTTCCAGAACATACACATCAAATGTGACAACAAAAACTCAAAGCAATGATATCTCAAAGTAATGAATAAAACAACTTTTAGTCATATACAAGCATATGCTTTTCTTCTTTTCTCTCTGTCTGTCTCCCTTTGTCTAATATCACTAATAGTAAAAAGACAAAAAACAATGATCAATAAAACCCTCAAAACACAAAATCCTTTAGAAGCCATGTTCACCACACACATCAAACCCTCAACCAAGAAATCTCAACAAAATGCTCAAACATCAACAACACTTCCCAAACACATCTTTCAAACCCTCAACCCACACAAACACCTCTCCTATCATTCCTTCCCCACATACCTATCATACATCTTCCTCAAGTGATCCAGCAGAGGTTCGATCCCCACACGGTGTTTGGCAGAAATGGCAAACACCGGCAAGTCCACACGAGCCTGCAGGCAGACAGCGTAGCGTCACTGCCGGCAATGTCGATCTTGTTGCCGATGATGGCGTGCGGTCGGGTCGAGAGCCCCGGCTCATACTGCTCCAGTTCGAACTTGAGTTCCTCCAGCTGCGTCCAGGGTTGGTCAGCGGAAAGGTCAAGGACGTAGAGGAGACAGGCGCAGCGCTGGATGTGGCGCAGGAAGGAGATGCCCAGACCGCGATTCTGGTGAGCCCGCTGATCAGCCCCGGTATGTCTGCCACTGCCACAGTGTGCACAGAATGTGGGGGTGAGATGTACAGTGTGTGTGTGTGTGTGTTGTGTGTACATGTGTGTTTGAGTGTGTGTAGGAGTAGTAGTATCTTCATTTTAACGTCTATTCAGATTCTGGAGTGTGTGTGTGTGTGTGTGTGTGTGTGTGTGTGCGTGTGTGTTGAGTGTGTTTGAGTGTGTGTGTGTGTGTGTTGTGTGTGTGTGTGTGTGGTTGTGTGTGTGTGTGTTGTGTGTGTGTAGGTGTGTCTTCATTTAGTTTTGATGTGTGTGTGTGTGTGTGTGTGTGTGTGTGTGTGTGTGTGTGTGTGTGTGTGTGTGTGTGTGTGTGTGCATGTGTGTTTGAGTGTGTGTAGGAGTAGTAGTATCTTCATTTTAACGTCTATTCAGATGGGGTGTGTGTGTGTGTGTTTTGTGTGTGTGTGTGTGTGTGTGTGTGTGTGTGTGTGTGTGTGTGTGTGTGTGGTGTGTGTGTGTGTGCATGTGTGTTTGAGTGTGTGTAGTAGAACTAGTATCTTCTTTTTAACATCTTTTCCGATGTGTGTGTGTGTGTGTGTGTGTGTGTGTGTGTGTGTGTGTGTGTGTGTGTGTGTGTGTGTGTGTGTGTGTGTGTGCATGTGTACGTGCTTGCGTGCATGCATGAGTGAGTGTGTGAATGTCACTGACTGAGCATGCTATGTTTTTTTTGCATGCTTCTCCAAGTGTGTGTTTTTTGTTTTTTACTTTTCAACAAGTGTGTTTGTCAAAAACACATATTTCATCCCTGCCCCCCTCCCAATGTCATGCAACGCAACTCATTTTATGGTGGAAGGTCACATACCAGC
>CM060325.1:2558599-2581099 GCA_030674155.1 Stramonita haemastoma | reverse complement strand
GCAGCATCATTACATCATCCTCATCATCATTGATCATCATGCAATAATAAAAATTGCCTCTGATTCGGTGGCCTCCGTTGCTCTGGTCTCATGGTGACCTCAGATTCGGTTTCCCCATACGCTTCTGTGCCTGTGGTGAATTTGTGTCAAAGCCTTTGGGGTTGGGGGTTCGTGGGGAGGCGGTCGTTGGAGGGACGTTGTGGTGGTCGCCACCTTGGGTGGGTGACTCACTCAGTCTGGCTCCGCGACTGAGCTAATACTGTCGTTAGTAGGGGGCTTAGTAGGTGGTGTCCTGCGTATGTTAGCTCAGAACAGGCACCACTGAACACCACCAAAGTGACCCAGCAGAAGTGCAGGGCCCCTCTGGCTGGTGGCCCCGCAGCGGCCTAATATTGATGAGCTCCCTGTGGACTCCCGACCCCGGGGGTGAGACACAACGAATCTGGGTATGGCTGTGGCAGGGAGATTGAAATGAGCGGCGTGGGAACAGCAGTACGGGAACGTCACAGAAGACGAGGCAGCAAAAAAAAAAAAAAAAAAAAAAAAGTATAATAAAAAAAAGAGATGAAAACATAATGAATAGATTACTATACAAATGCATAACAAAAAAAAGATGACATAATGAATAGAACACTACATACTCTTCTCTTACCTTTACAGTTTTTCCTTTGGGTTTTTTGGGTAGAAGAGGTTTTGGCGTTGAGGCAGAGGAACACATGCAGGCCCTGATCCAGCCCACCTGCCCATGATGATACTGCAGGTTGGGGTTACCACCTGGCCGATGGACCAACAAGCTGCTGAGCTGCTGTGCTGCCCTCAGGCAGAAAGCTGCAGGAAGCTTCAGAGATCTCATAGCCTGCAAAGTAGAATGACAGATTTAACAGTTGTAAGTTAAATGTGTGTGTGTGTGTGTGTGTGTGTGTGTGTGTGTGCGTGTGTGTGTGTGTGTGGGGTGTGTGTGTGTGTGTGTGTGTGTGTGTGTGTGTGTGTGTGTGTGTGTGTTGTGTGTGTGTGTGCATGTGTGTGTGTGTGTGAGTGCGCGTGTGTGCGTGTGTGCATGCATGTGTGTGTGTGTGTTTTTCAGTTTAATGTCCTTCCACAAAATAGTAATATCAGACATGTGTGTGTTTTGATTTGATTTATTTTCTTATTCTTTTATATTGAGGATAATGGGATAAGCACTCTTGTGCTTTTTTACATCCAGTCCCCGTGTGTATGCAGTTTTGTAAATGTCATCTGTTCCCACTGGCACATGATGGCCTACTCTTACGAAAAGCGGAACAGGATTTAGCATGTGTGCAAGATGTTCTGCGTGCGTTCACACACAGGGCCTCAGTTTAAAGTCTCATCCGAAGGACTTTTTGGGAAGAGTGGAGTCAGCACTGATGTTATTAGCTCCAGGAGAAAAATTTCCTCGACCGGACTTGAACCTGGGTCATCAAATAGCCAGCGCAATGTTCTGACCACCAGGCTATCCGTCCCCTCTATGTGTGTGTGTGTGTGTGTGTGTGTGTGTGTGTGTGTTTGCGTAACTCTGTGTGTGTGTGTGTGTGTGTGTAACTGTGTGTGTGTGTGTGTGTGTGTGTGTGTGTGTGTGTGTGTGTGTGTATGTGTGTGTGTGTGGTGTGTGTGTGTGTGTGTGTGTGTGTGTGTGTGTGTATGTCATTGTGTGTGTGTGTGTGGTGTGTGTGTGTATGTCATTGTGTGTGTGTGTGTGTGTGTGTGTGTGTGTGTGTGTGTGTGTGTGTGTGTGTGTGTGTTCGCACATGTGTGCATGAGAGAGATTCAGGATAATTTTCTTTTAATTTCATTAAAAGGCCTATATTTCAGGGTGGGTTAACTGTGGAGCATACGGAAAATGAAAATTTCACCATTGTTGGAACATTGGAACTCTTGCCGAAGAACCCCCCCCCAACAACCCCCTCCCACCAAAACATCAATTAATTTACTGCCCAAGACTTAAATGCTTGCTGTGCACGTCTACTTTGTTTTCTGTTGTGACAATCATTTTAGGAAAATTCTGCAGCTTCCCAATCCAGGGCACGCACGCACACACGCACACACACACACACACACACACACACACACACACACACACACACACACAGAAATCATACTAGAAAGACTGACACAAAGAGCTCGAGAGTTCTTGGCACGTTTCTAGCTCTGATCAGAACTAAAATGAACTCTGTCATTTCATGATAGCTGAAGAGAGTTTGAGACGGATCTTCAACCATTGACATCATACTTTCCAAAGTACAGTGACTAAATTTCATTGGCAGTAATCTCCAAAATAGTATAGGCCTACCCTTCTTAGTGGGGGACGGATAGCCTAGTGGTCAGAACATTGCGCTGGCAATTTGACGACCCGGGTTCGAGTCCGGTCGAGGAAATTTTCTTCCTGGAGTTAACATCAGTGCTGACTCCACTCTCCCCAAAAGTCCTTCGGATGAGACTTTAAACCGAGGCCCCGAGTGCGAACGCACGCAGAACATCTTGCGCACACGTTAAATCCTGTTCCGCTTTTCGTAAGAGTAGGCCATCGTGTGCCGGTGGGAACAGATGACAAGATTTACAAAACTGCATACACACGGGGACCGGATGAAAAAAAGCACATGATTGCTGATTCTGTTATCCTCGATATAAAAGAATAAATAAATAAATAAATAAATAAATAAATAAATAAGTGTCTGCTAGGCTTACCGTGTATCTTTGCGTCAAAGGTTGTTCCCCCTGACACACTTTGTAGGGGGAAACTACTCTTGAAGAGTGCTTCCAGCCATGTCCACAGTTTTAAATAAAAGCTAAAACCCTTTAGGCCTAATAAGAAAATTCTTTCCAACAGCAGCGAAGCGCTCGTGATACTCTGACGTTTTGCTTGTGTAGGAATGTGTTACAAAATGTTTTGTAATATGATCCCCTTTCCTTGGTATATATTGCCAAAGGATATGGTTTTAAGTAAAATATGAAACAGCTTGACAGGTGTATCCTAAACTGCTCGCTGTCGGTTGGCATCGATCCTAGGTGCACAAACACACACACACACACACACACACACACACACATCATCATCATCATGATCATCACCACCACCACCACCACCAACTGTGTAGACCACCAGTGGCTTAGTCAGTCATCTGTAGCTTCTGAGATCATCACTAGATCTAACTAGTTTTGTACTCAAGACTACCAAATACTAATATCAGTGATAAACTAGATCCATAGCTGAATGGTGATTAAAAAGAAGAAGAAAAAAAGAAAGAAAAACAACGGACGGCTTCTAAACCATCAACGACAAAAGACTGATTGCAGTGTTCTGCCTCACTTATCAAATTAGCTATCCAGTATAAAGCTGTCTCATGTGCCTGAGTCTGATTTACTGAATCTGGACATCTGGGATTTCTGTTTGACATCTCTGATTTCTGTCCTTCTCTTCCTTGGCTAGAACTCCTTTGTTGAATGATGGGATTTTGTATAATTATGTGACCGTTTTTGCCCGCCATTGAAGTAATCCCAGTCTGACTTTGGGAATAGTCAAATCCAAACATGACACCAGTCTGCATGCGCATGTCTTTTTTGTTTTGTTTTAAATCCTCACCAGTTTTGAGATTTATTTCTATCGGTACGCAATGCCATACTCTTTCAGAGGCAGAACAGGTTTTAACGAGTGTGCAAGACGTTCTGTGTTTGTACACGGGATCTCGATATAATTACAGTCTCATCCAAAGGACTTTCAGGGGAATGGAGGGGAAAATCCCCTGGGACAGAAGCCTCGAACTTCGACTGTCAGATCATGAGCTCAACACTCTGACCACAAGGCATCCCCCCCCCCCCCCCCCTCTCTCTCTCTCTTGCTGTCACATCGCCGATGAAATCTTTCTGTTGATTCCACCATCCCAATCCTGCAGTCATATAGCCACACCAACCTGCAGAGGCCATACATCTATCTATCTATCTATCTATCTATCTATCTATCTATCTATCTATCTATCTGTCTATCTGTCTGTCCGTCCGTCCGTCCGTCTATCTATCTATCTATCTATCTATCTATCTATGTCTGTCTGTCTGTCTGTCTGCCTGTCTATATAAGGGCTGTCACCTTGTTAGTAATTAAAGATAGGATTTTAAGTGTGTAATTATAGACATATTGAACTAGCTAAATCAAAACCAAGTATTCTGTCATTTCTCTATCAATGCCCCAGCCAACAACAAAGGTAAAAAGGTTTCAGTGGTGCCATGTCTAAGTCCTATAACGCAGAAAGGTTTTTGTTTTTTGGGGGGGGTTGTTTTTGCACGTAGACTTAGCCTTTATCTATGGCAATAAGAGTCACTATCGTAGTCAGTGTCTGTTTCGTCTCAATAGTTCATCAGTGTGATCTGTCATCTGTTGGAAAGTCACAACAAATTGGATCAGTTCTACTCAAAAAGAAGAAAAAAACAAAAACAAAAAAAAAACCCCAAACAAAACAACTATTGTTACAAGTAATTCGACTGAAGAACTAAATCCATAGACTTATCACGAACGTTTACTGGACTCCCCCCAAAAAATATGTAGTGGGATCCTAAAATTTCATTTACAAAATTTAATCCGTTTCTCTCAAAACTAAGATGATTGTCAAGTTTCACGGTACATACTGTCTGTAACTTGGGAAACAGGATCAAGACTTTCTCTTTGATTCCTGTTGTTAAAGAAAGAAAAAAGTCGCTCCTTCAAGCTCTGTTGTTTTTTTTAAATTTTTTTTTTTTAAGGAATTGTAATAACTAGTTTGGAATGTTTTTTTCGCGATCATTTCATATCAACCAGTCAAAAACATGGTACCTCCGTTTATGGCAATTGTCATGCTGAGGTCATTATTACCTCACTGACTGGCCACAATAGAACACGATCCGTGCGCACTATCACGGTCACCAACCAGGTCAATTGGGGTCAAGGTAAACGAATGCCAAAGTTACTAGATTTATCTTTAACAGAAAATCTTTATTCTTATTTCTATCATATAAAAAACGATTGCATAAAACTAAAAAATGAAAAATAAGGACAGAACATTAATAACAGAAGAAGCAATTTCACAGAAAAGTATTTTCAGCCAATCAAAATTCAGGACCGCATTTACAACATCACCTGAGAATCGCACTGGGAAATTTGACGCGGTGTTGCTGGGTAGCAGAACAAAATCACAGCAAAATGGGCGTGAAGTCAGAAACCGATATTATACAGAATTCCATGCCGGAAGATGACCCAAACAGCAATACACAGACAGATGAAAGAGAAGTCGTTCCCCGATGGGGACCACAGCATGCAGGAGCGAAGGAATTGGCCAGCCAGTACACATTTGGTAAACGATTGCTTCAGTTCTTGTTTCACTTATGAAGCTGCAAGTGACGGATGTATACTGACAGACGATGATACATTGACAAAATACGTACAAAATTGAATTTATCAAAGACAAAAAAAGTCGATAGCTAGCTTAAAATTGATAGGACTGAAGATAGTGGATACTGTCAATTATGTGGCAGGATCACATTTCGTAATCATTTTGTAATGATTATGATCATGTTACACAAACTGATCAGCTAACGGAAAGGCCTTTGGAAGGATAGGGAAATGTTTGAGCCTAGGGAGATGATTAGCCATGATGTGTATATATTTACACCTTTTTTGTTCATAAAATACTAGTCTTTTTTACTGGACACAGTCTTGTTTTCTCTGTGATTAATAGATCTGATCTTTTACATTATAGTTTATGCTTTGCAAATGGATTAACTAACTACAGGTGCTAGTAGTAGTACCCACCTGTGTCATTGAGAGAGAGAGAGAGAGAGAGGAGGAGAGAGGAGGAGAGAGAGAGAGAGAGAGAGAGAGAGAGAGGGAAGACAGACAGACAGACAGACAGACAGACAGACAGGACTGACACTGAGACAGACAGACACTAAGACAGAATGAATGAATGAATGAATGAATTGATGAAAGAATGAATTATCTTTATTTTCCAAGGGTAACAGATAAAGCATTGACATACTTTTTTTCATCAGGCCCTTAACCTGAGAGAGAGAGAGAGAGAGAGAGAGAGAGAGAGAGAGGGAGAGAGAGAGAGAGAGAGAGAGAGAAGAGAGAGGCAAGGCAAGGCAAGGCAAGGCAAGGCAAGGCAAAGTCTTTTATTCGAGGATAATAGATAAGCACTCATGTGCTTTTTTACATCCAGTCCCCGCCCTTTTCAGGGATACATCAAGTTAAAAATATACTAAACAAAAGACTTTACGCAGTGAGAGAGAGAGAGCACCTTGTCCAGTCAAGTCAAATTATTTGAGGATAATAAGCATCTTGTGCTTTTTAACATCCAGTGACTGCCGTTATCAGGAATAAGATCAAGATAAAAAGAAAACCACCTGTAACTAAACAACAACAACAACAATAATAAATCAAATACCAGAGAGAGAGAGGAGAGAGAGAGAGAGGAGAGAGAGGAGAGAGAGAGGAGAGAGAGAGATCTTATGCTGGCTAAAAACAATATTAGGGTATGATCTTTTAGAAAGTTTTTATTTTAAATAGTAGTTTTAAATATTAAACTTACTCAGTTACTGGCTCAGAGTTAAACAATACCATACTCTCTCACTCTGTCTGACTTTCTGTCTCTCTTAATTAATGTCAGATCAAGTGAAATCAGTTTCTTTTATTTAAGAGGATTATGAGTAAGCTTTTAATTTTCATGTGCTTTCTGCCTCCCTTCCATTCTTTACATCCAGTGTTGTTCTTCAGTTTAACGTCCTTCCACTAAATAGTGATATCAGACAGGCAAGTGTGTGAGTGTGTGTGTGTGTGTGTGCGTGTGTACGCGCACATCCAGTGTGTGTGTGTGTGTGTGTGTGTGTGTGTGTGTGTGTGTGTGTGTGTGTGTGTGTGTGTGTGTGTGTGTGTGTGAAACAATAAAAGTAATGGTTTCAACAAAATTTGCAGGCCATCTAGCCATATGAACAAGAAACCTAGGTGTGAGATATTTTGTGAATGAGAAAGGCTGCATGATGAAAAAGACTTGTGCTTGTTACTAATACTATGGAATAACACGTATCAAGCACATTCACAGTAATCATCAGAATATTCAATAGAATATCATTTTAGAGAATGATAGGTTAGATATATATATATATATTCAATACTTGAGTAAACATAAACCTGTTAATACAAGAGTAAATATTGACACTAGTAGAGTAACTCAGTAAGTAGTAATCTTGTCATTGGTTAAGTTTAAATGATTCATCAATGTCCACAGCAACTTTTAAAAACTAATTTCTCTGTCATGTTGATGTTGTTACATTATGAGTTATTAATTGAAACTTAAAATTCTGACTGGATACAAGACTCTAGTAAAATTGTGGTAAACACTTCTTATGAAGGAAAATTTGCTTGCAACAGACCAACATAAAACGGTACAAATCTTCAATATGCTTTTTTTCAATTTGCTTACAGAGTGTGTCTTTTGTTTGTTGTGCTAGGTGGATCATGCCATTCAGAAGCAACCTGTCCCACCTAGCTTAACACTCAAAACAATGATCTGAATTCATGTAAATAAATCTGAGTTGTATCTAAGGCCAGATCGTACTGTTTCTGGTTGGTACATGCTTTGATCAATGTGTGGTTAAAAGAGAATCATGCCATTTATGGATAAATGTGTCTATAGGTCGTTTGGATTGAGACAAGAAACAAGACACGTCTCTAATATTTTGCATTTCTACCTGCATAGCTAAAGCTGTGTTGACATGGCAGTACTCTTACTTGAGAATCCCAACTGGTTTAAATGGGTGTTTATTGAGAAATAAATGTACAGTTTCTACACAATGATGTTGAGAACAACAAAGAAATAACGAGTAGCCCAGTTGTATTGATCATGCAATTACTGTATTCTGTAGCATTGTGTACTGTTACAGTGTTTAACTAAGGTGTCTTAATCTTTTTTAGAGGACATGGTCTTAAGTTTATACCAGTATTTTACTACATGAACAAAAGTATCTAGATAGGAAATCTGCTTCTGTGTGTGTGTGTGTGTGTGTGTGTGTGTGTGTGTGTGTGTGTGTGTGTGTGTGTGTGTGTGTGGTGTGTGTATGTGTGTGTGTGTACACATGCCACCATATCTATGTGAAGGTAGTTAGTTCCAGCCTGTCTTTAGAAATATGCAAAGATCATTAAAAGAATCTGTTCCCAACTTTTTAATCTGATGAGAAAAAATGATGACAGTTTAAATACATAATCTTCAGAAAGTTTGCGCTTTGATGAAATTGTTTTGCTGGAAATATATTGGTTGGTAATTAAGGTAAGCGTGATCTCATTGGAAGTTTTTGGTTGTGTTTTATTTATTCTGTTTATATGTTTCATTTTTTGTCCTTTCACAGGGAAACGAGTCCAAGAGATCATCTGCCTGGTGCTGAGTATTGGCTTGATGATCTTCAACTTCATTCAGCTTTGCCGCTACTTCAGTCCTACCACTTTCCATTACATCTTCATTTGTGCAGGTAACAACGATTATCAATCGCATTTTTTCTTTCTGCGTGTGCTAAACTATACAAATGCATGCTGCCATTAATGTTTTGTCATAATTTTTTGCTGTTGGAATGAAAACAAGCAGACAAAAAATCCCAATAACAAACCCCAACCAACCAACTTAAGATGACAGCAAGGTGTAAAATTTCAGCAAAGCAGCCAACACCAAGAAACCAGACCAATGATTAGACATATATGCTGTGTGTGTATGGGTAATTTTGCCTGCTAAGTAATAATAATAATACACGGAATTTTACAGTGCTATAACTTGCACACACACACAAAAATCAAAGCACTTGCACTAGCCCTATACAACACACAAGCAATCAATAGCAATAAACAGTTTTAGCAAATTTGAATGTACACACACAAGCACACCCTCATTGAAACTTTAAAAATATGTTATTCAGTTGGTACTGGCAGACATTGCCTGTGTATGTTTATTGTTTGGTTTGTTCTGTTAAATAATTGTCTGCTGAAGTGGCTGATGGGGCAGACAATTTCACCAAGTGTGACACTTTCCTGCAAAAAATTGAAAAACTGAAAAACCTCAGAACTCAGATAAAGTGGTTCAGTCTGAACCCCAATAGAGTGCATTTAATTTAGATATGAATAATGTTTAGTGCTTGTCAAGTTGTATATTATCACATGCATGGTGTGTGTGTGTGTGTGTGTGTGTGTGTGTGTGTGTGTGTGTGTGTGTGTGTGTGTGTGTGTGTTGTGTGTGTGTGTGAACAAGTCAAAGTCAAAATTTTATTTCCATATGGTACATTGAGTAAGGAATGCATTCACTTTTTTCACCAAGCTATCTAGGAAAAAAACATTCTGTGTGTGTGTGTGTAATGTATTAAATATTCATTTGCACCATTAGAAAAAAATATTAAAAACCCAACTAATTAGTGATCATCTGACTTATGGTAACTTTTGTGCAGTATGCTTTGACTGTTATTGACCTGAAGTCATGTGCTGCTGACATCAGTCAGTGGAAATGAGCCAACAAAGTCCAGTTGATAGGGATAAAGATTGTAGCCCAGTTCAATTAATAATACACAATACTGTACTACCTTTTTTTCAGTAAGAGAAACTAATAAATATATATCTCGAATCTGCTCACAGGTTTTGTTGTTGTTTTTTTGTTTTGTTTTAATCTTTGTTGTTGTTGTTGTTGTTGTTGTTGTTGTTGTCATCTTTGATAACTGTGTCAGTGACTGATCCAGTCTGTAAAGTATGTCAGGGACAACTGTATGAAGAATTTTTCTTTTTCTGTTCCTCAGCTAGACTCCAGAGCTCTGAGGTTCACCAGTGGTGACAGTTTGTGTATGTGACCATGACTGTAGCTACTCTCCACTAAGGGACGTATCATGTAGAAATAACAGTTGGCTTATTTATGAATAAAAACCTGTAATGATCACAGCTTGTAAAAACTTATTTTATCCTGTTGTTCAGGTCATTGAAATTGTTTTGTGGTAGTTCAAATTTCAGGAATGACTGGATTTCTTCCATACTCCTAACTTTAGGAGTCATTAGGGAACCACAATCCGAGTTTTAGGCAGTGTGCTTAGGAATGAAAGAAAAAAATCAGAATTATGCAAGGTGGAGAAGATAACAAATTCTTCTGCCCACCTCATTCTCAAAGGCTGTGAAACACGGACGTATTTCTCAGCTGCTTTGACTAGGTCACAACTTATATTTGGCTTCCAGTCTCCTACATAAGTGATTACAACATTGCAGCATGTCACTCATTACAAAATCACTGCTCTCTGTCACTCATTATGAAACCACAGCTCTCTCATCTCTGTCACTGATTACAAAATCGTTATCATCTGTTTTGCCTATCTGAATGTGATCTATGTGAAAACCAAAAATTGGATTATTTCTGATGTGTAGGCATGTGGTGTGTGTGTGTGTGTGTGTGTGTGTGTGTGTGTGTGTGTGTGTGTGTATGTGTGTGTGTGTGTGTGTGTGTGTGTGTGTGTGTGTGTGTGTGTGTGTGGTAGAGAGAGAGAGAGAGAGAGAGAGAGAGAGAGAGAGAGAGAGAGAGAGAGAGAGAGAGCATGTGTGCATGTTTTATATGCATGTGTCTGTGTGCATGCATGTGTGTAATATATGGATGTTTGTCATAAATCATGCATTTTGTGTGTGTGTGTGTGTGTGTGTGTGTGTGTGTGTGTGTGTGTGTGTGTGTGTGTGTGTGTGTGTGTGTGTGTGTGCGTGCGCATACTTCCTTGCATGTGCATATGTATATTATACAAGTGTCTGTACATAGGAGCTACTAGAATTATCAGTTTATTAACCACACACCTTTTTGGTTGTAACTCTATTTGATTTTGTTTTTTTCTTCAGGCATGTGATATGAATCATGCAATTTGTGTTATGTTATTGCACTTGTGATAACATCTCTCAGACGTGGTATTTACAGTTGTTGTTGTTTTTTATCACATCTGTGCAGTTATTAGATACAACTGTTTTAGGTCTACATTATTGCTCATCTAAAGAATGAAATATTAGTAAGTGTGTGTGTGTGTGTGTGTGTGTGTGTGTGTGTGTGTGTGTGTGTGTGTGTGTGTGTGTGTGTGTGTACCTCTCTCTATGTGCTTCGTTTTGTTCCTAAGCTTCAGCTCCTTAATGCATTGACAGTTATTATTGGTGGTGTCAATGACATATGTGCTGAAAATAATATTGTAATATTATGTGTGTTGAGTAGATCAATCTATAAATTGTTGTACACATTTTACCACCGGTACAATGTGTGAAAGTTTTTTTTTCTTACCAATTTTTTTGCCCCCCCCCCCAACCCCCCTCATTTCTCCACTAGAAGTCCAAGGTTCATAAACTGTGAGATTTTGGTGCATGTGACCATTTTTGCCCAACATTAAGGTAGCTGCATTCAGACTTAAGGAATAATGTCTAAATTTGACACCAGTGTGTGTGCTTTAAAAAAAAAAAATTGTCACCTGTTCTTACCGGCATTGAATGGGCTACTCTTCCAAAAAGCAGAACAAATTTTAACCTGTGTACAAGCCGTTCTGTGTGTGTTTGCTCATGGGGCCTTGGTTTATAGTTTCATCCAAATGACTTTTTGGGGTAGTGAAGTCAGTAGACTGATATTAACTCCAGGTGGAAAATCCCATGAGTGGACGTGTCAGGGGTGTGTCAAACGTGGGCTTAGCACCTGGCCATCAGGTAGAAAGGGTAGTGCTCTGACCACTAGGCTATGCTGCCCCAAGATCTGGACAGTTTGATTTGTTTCTGAAGAGTTTCACCACTGAAATCAGAGCTTTAGCAGATGTCTTTATAAGTGACAAGCCTGACAAAATGACCTGCATAGTGGGCAAGTTTAGAAGCATCATGGCTGGCTTATTGATTGAAAGTTATATCATATGTGTGTGTGTGTGTGTGTGTGTGTGTGTGTGTGTGTGTGTGTGTGTGTGTGTGTGTGTGTGTGTGCAGTGCTGGGTATCGTCACAGCAGACTTCTTCAGTGGGTTGGTGCACTGGGCAGCAGACACCTGGGGAACCGTGGAGCTGCCTGTTGTTGGCAAGGTAGGTTTGGTTTTTCTCTGGTCAACACCTGGTTCATCCCATCACTTTCAGTAGAATAAACCCTTCACCACACTTCGTTTTGCACCCAATTAATCCCATGCTATTTTTCAACCAAATAGTTCACTGATGTAACTTTGTAAGCATTTAAATCCGATTGCTTGTGTGTCAGATTAAAAAACAAAAAGTAATGCGTGTGGGAATAGTCAGTAGATGTTTGAGACCCACATTTACTGTTGAGGTTTTTGTTCTTTACTAAATCATGGGTATGTTAGACCTACAAAATGATG
Source organism: Stramonita haemastoma (assembly GCA_030674155.1). NCBI lineage: Eukaryota > Metazoa > Mollusca > Gastropoda > Neogastropoda > Muricidae > Stramonita > Stramonita haemastoma. Next base: position 2,568,737 of record CM060325.1, on the reverse strand, counting down.
ATGAGGGGCATTATTATTTCTTTTTTTTTCTGAACAAAATAATAAGTCAGGTCTATGAGAACCCTGATGTGAAATCAGGCATCTTTAAAAGCAGTGTGTTTGCTCATGTGACCTCAGCTTATAGTCTCATTGGAAGGGTAGGTAGGTTGGGAGGTAGATAGGACATATACAAACTGAGATGAGGGGCACTTGCATCAGTGAAATTTATGTGTACGTGGAAGAAGAGGGAAAATTCCAATCAAGTAGTGGACTTGTGAAAACTGCAGAGAATAGTGTTGTAGTTTGCCATCTAACAGATATGGGGCACACATGATTTGTCAGCAGCAGCAGCAGAAGTATCTCTTTGAAACAGTAACAACAAAAGGAAATGTTTTTTTAAAAAAGCAGCTTCTAGATGAATGTTTTTGCAAAAGTTTATAGTTTTCAGTGAAAAGTATCTTTTTCAAAAATAATTTTGTAAATTGAAGACAAATGAATGAAAAGTTTGGACAAAGAGCACTGAGGTTGTTATTCTTGTTCAGGCTATTGCATACTTATTTGACCAAAGTAATTTGTTCATTGTTCCTGTCTTTAGTTTACAGTGTATCTGTTAATGTATTATTTGAATTGTTCATCTTTACTAGATTTGGAAGGGGGGTTTATGATTAATGCTAAAATTGTCTGATCTTGGAAACCTAAGAAAATTTACAGAGTCGAGAGTGAAATTACCGTAAATTTATCAATCTTATTCATACATTTGAAAGGTTTATTTGATGTTTCTTTTTCCAAATATTTTCCCAATCTTTAAACACTTAAAGTTATTGTATCATAATTTTAATCTATTTGACGCAGTTTTGTTCATCTGCAGCTCATTTTTTGCACAGAAATGCCTGCCAGAGTACTCACATAAGCTTTGCTTGTACTCATTTCATGTATTGATGCTACGTTGTTCAGAACGAATATAATGTTGTTTAAATTTAACCAAGTATGATATCAATGCTATTAATGGTTTACTGATCCTGTTTACTGCCTGTATTATGTGAATGTTAGTGGTTGTTTCAATGAGAGGAATGAACCAGAGATGTAACTGATCGTCATTTTCCCTGCAATATTATACTGTGAGCGGCAGAACTGTGTAACAGCTGTGGAGAACAGATGTTAGCAAAGGGTAACTCTCATCACTAGTGTATCTGTACACTACACTGAAACATGGTAACTCATATTCAGTGAAGAAGCATTGAAGTGATATCTCGTTCACCTTCACTCTCTTCCTGCTGCTTTATCTCGGTTGACCATCACTTTTGTTTATTTCCTCATTGTATACCTCCTTTTTCTTTCCAGTAGTGATGGTTATGGTACTTGTAGAGCAACAACAAAGTCAACTTAAACTGTTTCTGCTGTTGTTGTTGTTGCTGTTTTGTTGTTGTTGTTGTTGTTGTTGTTGTTGTTGTTGGTGGTGATGGTGGTGGTGGTGGTGGTGGTGGTGGTGATGGTGGTGGTGGTGGTGGTGGTGGTGTGTGATGTGGTGGTGGTGGTGGTGGTGGTGGTGGTGGTGGTGTGCTGCTGCTGCTGCTGCTTGCTGTTGCTGCACCCCCTCCTCCCACTACTACTACAACTACAGCTATGGAACAACCCCCCCCCAAAAAAAAAAAAAAAAAGCTGTAAATTAATTCAGAAAGATCGTGGTTATTTTGTGTCAAACGCTATTATAGGAGTACTATACTGTAGTGCTATTGCTGTTGCTGTTGCAGTTGCAGCTGTTACTACTAAGTAGTACCACTGATATTTAGTGATAACACTAGCATCATTATTGTTAACATGCTGCTGCTGCTGATGATGGTGAGGGAGAGAGGGGGGATGGGGGGCAGGGAAGACATACTTTGTCTGCATCTGTTTATTTATCCTTTTATTTGTTCTATTAGGGTAATGGAATAAACATTTATGTGCTGCTTAAATTTTTTTTATCCAGTCCATATGTGCATGCAATTTTGTAATTTTTTTCATCCCCCCCCACCCTCGACGCACACACACAAATGGCAGAACAGGCTTCACCATGTGTATAAGATGTTCTGCATGTGTTTGCACATGGGGCCTTGGTTTATAGTCTTTTCTAAAGGACTTTCAGGGGAGTGACATTATCGCCTAGTGGTAGATTGCATACTGGGTCTGTTGGTGTCATCCATACCAACCACTGACCATGACTAAGCTATTCTTCTGTGTAGGATATGGGGTTTTAACATAACGATGTACACATAGTGCTATCCCCATGTCCCCTTAGCAGCTTTAAGTCTTATCTGGAGGACTAGGGAAAGAAAGAAATCTTGAATGATAACTTGAGGGAAAAATCAGCTCAGACAGACAGCTGTGTGGTGGTTTAATAAACCCACACCTTCATATTACCCTAGATTACCTGTCTGAAGTTCTAACTGGTTGGCTTCTTCAAGTCTGATGCTCCAGTAACCCTGCAGTAGGTAACAATAAACAAAAGGGATATTTATTATCGTGATCATTTATACTAATGATAAAATATCTAAGCATCAGTTGGTGGTATGAAAACACAACATAAATCGCAGATTGCGGTGTGTGTGTGTCAAAGATGAAGGTCCATCAGAAGTGGACTACATTTGAGTTTTATGTAAATAAGGATCATTGATCAAAGACAAACCCTTGTTATGCGCATTTACCTCAGGGGGTTGTGTTTGACCTGGATGCAGAACGCTTATGAAAGGAAGAATGTGGTTATCTGCATCATGGGGTGGTGGGTTGATAGATAGGCTGTGGTGGATAAACGAAGGAGGCAGTTGCCCTGTGTCCAGTTTTATCGTCTGGGCTGCTGATAACTGAACATCAGCCAGTGAGGGACTTTGAGACATAGCTGTGATAACTGTGTGTGTATATTGGCTCCACAGAGAGAGAGAGAGAGAGAGAGAGAGGAGAGAGAGAGAGAGAGAGAGGAAGAGAGAGAGAGAGAGAGGAGAGAGAGAGAGAGAGAGAATTAACATTCCCATTCTCTCAGTTAAAAAAAATACAAGCGAGTAATTTAAACAAAAAATCTTTATTTCAAATTTTTTTTTTTTCATGTTAGCCTTTCATAGATACATTTCAGAGTTTGTATTCATGAACAACCCACCCATTCTTATTATCTGCTCTGATCAGTTGCCTTAGGAAAACACACAAACCTATCCAACATAGATGTTGTTAGCTGATAACAATTATGATGTACCTCAAGAGATACAAAAACATTCAAAGTTTTACAGTATAGGAATGTTTGTACAAAACATATGAGTGACAAACATTATTAGTTGGGTATGTTTGGAAGGAGAAAGTTGAGACCTTTACCTCAAAATCAGTTATTGCACCTAGTAGAAAAAGAGGGGAGAAAATGTGTTCAGGTGCAGCTTTCCTCTTCCTAACAAATCCACAGCTCTTAGAGAATGGGAAACCTGAAACCAGAACCAGTTTCACTGTTCATTTCGTGGAAAGTGAAACTTCAAAGAGGAAATGTAGGCTTGTTCTTTGCAGTGTCAAGCCAGTTGCATGTCCGCTTTAGTGGAGCAATGCCTCACTGGCTGTCGTTCTTCCTCATGGTGAACCAAGAATAAAATGGAATGCCTTTCAGAGTCATGAAATACTGGCAGAGGCATTACAAACTTGCACCACAGAACCAGTGCAGGTACTGTGTTTTGGTTTCCCTCCCGGGGAGCAGTGGGAACAGTTTCGCCATCATTGTCCTGTTTTTGGCCATGGTGGCGTTACGCTAAATCATGATGCAGAGTCTGGAGAGTAAGGTGAAGTAAAAGTCCATGATGGAGCTTCGGCTGTCAATGGGTACCTGCCCTCTTTAGGGTCAGGCTAGGTAAAGCAGCGAGGGAGAGGAGATGGGCGCCGCCCTCAATATGCTGGCCCCTAGAGAAGCTGAGGTCTCTGACTCTTTGCTCCCCTATGACCTCATAGGTTATGGGACATCTTTACCTGTACCTTCATGGATCTGGGTAAGGATTTCTCATCTGTCTGTCGCCTAAGTAGAGTAAGATAGCTATCATAGGAATGTTTTAAATACCAGTTTTGTCTTTGTCATGGGACAAAGAGACATGCTAATCTTTGTTTAGAGAATAATCCCTGTTTAGAAAAAAAGAGATCCAAAAGTAGCTGTATCATCAGCGTGGCTTTTGTGACTGGTTGGTGAAGGATCAGGAGCATTTTGTGCATATACTACTACTACTACTACTACTACTACTACTACTACTACTACTACTACTACTACTACTACTACTACTACTACTACTACTACCACCACTACTACTACTACCACTACTACCACTACTACCACTACTACTACTACTACTTCTACTACTACTACTAACAACACATGGGATTTATATAACACTAAAACTTGCAAAGCACTCAAATCAAAGCTGAGATCAGTCTGTATGACCCTGTAAATGCACGGCACTTATTCTGTCACTCCAGGCCTTCATCCGTCCATTCCGAGAGCACCACATTGACCCCACGGCCATCACGCGCCATGACTTTGTGGAGACGAACGGGGACAACTTCGCCATCCTCATCCCCTTCCTGGCCAACATGGCCTACCGCTTCATGACGCAGAGTGCGGAGCAGATCCAGAGCGAGTACAACTGGCAGTGCTACGTCTTCATGATCGCCGTCTTCGTCAGCATCACCAATCAGGTCAGAGAGAGAGAGACAGAGAGAGATCAGATCAGATCAAATCAAATCAAAATTTTATTTCCAGATGGTACATTGATTAGGCAATAAATTTGCTTCTTTTCATGAAGCCATCTATCTAAAAAAGAGAGAGAGAGAGAGAGAGAGAGACAATGACAATGACAATGACAATTTTTTAATGAATTTAGGCCTCTGCCCATTTTCATGGGGTACATCAATGCCTACAAACACACGAATGCATATAATTATTAACAAGAAAGAATGAAAATATGAAAATGGTGGAAGGTGAAAAAGCAAAACAAAACCAAAGCATTTATGATTCACATCAAGAGTTGTCACATTCTAGTTAGACAGGAGACCGAGTTTACTGTCTCTTAGTGTGAAAGCTTTGTACAGAAACCATGCTAGCTGTCTGATTAGTGAAATGTTCTGGGTGGCCATAAGGCTCACATATTTTGCTTTCTGAAAATGAATGGGAATCTTCTTTAGCATGTCTGGTCTCAAAGCAGAGTATGTAACACACTGAAAACACATATGTAGTTCATTTTCTTCTGGTGCTTGACAAAATGGACATTCATTGTTTGTGCCTTCTACATTCACATAACGATTTTTATGAATCCGGAGGTCACTGATACCAAAGCGCACTCGAATAAGGATGTCTCTGAAGCACTTTTGTTGCACACAGTCTAGATAAGTTTCTGGAATAAGGGAAGACTTGAAACATGAGTAAATATTAAACCTGTTACTGTTACAAACACATGTCATCCATTCTTGCATGTACACGTCCAGGAGTTTTTGCTTAAATGATAGCAAGAAATGCCCCTCGTTATCAACTCCTTGGTTTATCCAGACATACCCAAATCCCAAACTTTGTAGCATATGTTTAAGTTTAGAAACCCAGTTTATTTTTCCAGACTCATCTAAGTTTAACATCATTTGATAGGCTTGTTTTGGTAATCGTGTATTATCCATTTTAAGTAGACGAAGCCAATATTTTACTGCACGCATACGGCAGTTGATTTGTAGAGGATGTCTCCCGAGGTCACCATATACCATTTTATTCGGGGTTCGGCTGGAAACATTCAAGAATCTTTTGCACGCAAATAAATGTACTGACTCAACTAGATGATTTTCAGACAAAATGCCCCAAACTTCAGACGCATATAAAAGAATTGGTTGAATTTTAGAGTCAAATATTTTGAAAAACGTTTTCCTGGACATACTATTATACTGGTTATATATTTTGATAATATTAAATAATGCTCTTTTGCCCTTTTTCGCAAGCTCTTTAGCACTTTCATTCGAACTCATGGTGGTTGTAAAGGTAAAGCCTAGATACACATATTTGTTAACCACTTCAAGAGGAACACCGTTCACAAACCACTTCTCATTCCTACCTAGAAATCCCCCTTTTCTAAAAGCCATAACTTTTGTCTTATCTTTGTTAATTTTTAAACCCAGATCAGTACATACTTTAAGCATACAGTCAATCTGGTTTTGTAGTCCAATTGGTGTGCTAGACAATAGCACGAGATCGTCTGCAAAAAGTAGAATGAATAGTTCAGATAGACCTGGTAGAAGTTGTATTCCATGCTTTCCTTGATCTTCTAGATATGTTACTAAATCATTTATTACTACAGAAAACAGAGTGGGACTTAAAACACAGCCTTGGCGCAGGCCCCGGGGACATTTAAACAAGTTTGTATAGCTGTTGTTTACTCTGACACATGACATCACTTCTCTGTAAATTGCTTTAATAGAATTTAGAAATACAGACGATGTGCCAGCTTTGCTCAAAGCCTCTAGCATTATGCTTCGTTGAACGGAATCAAAAGCCTTGGCCAGATCTACAAATGCAACATACAGTTTCCCTTTCTTTTTAGATAAGCTTTTCTGAATAGTTGAATACAAAGTAAATATATGGTCTGTTGTCGAGTAACCCCTCCTAAAACCAGCCTGGTTTTCTGGAATTTTTTCATGGTCTTCTAGCCAATTGTAAAGTCTCTTATTTAGAATAGCAGTATAACATTTACCCATAACACTAAGCAGTGAAACTCCTCTATAGTTATCAGGTACATCTACTGATCCCTTTTTATGTATTGGTACTACAATAGCTGTGGTCCAGATAGTTGGATACTTGCCATACAAAAATATTTCATTGAAAAATTCAGTAATAAACTCTAACAGTAATTTGTCTGCTGACTTCAACATTTCTGCAAAAACATTGTCAACCCCACAAGCTTTTCCTGTTTTTAATTTCTTTATTGATGATAAGACTTCTTCCTTGGAGATGGGCTTATCAAGCTCCTCAACAGAAAGGAAGTTGTCATTTGGAAATGTTTCCTCCTCTGAGCTGTAACCAGCATTAAAAACCTCACTAAAATGATTAAACCATTCATCTTGAGTAATCTGATTACGTGCTTGTTTCTTTTTACCAAGACCTAGAGTTATATTAACTTCTTTCCAAAATTGTTTTGGGTCTTTTATGTTGTCAGCTAGATTTTGTGTTGTACCTGATTTAAAACTTTGTTTTTTAGCTCTCAAAACTTTACGATATTCAGTTCTAGCCTGTACAGCATTTTGACGATCTGCTTCAAGTTGAGTTTTTTTGAATTTGCGCATTTTTGCCCTTGCTTCCTTTCTCAAGTCAAAACATTCTTTATCAAACCAGCGAGCTTCTTTTTTAGCATTGTTAGTCTTAACCCTCTTAATCATACATTCGCTTGCAGTTTTTAGACATTCATTAAATTTCTCTAATGCCTTGTCAATGTCAAACTTAATAAGTGCCTGTGCCTTTTCAATTTTACCTTGTCTAATGTTTGAAGTTAATGACTCTAAGAATACCCCAACCTTTTCCTCATCCCACATAAGCTTCTCATATGATTCAGCATTTTGCTCTGTGTTGCTGTCAAAATTTATATTGAGAACACTCTTCAGCATCAAAATAACAGGTAAATGGTCTGACTCAACAAATACAGTGTCCACAACAAGAGAAACCAAAAAACCCTTTGTGACACAAATTGTTTGATACAATAAAATAATCGACAATACTCGATCCAGTATTTGAAATGTAAGTTTCACAGTCATCAAAACCAAACATCTTTACTCCATTAAGTATGGAGCAATCCAAGATATCACACAATGATAACAGCTGAGTACCAAATCCATTAAATCCCTTATCTCGCGAATTACGCGCAAATACAGGTTCTTCTATACTGCTGCTGCTTAAACAGTCAGTCACAATCTTACCATTTTCCTGCCCAGTACGGGCATTAAAGTCTCCAGTCATGAGTATGTACATGTCAGACTCTGCATTCAATACATCAGCAACACAATGTTCAAGGATTTCTATTCCAACCCCATCATTTGTCAGGGCGTACACAGGTGAGTCACGTGGAGGGATGTAAACAAAAAAACACAATACAGGTTTGTCTAAATTAAATACATCCTTAGACATTTTCAGAACAATCACATTTGAATAATTTACAGAAATCTCTTCAAAATAGCTGGCAAAAAGTTTCTTCACTAGAACAAGAACACCCCCACTTCTTCTTCCCTGCTTACTAAGCTTTTTGGCTGGAGAGATAAACACATTAAAGTCCTTAAATAGTTGAAAATCAAATTCTTGATCTACATAAGTTTCCGTCAGGCACACCACATCAAAGGAATTAATGTAATTAATAAAGTCACTGCTTGCCAGTTTGGCAGCCAGTCCTGCTACATTAAGGTTCAGCAATTTAAAAGGTACCTGAATATTTGACTTGGGCAGGCCTCTCCATCATCCCCACTCAGTTCTGGCGAAGTCAGTGCTTTCATCATCATTCAGGTCATCCACATCACTGTACCCAACACCTGTGTGGTCCATTTCTTCATTATCTGATGTATGTGGGGAATCATTTCGATTCATCCCCTCCACCCTTTGGCGTGGTGTGTAGGTTGAGGACAGTTCTGGTGATCCTCGCCCTCTGCCACGACCAAATCCACGACCTGCATGCTCTGTGTGTGTGTGCAGTGGATGTCTGTTTCTTGAAACTGATGGAATGAATGTTTGTCTATTGTTTGTTGTCTGGTGTATGTGTTGTCTGTGGTTTTGAGAGCTGCGAATGTTGGTATGGGTTTTTGTCTGAGTGCCTGGGCTGACTGAAGGGTGGCTGCCTTCATATCTGGATGCTGCTGCTGCCTGTCCTGCACCCTTGGGCCTCTGCTGTCGCTGACCCTCCATCTGGTGTTGGTCAACGCGGTGACCGCCTGTGCCTCTGCTTGTCCGCCACACCCTCCTCTGATGTCCCTGCTGTGTTGGTCTGCTCTCCAGCTTCTGGTACTCCTGCTTCTCCAGGTCGAATGCGTAGGTCCCCCGTTCTGTGACCAGCTTGTCATTACGTAGTCTTGCTCTTAGCCCATCCTGGCGCATTTGCTTCATTAAAGGTACCAAACCAGCTCGTTTCTGGCGTGTTGTGGTAGAGAAATCCTCTCGTACATACACAGAGGATCGGACATCCTTCAGTATTCTGGCATGTTGCAGTACCTTCTGTCGCTGTTTTGATGATTGGAAGCGAACCAGAATGGCTGATCCAACTGGGCGAGCTTGCTCTATGCCCACTGGTTCCTTTAGCTTCATGTCGTGGTAAATCAAGTCTTTCACTTTGGCTTCACAAGATTCCCATGAGTCACCCGATGGGAAAGACCAAAGAAGAGCAGGTTGTATTGCCGATGCAAGCTGTCAGAGATCTGATGTTCCTTCTCCATCTTCACAGTTCTGTTTTCAAGGCCTGAGATGTAAGATTCCAGTTCATCACACCTGTTTGCAAGAGCATCAACGTCCAAATGTAGGATATTCTGTTCCTCCTCTATTTCAGTGAACTTGCTGTGCACAAAACTTGACATGTCATCCAGACGTTTATCCAAGTGAGTTTTCATTTCTTTTTGCATTTGTTCAAGATCAGAAATCTTACTTGTCATGTGTGAAACAGTTCGGGAAAATTCGTTTATAGCACTGAAAACGCGATCGAATTGCAGTTGAAAATTGCTGCTACCTGTATGCGATGTGCAATCATCATCACCATACTTGCTGCTTGCTTCTGTCTCACCAGGTGATGGACCAGGATTGGGTTCGACTCCTGCCATCAGTAACATAAGCAGCAGAGTGCTGACAGCCAGTTTAGCAGAAAAGTTGTGCATTTGAAGTCCTTTCACTCGATTTGATGCTGTGAAAGCTTTTTTGACAAAATTTTTAACGGAGTCCACAAGCAAAGGCCAACATACATTCCATAGAGCTTTAAATTACACCTCAATGTCATTAATTAAGTAAGATTTTAACGAATTAATTGCAAATTTAGAGGAGCTCTGAAAAACACGTCTTATCAGCCCGTGAGCGATATTCAAAATTTTTTTTATCGCTGTCTTATCCTCTGTGACATTTCTGTGATCCCATGCCGCTCATTGTGATCTCTCCACTCCAGCCATGCCCAGATTC
>CM060325.1:2546099-2553599 GCA_030674155.1 Stramonita haemastoma | reverse complement strand
AAGTGTTTGCTGTTTATCATTGTGAAGACTGGTTGACAAGTGTGTAAGAATTAAGTTGTAATCTTGCACTCTTTTGTGTGATAGATGTCTTTGTTTTTATGTAAGGTTATGTAATTTTATGATGGCTTGTACTTGAGTATTTGCTAGTTGTTATTGTAAAGGTTAATGTGCGATAGGCATTTTTAGTCTCCCTTTTTTGCTGTTTTTGTTTCATTTTATTTATTTTTTGGTTTGGGCATTTTCATACGTTGCATAGTTGTAGACCTTTTTTTCTTCTTTTGTGTGTGTGTGTGTTGTGTGCGTGCGTGCATGCATGCACGCATGTGTAGAGCATTTTTTCTTTCTGCTTGTCTTTATCAAGTTTTGAGGAAGGAAAAAACCCACCCTCATTGCGCATAATTCTGTGGTTTCATTTTTCAAAAATGGCATTTCATCAAACTGCCTCTTTTCTCAGCAGGAACTTTTATGAGAGCATTTCTCTGTGATGTCTCAACCTCTATTGTGGAAACAAAGTAAGCCTGTCCTCATAGCGACTCAAGTGTCTGTCCATATGTCACTATATGTCTGCCAGTCGGTGTAAAACTTGAGCAGCTTACATGAAAAAAAAAAAAAAAATCTGGCAGTTGTGTATTTATCCTCAGCAGTTATTCACTCCTTTCTGGAGTCTCTTCAAGCGAGCTAGAATAAGGGAGACAAATCTGTGAGTGTTTTGGTTTTGTTTTTCTTTTTCCATATTTACATTGACAGAGTTAGAAAACCTGTTATGTGAAATTCTTGTTTTAAAACGTTGTGTGTTGTCGTGATTTTTTATGCAGAATGAGATAACCTGTTATGTGAAATTCTTTGTTTAAGGTTACTGTTATTGTTACATTTATGTCTTTTCTGGAAATTTTCTATCGAGGGACTGCTTACTATAGTGATTTTGTGGCTTCTATCAGAGCTGGCGCAGGATTATCAAAAAAAAGATATCTTGCTGTATGCATCTTGTGCAAGACCTGTGTTGGGAAAAACGATAATTCATTAAAGAACAGGTACTGGAAATCAGTGAAGAAATATCTTTGTAGTGAAAACATGGCATACACCAAAGTCATGTTACCGCAGCCAAAGGCAGAAACTCTATCACGGGAGATAGCTGTGAGGAACCATTTGAAGGTGAGGCAGTATCCCAGTTTGGCTTGATTGTATTAGAGTCCCAGCAGAGCTATCTGATTTAGGGACTGTACCATCAGTCAGCCCTGACAATCTCACATTTTTCTCTCTAAATTTTCTACATAAAGGGAGATAACCACAAGTCATTCCTAGGCACAGTCCTTTGTTTTTTGTGTTCAAAGGACTTGCGAAGTTAACAACCTGAAACCATCCGAGACCTCAGGCAGTGTTTCTAAGAGAGTCGTCAGTGCTAGACAGCAAACTCATTTTTGAGGAAATCTTCATACCGTTGCTGTCCCATCTTTGTTTCGCGTGTTGCAGTTTGGGATGTGGGCCCACTGTAAAATCTCTGCCAAAGACAAAAAAAAAAGAAGAAAAAAATCCCAAAAACTGAACAGTGAAAGCAGATCAAACAGTTCTACAAGTTACAGCACAAATTTGGTTTTTTACTGTTTTGGGTCACAGAAAAGTCCCTTCTTTGGGGTTTTTGTTTTTAGTTTCTTCAGTTACCTCCCTGCCCTGTTTTGTCTTTCCCTCTGTAATAAGTGATGTTATGAATGTTTTGGTGACAATGTTTCACAACTTTAAATCTGAAGAGCTATGAGATCAAAAGCATGTTTCCTAAAGCATCCAGAGATAAGAAGAGCATGGGTGAAGTTGTACCTTGCTGCTTTGCTAGGGCAGTTCCTCTGTACAGCGTTGTTTGCCATTTGCCGGGACTTGGATGTGTATTTTGCTATTGGCCCTGCAGTTTGCTGGTTCATGTCCAACAGACTTTTTATGACTGCGAAAATGTGTATAGACAGCATAATTTTGTACTCCTGTAAACGCCATGATGTGAGCAGTGTTATCTTTTACGCGCAAAAGTTGGGTGGTTTTTGTCTCACTCTGGTGGGCGGAAAGCCGGTTTGTTTTGATGTGTAAACTTTGTTTGAGATGTAACAAGCTGAACAGTGTCACAACCAACGCTTTGTTGATGTAGATATGGTTTTCATGATATTACTTTTCCATTGACAGATTTTTTAGTTTCGGTGAATATTTTTTTGCTCAAGTTGTGTATGTATATATATATTTAAAAAATCTTTTGGGAGAAAAAAAAAGGCTTTGTCAGTGAGTATGTCATAGAGCTAGCAGTTTCTTGTTGTGAATGTTGAGTTGAACTTGTCAGCAATATTTCATTGGGTCAGAACTTTTGTCCACAACATCCTCAAGATGCTGAATTGTGCACATCAAGATTCAGTGAAAAGTAATCCAATATACTGTTTCTCAAATCTTTTCCTGATTTTTCACCCCCTCCCCATTTCTTCTTCATCCCTCTCTTGAAGATCAAACATCAGTTTCCTTCTTTCTAAGAGGGTTAGGGGGGTGGGGGGGTGGGGGCTCTTAGATTTTTGCTCCAAACACAGCAAATATTAGAAACAATAACAAAAAAAGTGTTTGTTGTGCTTACAAAGTGAATGTAATCCGTTATTCTTGTGGTTTTGTTGTCTAAAGAAAGGAAAAGAAGTAATGAAGTGGACTGAGGGATGTATGTAGATTTCCCCCCCCCCCCCCCCACCCCACCATTAATGCTTTTTTGACGGCTTTCATGACCTGATGGTGTGTGGTGTCTGCAGAAGACTCTTCTGTGGTATTTTTTCATAACCAGTGGCACCGCCACACACATTGTGTCGTCTTTTGGAACTTGCCATGATCGTGTAATGACAAAATCTATTTGGTGGCCTTCTGAATTATTTTGTCTCTTGTCAGTGTCACACTTACGGTGAACCCCCAGATGACTATGTAGCAAGAGAGATCTCATCGTCGTCGTTGTTTTTTGGGAGAGCAGTGTTGTCAAAAACTGTGTCATTCATTGTTTTGGTTCCAATGCCAAGAATTTTGTTTGGGAAAAAAGTTTTGAGCGGGAGCGTTGTTTGGTGAAGAAGAGGTGTAGTGAAGGTTTGCCAATTGTGATAGTTGATGCTCATGTGCCAGCGCTCGCTACCATCTGTTCTTTGGGTCCTGGTGCAAGGGGAATGCTGTGTGGGGGCATACATGGTCCATATTGTGTTGCGCTTGTTCTCACTTGGAGGTTTGTTCTTGGCGTTTTGTTGATTTTTGACGTTTGCCATGGTTATGAACTGGTTCTTGTTCTGTTCTCAGTTGAGTGGAGGGGTGCTGTTCAGTGTTGGGTCATTCGTAGTGGTAGTCGACCTTTGGTGTTTGCTTGATTAAACCCCTCCCCCCCCCAAAATGGGAACTTCATGCAAAGGCAAACATTAGCTTGTAATTTAACGTTTTCTTGTTGAATCAACAGTTTTGGTTTACTGGAACAAATTATGTTGTTGATGCCATTTCTAACTGATTTTGAAAGTAGGCACACCGAGATCTACCAAAATTCCTGGAAGATGTTATCAAGATATCACACTGAGATCTACCAAAATTCCTGGAAGATGTTTTATCAAGATATCAAAGTCATTTTTCATTTTTAACAGAGCAAAAGCAGGAGATGTAAAGCAGTAGATACCTGAGTTGTCACTGCTTTCTTGTGGGATCCTGATGCGGCGTATCATCAACAAGGGGCAGTTCACCCCCTTCACCAGGGACAAAACTCTGCAGTCACATAAATCATGTCACCTTGGTCTAAGGCTGGTAAGACAGTGACCTTAACCTGTCTGCATGTGAGAGCCTGGCTATGCAGGGCATGAAGAAATTAGCAAACGTAATTAACTTTCATTCTGTTCTCTTGGAGGCGATAGTTAGCTTCAGTTTTCTCCTTCTTTGAGATAGGTGGTAACAGCCAAGAGGAGGTAATAGTAAATTTTAAATACAAGGGTTTGCTAGACACAGAGTTAGGTAGTAACAGTCAAGAGGTAATAGTACCTTAACTTCCAAATACTAGGGTTTGTTAGACACAGAGGAAATCCTTCAAACCCACAGCAGTAGTGAAGGCAAAGTGAAGTCTTTGGTTGCAGACAGGCAGATGGAGTCAGTTTCCTTGTGTCTCTGTAAGGTTTGCTGATTCACGGTTGTAAAGCCCTGGACATGTTCACCAACATGGCATGTGTGAAAAGCACAAAAAGCATGCATGATTTGGACACAGTGGTATTGATTTTGTAGAATAATCGAAGAATGCCAGATAGAAACTTTAATGAGGAACTTGAGTCACAAATTACAGATCAAGATGTCATATTTCCTGATTTTTTTTTCCTTAGACGCCGCTTGTTAAAAGAGTATCCTTGAAATGAACAACAGCAGACACACATTCATTCATGGATGGCTGGCAGAGTAGTAGCAGCAACACATGGGGAAACTGTACGTCGTGTCAATGGTATAACTTCTAATTTGTGGCGAAAAGAAGGGAGTGCAAAACTGCTCAATACCGCTATTTATTGCTTGTGTGACAAAACGTATCCCTGGCAGTGTATCCTCCTCCTTGTCTATTTTGTATTGGTTTTGAGATGGGTGTTGTGTATGACTACTACTGTCTACTGTACTGTTCTCCATCTTCAGTGTGGCCTTCGCTTACAGTCAACTCTTGTGCAGGTGTGAGGGGCTAACAGAAGAATACATTTAAAAAATGAACATATTTTAGCTTTCTTTGTCATTTTCAATAAAGTGAAAAAAAAACAGCAATGTGTGCTTACTTTTGTTTATAAATGTGTATGCTTTGCGAAGTGGGGACGGGATAGCCTAATGGTCAGAACATTGCGCTTGCAATTTGACAACCCGTGTTCGATTCCTGTTCGAGGGATTTTTCCCCTGGAGTTTACATTAGTGCTGACTCCACTCTCCCCAAAAGTCCTTCGGATGAGACTATAAACGAACTCTGATGTTGCACCTCCACGCCACATTTATGTGGGTGTTGTATTGATGGGGACATGACATGGGGAAGGGTGTTGTGTTGATGGGGACATGACATGGGGCAGGGTGTTGTGTTGATGGGGACATGACATGATATGGGGCAGGGTGTTGTGTTGATGGGGACATGACATGACATGGGGCAGGGTGTTGTGTTGATGGGGACATGACATGATATGGGGCAGGGTGTTGTGTTGATGGGGAATGACATGACATGGGGCAGGGTGTTGTGTTGATGGGGACATGACATGACATGGGGCAGGGTGTTGTGTTGATGGGGACATGACATGGGGCAGGGTGTTGTGTTGATGGGGATGACATGGGGCAGGGTGTTGTGTTGATGGGACATGACATGGGGCAGGGTGTTGTGTTGATGGGGAACATGACATGGGGCAGGGTGTTGTGTTGATGGGGACATGACATGGGGCAGGGTGTTGTGTTGATGGGGACATGACATGGGGCAGGGTGTTGTGTTGATGGGGACATGACATGGGGCAGGGTGTTGTGTTGATGGGGACATGACATGGGGCAGGGTGTTGTGTTGATGGGGACATGACATGGGGCAGGGTGTTGTGTTGATGGGAACATGACATGGGGCGGGTGTTGTGTTGATGGGGACATGACACAGGGCAGGATGGGTAGCACCTCTATCTGTGGTGAACAGGGCATGTCTGGGGATGACCAGTGTGGTCACAACAGGAGTTGTTGGCATCCTAAGCCAGGCAGGGGGTGCAGGCAGGCCACACTGGTCGTGGGCTGCTCTGAAACGGAGTGTGTCAGCCTAGGAGAGTGTCAGCCTAGGAGAGTGTCAGCCTAGGAGTGTGTCAGCCTAGGAGAGTGTCAGCCTAGGAGAGTGTCAGCCAGGAGAGTGTCAGCCTAGGAGTGTGTCAGCCTAGCAGTGTGTCAGCCTAGGAAGTGTCAGCCTAGGAGAGTGTCAGCCTAGGAGAGTGTCAGCCTAGGAGTGTGTCAGCCTAGCAGTGTGTCAGCCTAGGCCAGCAGGCAGACCCCCCTCCTGCAGTGTCCCCAGCACAGGAGAAGGCCAGTCACTGCACTACACTACACTACACTACACTACACTACCACTACACTACACCATACACTACACTACACTACACTACTGCACTACCTCACTGCGCTGCATAACAGCACAGCACACTACCTACACTACACTACACTACACTACACTACACTACCTACGCTACGCTACACTACACTACACTACACTACACTACACCACCCACAATACACCGCACTACACCACACTACACCATACCATACACACCACAATACACCGCACTACACCACACTACACCATACCATACCATACCACACCACACTACACCACACTACACCATACCATACCACACCACACTACACTACACTACACTACACTACACTACACTACACTACACTACACTACACTACACTACACTACACTACACTACACTACACTACACTACACTACAACCTACACTACACCATGCCACACTACACTACACTAAACCACACCACACCACAATACACCACACTACATCACACACACACACCACACCATAGCATACCATACCACACCACACCACACCACACAACCCTACACTACACTACACTACCCTACACCACACCACACACACCACACCATACCACACCACGCTACACTCCCATGCAACAAAGGAGCACATCAATAAAAATGTGACTATGTGTGTGTCAAGCAAAAATGGCTGAATGGTTGATGATTCTAAAGTAAGCTTGTCAAGGCGGGTTATAGACCCAGACCAAAGGGCTTGTCCCTTACGGTCACTTGGCCTATTCTGGAGCGACTACTTCAATTGTGCCCCAACTGTCAGCAATGCCCTAGGGCCTACTTTAATTTTTAAAAAAAAGTTGATATGCTAAATTTGAAATGTTATGAAATGTTATGTGGCTTTAACACAGTTTTCTCTTTGTGTGTGTTGTTTACAGACCCAACGCGTTTGATTTTGATTCATTCAGTCTGGGTGCAGCAGGAATTGAAGACTTTGCTGTCGTGGCTACAGTAATGGTTGCACGAAATCACCAAAAACACTATTCTTATTTATTTTATTATTAAAATTTTTTTTTAATGCTTTTGGATCGAGGATAATGGGATAAGCACTCTTGTGCTTTTTTTATGTCCAGTTCCCGTGTGTATGCAGTTTTGTAAATGTTATCTGTTCCCACCGGCACACGATGGCCTACTCTTACGAAAAGCAGAACAGGATTTAACGTGTGCGCAAGATGTTTCTGCGTGCGTTCGCACACGGGGCCTCTGTTTACAGTCTCATCCGAAAGACTTTTGGGGAGAGTGAAGTCAGTACTGATGTTAACTCCAGGAGAAAAATCCCCTCGACCGGAATCGAACCCGGGTCGTCAAATTGCCAGCAAATTGCCAGCGCAATGTTCTGACCACTAGGCTATCCGTCCCCCACCGTTGAACGAACAAACACATTTTCTTACCAGAAGATATTGTCCAAATGCTTTTTTAATTTTTAAAAA
>CM060325.1:2538599-2541099 GCA_030674155.1 Stramonita haemastoma | reverse complement strand
TATGGCAACGCTCTGGCGGCTCCTGCGAAGGTACTGGAACCATTTGTATCGGTCATTGCCTTTCCAATGGATCATTCCAGTGGCGTGGAGAGGGGGGGGGGGGGGTCTGCTGCATGGGTAACAGCTTGCCCTCCATACTTACTTACCCAGGCTTTGCGCTCTAAAGACTAGACGCAACTCCAGTCTTTCGAGACTGATGGGTGCCTACTACTATATAACTATATAATAATAATAATAATAATAATAATAATAATAATAATAATAATAATAATAATAATAATAATAATATAACAACAATAATAATAATACATGGAATTTATATAGCGCTATATCTTGTAAAAAAAACAACAACAACATATCAAAGCGCTTGCATTCGACCTTGCATATATAACGATATGCAAATCAAATATGCACGTTAAAGATCCTGTAGTCTAGCCTACTTCATGTCCAGCTTTCGGTGGGTTATGGAAACACAAACATAAAAAGATATTCAGAATACACCGTGCATCTGAAAAGGAGTGGGCTCCCTTCACCACGTATTAATTGGCCCAAGTTTATTTATTTATTTATTTATTAATTTATTATTATTATTTATTTATTTTAATTATTATTATTATTATTATTATTATTATTATATTATTATTATTATTATTATTATTATTATTATTATTATTATTATTATCATTATTATTATTATATTCTTTTATATAGAGGATAATGGGATAAGCACTCTTGTGCTTTTTTACATCCAGTCCCCGTGTGTATGCAGTTTCGTAAATGTCATCTGTTCCCACCGGCACACAATGGCCTACTCTTACGAAAAGCGGAACAGGATTTAACGTGTGCGCAAGATGTTCTGCGTGCGTTCGCACACGGGGCCTCGGTTTACAGTCTCATCCGAAAGACTTTGGGGGAGAGTGGAGTCAGCACTGATGTTAACTTCAGGAGAAAAATCTCCTCGACCGGACTCGAACCTGGTTCGTCAAATTGCCAGCGGAATGTTCTGACCACTAGGCTATCCGTCCTCAGAGTGACACGGTGTGAACAATCGGGTGTTCTGCCCGCCTGCCCCCAATGATTTTTTCCTCGGAGTTAAGGGGGAACAGTGAATGGAAAATTATTATTGGAAAGCAAGAGGCCTTGATACATACAAGGACGGGGGAGGGGGGGGGGGGGAGAGGGGGGCAGCATAGCTTAGTGGTAGAGCAGTGCATGCATGCATGAAAGAATACGGGCACACTAGCGGGTAAAGTACCAGAACGTGTGTGTACATGTTTGCTTAACTATTTTCTATTTAAATAAATAAACAATAAATAAGCATGTAAAGTACCAGGGACGTGTGTGTACGTGTTTGCTTCGTTAATTATTTTCTATATAAATAAATAAACAATAAAGAAACATGTTAAGTAGGCTACCAGGAGGTGTATGTACATGCTTGTTTAACTATTTTCTATATAAATAAATAAACGATAAATAAACGTGTTAAGTACCAAGGACGTGTATACGCACGTAGGCCTGCACACACACACACACGCACACACACACACACACACACACACACACACACACACACACACACACACCACAGAGGAATGGACGCTGAAAACCCAAACACACACATACCGGTAAGTAACACAGGCCTACATAGAGCAGCTCTGATATTCCATGGCATGTCCAACATATTTCCCGTTCCTAAGCAAGCCCGAGAGAGTCCTGCAGGTTGTTTGTCCAGTTCTTCCAAAATGTTTTGGTTTGTCGGTCTTTTGAATCAGCTTATTCTTAGGGGAGGAGAGGGAGGGGTGTAGGCTTGTTAAGGGCGCCGAGCTGTCTGTGTACCCTTTGTAATTTTTTTTTTATATAAATATTCTTTTATATCGAGGATAATGGAATAAGCACTCTTGTGCTTTTTTTCATCCAGTCCCCGTGTGTATGCAGTTTTGTAAATATTGTTATCTGTTCCCACCGGCACACGATGGCCTACTCTTACGAAAAGCGGAACAGGATTTAACGTGTGCGCAAGATCTTCTGCGTGCGTTCGCACACGGGGCCTTGTTTACAGTCTCATCCGAAAGACTTTTGGGGAGAGTGGAGTCAGCACTGATGTTAACTCCAGGAGAAAAATCTCCTCGACTGGACTCGAACCCGGGTCTTCAAATTGCCAGCGCAATGTTCTGACCACTAGGCTACCTGTCCCCCTTAGATATGGAGACTGATTCTACAGGTCTCGGAGCTTGTTGTACCTGTCTGTCTGTCTAGCCTTCCATAGGACGATCATTCCAGCAAACAAGACTCCTGAATTGCAGGTTTTTTTGTTATTTAAAAAGAAAATTACCCCTTTTAACAACACAGAAACGCTCGTTTATAGGACTGCTCTCTCTCTCTTTAATTTTTTTTTATAGAAGTTTTTTTTGGGAGTGAATCTATTTATCAATTTATTTTTGCATAGGCTCCTTCATTTTTTTTTGCGGTAAGTTTTTCTTTTCTTTCTTTAACTCTTCTT
>CM060325.1:2528599-2533599 GCA_030674155.1 Stramonita haemastoma | reverse complement strand
CACACACACGCACGCACGCACGCACGCACGCACACACGCACACACACACGGATAGCCAGGTGGTCAGAGCGTTGTGCATTGCGCTGGTGATCTACTGACCGGGTTCGAATCCCATTCAAGGGGATGTTTCTCTTGGAGTTAACATCAGTGCTGACTCCACTCTCCCCAAAGTCTTTCGGATGAGACTATAAACCGAGGCCTCGTATGCGAACGCACGCAGAACATCTTGCGCGCACGTTAAAACCTGTTCCGCTTTTCGTAATAGGCCATTGTGTGCCGGTGGGAACAGATGACAAAGTTAACAAAGCAGCATACACACGTAGACTGGATTAAAAAAAAAAAGCACAGAGTGCTTAATCTATCATCCTCGAAATAAAAGAATAATAATATAATAAAAAAGAATAAACAACACACATGAAGGGTCGGTGGTCTGGAAGTAACGCGCCTGCCTAGAAAGCAGAAAGTTCGGGTCCGAAGTGTGCGGTTGTTTATCCCTGTTTAGGCCCAAACCTTATCCCCCATCCATAATACCATGAGTGGTGGTCTGGGTGCTAGTATTTCAGATGAGACGGTAAACTGAGGTCCCGTGTGTTACACAAAATTATTTAGCGCACATAAAAGAACCCACGGCAACAACAGAGTTGTCCTTTGCAAAATTCTGTACCAAAAGCCACTTTGATAGGGAAACAAATACATCGCAGACAGAAAAAGAAAAAAAGGGTGGCTTGCTCTCTCCCGGGGAGAGAGCGGCCCGAATTTCACGATGAGAAATCTGCTGTAACTTAACTGATATAATATAATAACATGATATAACATGTGCATGCATAAGCCTTCGCACAGGTTTCTCTCCAAAAGCATTGAGCTTGCGTCTTGGAACTTTTAGCCTCTTCTTCTTCTTCTTCTTCCTCTTCTTCTTCTTCTTCTTCTTCTTCTTCTTCTTCTTCTTCTTCTTCTTCTTCTTCTTCTCTCTCTCTCTCTCTCTCTCTCTCTCTCTCTCTCTCTCTCTCTCTCTCTCTCTCTTCTCCTCTCTCTCTCTCTCTCTCTCTCTCTCTCTCTCTCTCTCTCTCTCGCACACGTTAAATTCTGTTCCGCTTTTCGTAAGAGTAGGCTATCGTGTGCCGGTGGGAACAGATGACATTTACTAAATGCATACACACGGGGACTGGATGTAAAAAAGCACAAGAGTGCTATATTCCAATATCCTCGATATAAAGAGAATAAATCAATCAAAATCAATAAAATCTCTCTTCTCTCTTCTTCTCTCTTCTCTCTCTCTCTCTCTCTCTCTCTCTCTCTCTCTCTCTCTCTCTCTCTCTCTCTCTCTCTCTCTCTCTCTCTCTCTCTCTCTCTCTCTCTCTCTCGTGCGTTCGTGTCGTGCGTGCGTGCGTGCGGTGCACGCACATGTGTGTAGTGTGTGTGCGTGTGTGCGTGCGTGCGTGTATGTGTGTGTGCGTGCGTGGTGTGTGTGTGTTGTGTGTGTGCGTGCGTGGTGGTGTGTGTGTGTGTGTGTGTGTGTGTGTGTGTGTGTGTGTGTGTTTACAGCGCCCTTTAACCCAAGTTAAAAAAATGATCCCAGATTGGTGAGAAGATTAGCATAGCTAATGATATCAGCACAGCTCTTGACACTTTCACTGCTGTGGACCCACTACTTACAGATGGCGGTACTCAGACACTTGAATAGATCTGCCACTGTCGAACTCCCTGTCCACTGACTTGGTCTTGCTTAGACAGGACAGCCTGGTGGTCACAGTGGTGTGCTTGTGATCTACTGACCCAGGTTCCAATCTCGTTCAAGAGCATTTTTCCTCTGGAGTTAACATCAGTGCTGACCCCACTCCCCCCCCAAAGTCCTTCAGATGAGACTATAGTAAACCGAGGCCCCGTGTGCGAACACTCAGAGTATATCTTGCGCACATGTTAAAGCCTGTTCCGCTTTTTGGAAGAGCAAGGCCATTGGTGTGCGTATGTCCCGGTGAGAAATACGGAGGTGATGAATTTTACGAAACTGCATACACACGGAACTGAGATGTAAAAAAGCACGGAGTGCTTATTCCATTATTCAAAATAAAAGGTTAAAAGAAAAGAAAACTTCATTATTGGTCACCAGATTGGCTTTTCTCCGGCATTGATCTGCTCTCTGCGCAGAACTGGGACGATGTTCAATCTAGGTCTTTCAATCAGCTGTCACGCTCCTGATTCTTTTGTGTAGCACAAGTCCACCACAGTCGTTTGGAAATCGATGGCTTGTGTTGGCTCTACCATACCAAACACCACCAACACAGCAACTATACTTCTTGTTTGTTGTTGTTGTTGTTGTTGTTGTTTGTTGTTTCTTCTTCTTCTTCTTTCTTCTTCTTTTCTTCTTCTTCTTCTTCTTTCGTCGTCTCGTCGTCGTCGTGTCGTCGTCGTTTGTCTTTTTGTTCTTTCTTCTTCTTCTTCTCTTTCTTCTTTCTTCTTCTTCTTCTTCTTCTTCTTCTTTCTTCTCTTGTGGTAGAAGTAGAAGGAAAAGAAGTACAGGTAAAGGTGTCCCCTAGCCTATGTGGTCGTAGGGGAGTGAGGCGTCAGAAACCTCTGCTTCTTCTTCTTCTCTTAGCGAGTGGTGAGTTAGTAGTATTAGTAGTAGTAGTAGTAAGTAGTAGTGTAGTAGTAGTAGTAGAGTAGTAGTGGAGGTAGTAGTAGTAGTAGTAGTATAGTAGTAGTAGTAGTAGTAGTAGTAGTAGTAAGTAGAGAAGTAGTAGAGAGTAGTAGTAGTAGTAGTGTAGTAGTAGTAGTGGTAGTAGTAGTAGTATAAGTAGAATAGTAAGTAGTAGTAGTAGTAAGTAGATAGTGTAGTGTAGTGAGTAGTAGTAGTAGTAGTAGTAGTAGTAGTAGTAGTAGTAGTAGTGTAGTAGTATAATAGAAGAAGAATGATAGTAATAATAATGATATAGTAATAGATGGAGCTTGCAATATCTTGCAAAATTCTTATACATGCAGCCAATTACAATTAATGATTTTACAAATGAAATGTACAACACACACACGCGCGCGCGCATGCGCACGCTACACACACAACACACCACACACACACCACACAAACACACACGCACTGGTGACGTGTTAAATAAAATCACCGAAGTCGAAATGCAGCTACCTTCATGGTGAGGAAAAGCCGTCGAATACGCAATAATCTCACATTGGTCAACCTCGAGCTGTAGCCCAGGAACGAAAAAAATACCACACACACACACACACACACACACCACACACACACAACACACACCACACACACACACAACACACACACACACACACACACACACACGCACGCACGCACGCACACACACACACACACACACGCACGCACGCACGCACACACCATACACACACACAGACACACAACACACAGACACACAGACACACAGACACACAGACACACACACACGCACACACACACATACACCCCCCCCGCACACACACACACACCCACAAAATTCCAATTCTAATTCCAAAATACTTTGTTATCTAAGAACCGAGAAATTTAGCTAGGTTACGAGAGCAAAGGATTAGGCCACACATCCCCAGGATTAAAGACTGAACCCCGTAATGTCATCAGAGGCTTACAGTACCATACAACATCAACACAGTACGTTCTCCGTGCAAACAACATAACTGTCATATCTGACCTACTGCCACACATGTTTCTGTAACATAGTTATGCAGGCGCCCCACGCCACACCAGACATACAAGAATTAACGATCAAGTGCACACACACACACACCTGAAAATAAAAGTTTGACTTTGACTTTGACTTTTACTATCACACACACATACGCACACACACACACACACACACAAAACACACACACACACACACACACACACCACACACACACACACACAGCACACACACACACACACACATACGCACGCACATACACACACACACACACACACACACACACACACACACACGCGCGCGCGCGCGCGCGCGCAGAACATCTTGTGCACACGTTAAATCTTGATCCGCTTTTCGTAAGAGTAGGCCATTGTGTGCCGGTAGGAACAGATGATATTTACAAAACTGCATACACACGGGGACTGGATGTACAAAAAACACATGAGTGTTTATCCATTATTCTGGAAATAAAAGAATGAATAAATCAAATAAGTAAATAACACATCACGCACACACACAACACAACACACAACATCACACACACACACACACACACACACACACAACACACACCACACACACACACACACCAACGCACCAACAGCACACACACACACACAGCACACAACACAAAACATCACCCCCCCTCCACCCACACAACTCCCCCCCCCTCACACCCCCCCTCCCACCACCACCCCCCACCCCCACACAGAACCAGCCAGCCAACCAAACAATCAAACAGACAGACAACACCCCCCAACCCCCCCCCGAAACCTGGAATTTATGGAACCTTAGTGGGCAGTGTACCCTGGAGTCCACCATAACATGTCCACTTGAGGGGGAGGTGAGACAGTTATGACACCCTTGACTGACCCTCACAGCCGAGGCCGTTCCCATAATGTCTGCACTCTGGAGTGGGGGCGGGGGGGTGGGTGGGGGTGGGGTGGGGTGGTGGGGGGACAAGCATTTCACCTCTCGCAGGTTGGAAAGTAGAATGTTATTCAGCAGAGTCATGGTGAATAGCCTGGTACAGCACTCACACACCACACACACACACCCTCTTTACGTTACACCATCCTCTCCTGTCTATTTGTGTGTGTGTTGGTGTGTTGTGTGTGTGTGTGTGTGTGTTGTGTGTGTGTGTGTGTGTGGTGTTTGTGTGTTGTGTGTGGTGTGTGTGGTGTGTGTGTGTGTGTGTGTGTGTGTGTGTGTGTGTGTGTGTGTGTGTGAGTGTGTGTGTGTGTGTGTGTGTGTGTGTGTGTGTGTGTGTGTGTGTGTGTGTGTGTGTGTGTGTGTGTGTTGTGTGTGTGTGTGTGTGTGTGTAGTGTGTGTGTTGTGTGT
>CM060325.1:2511099-2521099 GCA_030674155.1 Stramonita haemastoma | reverse complement strand
AACTGAGGCCCTGTGTGCGAACGCACGCAGAACATCTTACGTACATGTTAAAAACCCGTCCCGCCTTTCGGAAGAGTAGGCCATTCAGTGCTCGTAGGAGCGTATGACAACAAAATAAAAAAGAAAACAAACCCAGCACGCACAGAGGTGTCGTGTTTAGACACCATCCCTGAGGAAAAATCGGGGAGTTGGAGTCTCCAGGGCGGCTCGGGGCTGTAAAGGGCAACGTTCTGGCAGCTCGTGCGACGGTACTGGAACCCTTCGTATCGGCGATTGCCTTTTCAATGGACTATTCCAGCGACGTGGAAGAGAGAGAGAGAGAGAGAGAGAGAGAGAGAGAGAGAGAGAGAGAGAGAGAGAGAGGAGAGAGAGAGAGAGAGAGAGAGAGAGAGAGAGAGAGAGACAGACAGACAGACAGACAGACAGACAGACAGACAGACAGACAGACAGACAGAGACAGAGACAGACAGAGACAGAGAGAAGGCAAGGCAAATTCTTTTATTCGAGGATAATGAATAAGCGCTCGTGTGCTTTTTTACATCCAGTTTTATCATATGCTGATGAAATGGCTAATCTCCACCAGTTTTTTCTTCTTCTGCCTTTGTCAAAATCAAATATATTTGCCGGTATTTTATTTTTTAATTGTTTTAAAATAATAAACTCTGTTACCTTTCATAAATGAGTACATTTTCATTTGTACTCAAACAGCATTTTAAAAAGTCAATTTATTTTCATGAAAAGAAATTTAGACTATTTAATGCATTTTCATTGTTTATTCAGCTGTCAATGTCCTTTCTATACTGTACACATTTGTGTTTTTTTCCATTCCTTCTGGCACTGGGCTATTAAAAAAAAATCTGTCTATGTTAACTGATGTTAAATTTATGTTCATCCTTTCAGGT
The DNA here is from genome assembly GCA_030674155.1 of Stramonita haemastoma. Classification (NCBI taxonomy): domain Eukaryota; kingdom Metazoa; phylum Mollusca; class Gastropoda; order Neogastropoda; family Muricidae; genus Stramonita; species Stramonita haemastoma. The sequence goes on along the minus strand of CM060325.1, from coordinate 2,520,197 downwards.
TTGTAACCATCCATCGCATAAAAAGGAGTGAAAGGTATTAAAGCTGTCTTGAAGTGTGTGTGTGTGTGTGTGTGTGTGTGTGTGTGTGTGTGGGGTGGTGTGTGTGTGTGGTGTGTGTGGTGTGTTTTGGTGTGTGTGTGTTGTGGTGTGTGTGTGTGTATGTGGTGTGTGTGTGTGTGTGTGTGTTGTGTGTGTATGTGTGTGTGGGTGTTGTGTGGTGGTATGTGGTGTGTGTGTATGTGGTGTGTGTGTTGTGTGTGTGTGTGTGTGTGTGTGTGTGTGTGTGTGTGGTGTGTGTGTGTGTGTGTGTGTGTGTGTGTGTGAGGTTTAGAGACATTGTCATTTTTCGATCAAACACCCTGAAAGCAACTTCCACAGAATAAACGAAACTCCTCTTGGGAACGCCAGGGGCTCTTTCGGTATAAATAGCATTCCCACATTCTGGAAATTGTGCCCTAAATTTCCCCTTTTCTGTCATTCTGTTTCTTTCCCCTTACTTTTCTACCCACCTCTCTCCCTTGCTAAGATTTGGCCATCCCAGTCCTTTCCCCTGTTGTCGTTGACAAGCAAATTGGACGGATTTTTTGTTTAAATTAAACAAAATAGGACATTTTGCTTGTATTGCTTTGTCCTGGCGACCAGAATGATATTGAAGATATTCTCAACACTCGTTCCCTCTGCAGTGTTAGAAGCCCCTATGGCACTTCTAGTGTCGTTTTGCTAACTTTGAAGTGCTCTTCATCTTTGCTTTACACTTTATTTTTGCAAGCAGAGAATGGTAATTTAATTAAGCGGGGTGGCTGGCGTCCTCATCATTGGGAGGACGGGATAGCCCAGTGGTCAGAACATTGCGCTCGTAATTTGACGACCCGAGTTCGATTCCCGTTCGAGGAGATTTTTCTCCTGAGTTGACATCAGTGCTGACTCCACTCTCCCCCAATGTCCTTCGGATGAGACTTTAAACCGAGGTCCCGTGTGTGAACGTACGCAGAACATCTTGCGCACACGTTAAATCCTGTTCCGCTTTTCGTAAGAGTAGGCCATCGTGTGCCGGTGGGAGCAGATCACATTTACAAAACTGAATACACACGGGGACTGGATGTAAAAAAGCACAAGAGTGCTTATCCCATTATCCTCGATAAAAAAGACTAAAATAAATAAATAAAAATAAAATCATGGCGTGGTTTTACTGGCCTTTAGGAACGAATTTATTAAAACACTTTGTCATTTAATATAATTTTTTCAGTTTGACGGAGTTGTATTAGGTGTTGCTTTTAAATTTGAAGTGAATGTAAAATCAGGGATGTGACATCCCTGACGTGGCCCCCTTGGATGGCGAGGGTGTAAACAACATGTAATAAAAGGACATGAAGAACGGAAAGCAGACACTTGTCAGTGCATTTGGCAATACTTCCTTCCCCCTTCACTGTGTTGAGTTATCGCTGTCAGCTGCTGCTCAGAAGCCGATAATGCCATATAGTATATATAGTAGGCACTCATCAGTCTCGGAAGACTATGGAAATGCGCTCTAGTCTTTAGAGCGCAAACCCTGGGCAAATATGTATGGAGGGCAAGTTGTTACCCATGCAGCAGACCCCCCCTCTCCACGGCACTGGAATGATCCATTGGAAGGGCATTGACCGATACGAATGGTTCCAGTACCGTCGCAGGAGCCACCAGAACGTTGCCATATACCTACAGCCATATTGCAGTGACTTCCGCCATCCATGTTGTTTGTGTTTTCTTTGCTGACAAGCTTCTGAAGGGGCCACAGGAGGGGCAAACACTGTTACACCATGCTTCAAACTGTACGCCTGTACTGTGTGTCCAAATTTGGTATCCACTGTTACCGGCTCATAATGGCCTACTCTACTCTACAAGATGGCAAAGGAGGAAACATGGACATGGCCGTCCACAGGCTTACGTGTATGTATTCATGCAAAGAATCTCGGTATTCGGATAAAGTAAATGGGTAAGCTACCTGCCCTTTAAGGGTCAGGGAAGGTAAAGCAGCGAGGGAGAGGAGATGGGCACCGCCCTTACTGTGCTGGCCCCTAGAGAAGCTGAGGTTTTTCCATGGCGCCTCACTCCCCTACATCCACATAGGTTATAGGACAGCTTCACCTTCACTCCACAAATACCTTTTTTGTTGTTGTTGTGAAAAGAATATTTCTTCCCTACTAACAAGGTTGTCTTTGAGGACTTAGGCAGACTCCTGTAGACCAGTGGAGACTGGGGCCCAAGGCAAAGTGGAGGGCAAGAGACAAGAAAGACCAGAGATTTCCCACATGGAGAACAAGCCAAGGGGACAGAACTGGCGAAAGGTGACATCTACAGAAAGACTGAAGACAGAAGGGGATGCAGACAGCTGACGGGGCATTCAGATGGGACTATAAACCCAGGCCCCGTGTGCGAACGCACGCAGAACATCTTGCTCATACGTTAAAACCCGTTCCGATTTTCGGAAGAGTAGGCCATTGTGTGCCGATGGGAACGGATGACAAAAAGTTACAAAACTGCATACACACGGGTACACGAATCCTTATTCCATTATCCCCGATATAAAAGAATAAACAAGAAATTAATTAAAATAAAGGAATAAATCGATAAATAAATAAAGAAATAAAATTAAATAATAAATGAAATGATGTTGCTGACAGGAGACAGGTATTGCTTTGATCTAATTTTACACCTGTTTATGTGCTCCTCTCCCAAAGTGGAACCAGTCCTGTGGATGGACACCTTTGCCGTTGGACTGGAGCGTTGCTGATACGCGGAGCCCACAGAAGAGTTGGCTTCAATCTTGCTTTAATCCGTACACAGCTGCACAGTTTTGGTATTAGATCTCAGATCTTGTTAGATCTTAACTTTTAACACTTGACATCCCTGATAGGGCCTCCTTCGTAGGGCCGTCGAAATATCCTTGGACTTGATTCAACCTGACAGAATGAGAATCGAACCTGTGGAGTCTTGGGTTCAGATCAGGGTTCAATGTTCTAACCACCCTGATAACCAGGCTCCCGCTGGAAGCTGAACACGTGACCTGTGTACTGTGAAAGACGACTGTCAGGAAGGAAAGGGTACAATACACTCTGACAGGTTGAAGCTCCTTATGAATCTTAGGATCCACGATCTTTTCAAAACCTGACCTCGCCTTCAGTATGGCCTGAACTCCCACACAAGGGTCATTCAGTCGTGTTGGGTTTTCCTGTCATAAACTGTCACACAGACACAGGCACAGACGCGCGCCACACACACACACACACACACACACACACACACACACGCACACGCACACGCACACACGCGCGCGCGCGCACACACACCACGCACGCACATACACATACACACACACGCACGCACACACAGACGCACACACACAGACGCACACACAGACACAGACACAGACACAGACACACACACACACACACACACACACACACACACACACACACACACACACACACACACACACGCGCGCGCGCGCGCGCGCGCGCGCGCGCGCGCGCGCGCGCGCGCGCGCGCGCAGGGAGAGTTGTAATTCTCCTTTCTCAGACATCATTGCTCAACGTCAAAAGCCTGGTACTTGTTGCATGGAATCATAATTCTGGACCCAGTGGGTACATGTGTGTGTGTGTGTGTGTGTGTGTGTGCGCGCGCGCGCACGCGCGCGTGCGTGTGTGTACAGTTAGTGTGTGTGTGTGTGTTTGAGTGTGTGCGTGAGTGCGTGCGTGTGCATGTGTGTGTGTGTGTGTGTCCAGCAAAGGCTGTCCACACTGCTGTGTGGTCATAAATCAAGAACCACGCAAAAACTGAAGGGCGTAGTGGTCAAGAAATTTACGACAGGTGGTAGCCATGTCCACTGGAGTGGGCGGAGAGGGGCTGTAAAACAGAGAGGTCAATGCAGAGGAGAGCATTCACCTCCCATCCTCCTACCCCCCCCCCCCCCCCAGTGCTGGATCATGGTCTAGAGGTAACGCCTCTGCCTAGGAAATGAAAACTGAAAGGTAAAAGGTAAAGGTGTCCCATCACCTTTGTGGTCGTAGGGGAGCGAGGCGTCAGAGACCTCAGCTTCTCTAGCGGCCAGCATGTTGAGGGCGGCGCCCATCTCCTCTCCCTTGCTGCTTTACCTTCCCTGACCTTAAAGAGGGCATGTACCCATTTACAGCTGTGTGAGCTGGGGGGACTTTACTGAAGAATGAAAACTCCGGTTCCAAAACTTTCCCCTCTCCTCCACTAGAAAATTTAAAATATCAATTTTGAATAGTGGTCTGGGTGGTAGTAAAAGAACCTACGGCAAAAGGCGAGTTGTCTCTGGCAATATTTTGTAGAAAAAAAGACACTTTAATAGGGGAAAAATACGTTTGCAAACAGGAAAAACATGATATAATTATACATAATATGCCATAACGTGATGCACCACAGCAAATAACAGGGCTACTGCCACATGTACACTCACAGGAAAAGGCACACTTTAACACGAGCACTGGTATATTGCCATTATTATTATTTGCACTGCTACGTTTTAGTGCGTACACTGTACCCGCTTTCGTTCAGACAAACCTGCTATATTAAAGGAAGGCTGCCGCCTTGGAGGCTGTGGTGTCGCCACACGTCCGGCGCCACGCATATCAACGATGCTAGTAGAGTGTGTATACATACAGTACAGCACGCTCTTGGTGCCGTGGGGTCTATTTCTGTGCAAGAGTCAGGGTAGGTCGGGACTGAAACTGGCGCTATTTGTCACATCTTTTCGAAGGAAAGCGCCTTTTTCTTGAGGGGCTATGTGTATGCGGGCGCGCTTATATTTATTTATTTTTTAAAATTTTGTTCTTTTATATCGAGGATAATGGGATAAACACTCATGTGTTTTTTTCCATCCAGTCCCCGTGTGTATGCAGTTTTGTGAATGTCATCTATTCCCACCGGCACACGATGGCCTTCTTTTACGAAAAGCGGAACGGGTTTTAACGTGTGCGCAAGATGTTCTGCGTGCGTTCACACACGGGGCCTCGGTTTACAGTCTCATCCGAAGGACTTGAGGGAGAGTGGAGTCAGCACTGATGTTAACTCAAAAGGGAATTGAAAATCTGCTCGACCGGGAATCGAACCCGGGTCGTCAAATTGCAAGCAAAATGTTCTGACCACTAGGCTATTCCATACCTCATTATGGTATAGGTCCTATTGTCATTGACTGTGCAGTCAAGCTTCATCAACTTCAGCAAAGCATGCACGCACACAAACAAGAAGAAGGGACCCCGCATCATGCGCGCACACAAACAAACACGCTGACAAACACGAGCACGTGCGCGCGCGCGCACGCATACCCAACCCCCTGCCAAAAAGGTACCGTTTCGGGCAAAGACGGGAGCCAAAGAGCCGTTTTCAGGCCCGTCCTGCCACAACTTTTGCACGGTGACAGACCCCAAGGCACCAAGACAACATGGCACTGTATGCATACGCCCTCTCCTACCATCTCCCATGTGTGTGGCGCCGGACTTGTGGCGACACCGCAGCCCCAAGAGCTGAGAAAGCTAGTTTGTGGCAAGGAAATCGGCTACAGTTTAAGCACCGAAAACCAAGCAGGGCGCACAATGATAATGACAATATACAGAAATATCATGCACCATAGCATAGTGCAGGGTCCCCGCCACATGTGCGTACACAAACGAACACACTGACAAACACCAGTGCGCGAGCGCGCACGCATACCCATACAGTGCCGTGTTGTCCTGGTGCCTTGGGGTATGGAACCGTGCAAAAGTTGGGGCAGGACGGGCCTGAAAACGGCTCTTCGGGTCCCGTCTTTGCCCCAAACGGCACCTTGTTGGCAGGGGGTTGGGTATGCGTGCGCTCGCGCGCTCGCGCACTGGTGTTTGCCATGTGTGTTTGTTTGTGTGCGCACATGTGGTGGGAACCCTGCACTTTGCTGTGGTGCCTGATATGGCTGTATATTGTCATTATTAGTATGCGCCCTGCTTGGATTTCGGTGCGTACACTGTAGCCGATTTCCTTGCCGCAAACTAGCTTTCTCAGCTCTTGGGGGCTGGTGTCGCCACAAGTCCGGCGCCACACACATGGAAGATGGTAGGGGAGGGCGTATGCATACAGTGCCATGTTGTCCTGGTGCCTTGGGGTCTGTAACCGTGCAAAAGTGTGGGCAGGACGGGCCTGAAAACGGTTCTTTGGGTCCTGTCTTTGCCCGAAACGGTACCTTTTGTGCAGGGGTTGGGTATGCGTGCGCGCGCGCGCTCGCGCGCTGGTGTTTGCCAGTGTGTTTGTGTGCGCGTATGTCGCGTGGACCCTGCAGGTTGCTGTGGTGCCTGATATGGCTGTATATTGTCATTATTATTGTGCGCCCTGCTTGGGTTTTTTTTTGCGTACCCAGTACCCGATTTCCTTCCCATAAACTAGCTTTCTCAGCTCTTGGGGGCTGCGGTGTCGCCACAAGTCCGGCGCCAGACACATGAGAGATGGTAGGGGAGGGCGTATGTATACAGTGCCATGTTGTCCTGGTGCCTTGGGGTCTGTAACCGTACAAAAGTGTGGGCAGGACGGTCCTGAAAACGGCTCTTTGTGCCCCGTCTTTGCCCGAAACCGCACCTTTTTGGCAGGGGGTTTGGTATGCTTGCGCGCACGCGCGCGCGCGCTGGTGTTTGTTTGTGTGCGCCCATGTGGATGGGACCCTGCACTTTGCTCTGGTGCATGATGTTGCTGTATATTGTCTTTATTATTGTGCGCACTGCTTGGTTTTTGTTGCGTACCCTGTACCCGATTTCCTAGCCACAAACGAGCTTTCTCAGCTCTTGGGGGCTGCGGTGTCGCCACAAATCCTGTGCCACACACATGGAAGATGGTAGGGGAGGGCGTATGCATACAGTGCCATGTTGTCCTGGTGCCTTGGGGTCTGTAACCGTGCAAAAGTTTAGGCAGGACGGGCCTGAAAACGACTTTTTAGGTCCCGTCTTTGCCCCAAACGGCACCTTTTTGGCAGGGGGTTGGGTATGCGTGCGCGTACGCGCGCGCGCGCTGGTGTTTGCCAGTGTGTTTGTTTGTGTGCGCACATGTGGATGGGACCCTGCACTTTTCTGTGCTGTGTGATATGGCTGTATATTGTCATTATTAGTGTGCGCCCTGCTTGGTTTTTGTTGCGTACACTGTAGCCGATTTCCTTGCCTCAAACTAGCTTTCTCAGCTCTTGGGGGTAGGGGTGTCGCCACAAATCTTGCGCCACACACATGGAAGATGGTAGGGGAGGGCGTATGCATACAGTGCCATGTTGTCCTGGTGCCTTGGGGTCTGTAACCGTACAAAAGTGTGGGCAGGACGGGCCTGAAAACGGCTCTTTGGCTCCCGTCTTTGCCCGAAACGGTACCTTTTTGGCAGGGGGTTGGGTATGCGTGCGTGGACGCGCGCGCTCGCTGGTGTTTGCCAGTGTGTCTGTTTGTGTGCGCGCATGTGGCGGGGACCCTGCACTTCGCTGTGGTGCATGATATGGCTGTATATTGTCATTATTAGTGTGCGCCCTGCTTGGTTTTCGGTGCGTACACTCTACCCGATTTCCGTGCCGCAAACGAGCTTTCTCAGCTCTTTGGGGCAGCGGTGTCGCCACAAGTCCGGCGCCACACACACGGAAGATGGTAGGGGAGGGCGTATGCATATAGTGCCATGTTGTCTTGGTGCCTTGGGGTCTGTAACTGTGGAAAAGTTGGTGCCGGACGGGCCTGAAAAGGGCTTTTTGGGTCCAGTCTTTGCCCCAAACGGCACCTTTTTGGCAGGGGTTTGGGTATTCGTGCGCGCACGCGCGTGCACGCGCGCTGGTGCTTGCCAGTGTGTTTGTGTACGCGCATTTGGCGGGGACCCTGCACTTTGCTGTGGTGTATGATATTGCTGTATATTGTCATTATTATTGTGCGCACTGCCTGGTTTTTGGAGCGACACCTCTAGACCACAAGAATACATACACGTACGTGCACACACGAACGCACCGAAATACACACACACACACACACACACACACACACACACACACACACACACACACACACACACACACACACACACACACACACACACACACACGCCCGCGCGCGCACACACACACACACACTCACACATACAGAGGTGAGCGTGCATGCATGCATACAAACGCACGCTTACGCAAGTTAGTGTAAGTAACTTTTTAGAAGAAACATAGTATGATTTTAGAATGAAAAAAGACATACTTATATTGCAGTTTACGTTTATTTATCATGTCTTTTTTCGTCTACGGTCTTTACTTCATTGTGAGCCTACGATTCGTGTTACTGTGCACGCCAGATTTTCACTTTAATGTCATTCCACGAAATCGTGATATAAAACAGCAAAGTGTGTGTGTGTGTGTGTGTGTGTGTGTGTGTGTGTGTGTGTGTGTGTGTGTGTGTGTGTGTGTGTGTGTGTGTGTGTGTGTGTGTGTGTGAGTGAATGTGAGTGTGTGTGTGTGTGAGCGAGAGAGAGAGAGAGGAGAGAGAGAGGAGAGAGGAGAGAGAGGGAGAGAGAGAGAGAGAGAGAGAGAGAGAGAGAGAGAGAGAGAGGAGAGAGAGGAGAGAATGAACGCATGAGGGTGTGCGTGCATGTGCTCAAACATGTGCGTTCGTGCGCTAGTGTGTGTATATATATGTATATATATATATGTATATGTATATGTATATGTATATATATATATATATATATATATATATATATATATATAAAAGTATATATGTATATATATATACACATCTGTGTGTGTGTGTGTGTGTGTGTGTGTGTGTGTGTGTGTGTGTGTGTGTGTGTGTGTGTGTGTGTGTGTGTGTGTGTGTGTGTGTGTGTGTGTGTTTCATGAAACGTTTAAACAAAATTAATCATAGATTTTTCCAATTTAAAATCGAAGTCAGCATTGCGATTATACGGCGTGTCCGCTATCGTTTTTCCGTGTAATTGCTCGCAAGTTTTTTTTCGACTTTTTACTTCGACTTTAGATGTATGCACAACACACACACACACACACACACACACACACACACACACACACACACACACACACACACACACAAGCAGATAAAAAGTAAGTACTTTTC
>CM060325.1:2503599-2508599 GCA_030674155.1 Stramonita haemastoma | reverse complement strand
AGAATTTTTCTTTCCATTTTCAGAGATAGCACTAAGGGCTTTACGTAACAAATGCAAAATACCTACAACCATCTCCAAAACAAACTCTAATGACAAACATTTTGCAATGAACACGTGTAAAAATACCTACAACCATCTCCAATACAAACACAAATGACAAACATTTTGCTATGAACACAGGTAAAAATACTTACAACTATCATAATAATAATAATTTGTATTGCTCTTTACATTAAAATACTAATGCTCAAATTATACTCACATCTAATGAAACCACATTAAAAATTGATAGTACATTCTTTACTCCTTTTTGGGGGGTGGGGGGTACTCCTTACTTCACATAGCATTTGTTGATTTGTTGCTAGAAGCGAAAGACAAGATTTCAATCAGATTACATCAACCAGTACCTAGAATCTCAAACCCCAACCCAACCCCTGTGTTGTCACCACTCTCACATCACTAGCTCACTCTTGCACAGACCTACAGTTACAAAAACAACACCACAGCAATAGTCATATTTTAAACAAAAACAGCACTACTCCGATTTTAAACAAAAACAGCAATGCTAAGATTTTAAACAAAAACAGCAATAGTCAGTTTTTAAAAAAAATATGCCAGATTTAATTAAACAGAAACAGCAATGGCCAGAATTTAAAACAAGAATAAGTAATGCTCAGATCTTAACAGCAATGCTCAGAATTGAAAAAAAAAATTAAGAAAAAAGGATGCCCAGAATTACAAATAAAACCCCAATAAACAGCACTGCCCAGAATTGTAAAAAACAACAACAAACAGCAATGCTCAGAATTACAAAACAAAACACAAACAGCAATGCTCAGAATTACAAACAAAACACAAACAGCAATGCTCAGAATTACAAAAAAACACAAACAGCAATGCTCAGAATTACAAAAAAAACACAAACAGCAATGCTCAGAATTACAAAACAAAACACAAACAGCAATGCTCAGAATTACAAAACAAAACACAAACAGCAATGCTCAAAATTACAAAACAAAACACAAGACAGCAATGCTCAAAATTACAAAACAAAACACAAGACAGCAATGCTCAAAATTACAAAACAAAACACAAGACAGCAATGCTCTGATAAAAAGAAACAATGCTCGGATTAAAAAAAAAAGCAATGCTAAGATTAAAAAAAAGAAGTAATGCTCTGAATAAAAAACAACAACAAAACAATGCTCAGATTTAAAACAAATCAGAAATTAGCAATGTTCAGAAGTAACCAACCCATCTAAACCCCTTAAAACCCCACCCCCAGTATTTTCTTAAATGCTAAGAACAACAAAAAATCCTCAACAAACAAAACACTGACATGCCCAGATTAAGAAAAGAAAAAAAGAAATGCCCCATCAAAAAGCAATACCCAGGAGTAAAAAACAAACTAAACAAGGAACCATGTCCAAAAATAAAAAAGCAGCAACACTCAGAATACAAAACCTCCCCAGCAATTGTCAGAAATCACAATATCCCAACAAAGCCAACAGGCAATGCTCATAATTTAAAAGAAAAAAAGCAGGGCTCAGATTTTAAAAGTAAACAAATGTTCAGAGGATTATGGAAAACGACAATGTTCAGACCTTTAGAAAGAAGCAATACTCAGATAATATTCTGATTTTTAAAAAAAGCAGTAATGCTCAGATTAAAAAAAATGCTCAGAATTTTAAAGAGTACAAGAATACTCAGAATTTAAAACAAAACAGCAACGCTCAGAATTTAAAACAAAACAGCAATTCTCAGAGTTTAAAAACAAAACAGCAATGCCGGGAATTACTAAAAAAACAACACAAAACAGCAGTGCTCAGATTAAAAACAACAACAACAACAAAAAACCCAGCTCTGCTCAGATTTGAAAACTCCCGCAATGCTCCGATTAAAAACAAAAACAGCATGCTCAGGTTTTTTTAAAATCCAGCAATGCTCAGATTAAAAAAAAATAATGATCGGATTAAAAAAACAGCAATACACAGATTAAAAGAAAAAAACAGCAATAACACAGATTAAAAGAAAAAACAGCAATACACAGATTAAAAGAAAACAGCAATGCTCACAGTAAAAAATACAAAACCCAGCAGTGCTCATATTTAGAGCAAAAACAAGAATGCTCAGATTAAAAAAAACAAAAACAAACAATGCCCAGATCTTTTTTTTTTTTTTTTTTTAAAAAAGCAATGCTCATATTCTTTTTAAAAACGGCAACGCTCAGATTAAAAAAACAACAACAGCAATGTTCAGATTTTAAGAGCAATGCTCAGATTAAGAAACTAACAAACAATACTCTAATTTCATAAGAGAAGGAGCAATGCTCAGATTTGTTCTTAAAATATTGAACAATACACGGATTTAAAAGAAAAACAGAAATACTCAGATAAGATAAAACCAGTAATGCTCTGATTCAAAACAAAAAATAAAACAGCAATTCTTAGACATAAAACAAATCAGAAACCAGCAATGCTATCATCTAAAACAGAAAAAACACACCAATAAATGCTCAGATTTAAATCCAATCAGAAACCAGCAATGCTTAGATTTAAAACAAAAACATTGCTTACATAAAAAAACTAACAATAAAAAACAAACAAAAAACAGCAAACAAAAAACAACAATCCAACAATGATCCCATTGAAAAGCAATGCTTGGGAGTAACAACCCATCTAACGCCCCAAACAAACAACGTTCAGAGTTTAAAAAAAAACAAAAAAACAAGCCTTAGATTATCTGAAACAGAGAGAGAGAGAGAGAGAAGAGAGAGAGAGAGAGAGAGAGAGAGAGAGAGAGAGAATTATATAATATAATATATATATATAATATATATATATTATATATATATATATATATATATATAATATATATATATCAATCTTCACAGAGGTAACAGAAAACATCAAACAATCAAAGTCATAAACACCACACACACCAACACACAAACACACACACACAGCAATTCACAACACACACAACAACAACCAATCCATGGCAGATGACATTTAACAAAACTGCAAACAAGGGGACGGCTTGAAAAACACAAGATGTTATTATACTATATAATTAAAATGTCAATTTAAAAAGTAAACATACTAAAATAAATTTAAAAAAAAGCAACATCAAGCATTTAATATAAAATGCATTTTGAAGTAAATCAAATACAGAATTAAACTAACAAACACAGCAACCACACACATTAACAACAAAATGAGCCAACTCAGAATATAAAACAAAAAAAGCAAAGCTCAGAAATCACAAAAAACCAACAAAACCAAACAGCAATGCTCAATTAAAAAAAACAGCCAACCTAAATTAAAAAAACAGCCAGCATCAGAATTATAAGAAAACCACCAGCAATGCTCATTTAAAAAGAAAACAGCCACTCCTAGATTTTTAGAAAATCCAGCCAGCCCTCAGAATTAAAAGAACGCACCTAAAATAAAAGAACAGCAGCATCAAATTAAAAAAACAGCCAATCAAGATTCAAAAGAAAAACAGCACCTTAGAAATTAAAAGAAAACAGCACCCTAGAATTAAAAGAAAACAGCAACCCTAGAATTAATAAAAAAACAGCAGCCCTAAATTTAAAGAAAACATGCTCCAGATTAAAAAAAATTCAAAAACAAAAACAGCACCTTTAATTTATAAAGAAACAGCACCTGCTAAATTTAAAAAAACGGCAACCCTTAGAATTAAAAAAAAACACACCGCAATTTCAGATTATAAGAAGAACACAGCTCAGATTAAAAGAACAACAACAGTATCAATTCAAAAGAAAGAGCAACCTCAGATTTAGTCTAAAATGAAAATAGCACCTGAATTTAAAAGAAAACAGCCAGCATCAGAATAAATAAAACAGCCAGTATCTAGAATTCAAAACAAAAACAGAAACACAATTGCAGCACATAAAATAAAAGAAACAGCCAATGCATCAGAATTAAAAGAAAACAACCAAGCTCAGAATTTAAAAAAACAGCCAGCATCAGAATTTAAAAGAAAACAGCCTACATCAAATAATAAAAAAAAACAGCCAACAACAGAATTAAAAAAAACAACATCCATCAGAATTTATGAAAAACAATGCTGAGAGTACACATCTAAGCCAAACAACAACGTTGAGAGTTTGTCACAAAACAAATGCTCAGATTTTGTTAAAAAAAGCCCACCCAAACAAAAATCCAGCAATGCCAGGATTGAAAAGAAAACAATTGCTATATTAATTTTCTTTTTTAAAAGCAATGATTAAATTTAAAAAAAAAAATATATTCATGATTAAAGAAAAACTGCTCAAAAATAATAAAACAAAAACACAATGCTTAAAATTAAAAGAAAAATACGTTCACAAATCTAAAAAAAATTATTGGTACAGAATTAAAACATGCAAATCTTAAGAGAATGTAAATAAACAATTACTTAGGATTCATAAAGAAAATATACTTTAAAATTTAAAAAACCAACCACATAGAAATTTAAAAAAAAACAGCATAAATGCTTAGAAATTCAAAAGAAAACAAATTCAACTTTGAAAAGCAAACACACCACAAAAATAACAAATGGCCTCAGAATTAGAAAAAAAAAGCAGCTCAAATATGCACAAAAATAAAAAAACAGCAATGCTTACAATTTAAAAGAAAACATCGCACAAAATTTATAAGAAAAACTGTCAGAATTTAATAACAGCAGATAGTCTTAGAAATTAAAGTAACACATACTTAGATTCAAAAAGAAATACTTAGAATAAAAAAACAACAACTGCATTGAATTTAAAAGAAAACAGCAATGCTTTAAAAATTCAAAAGAAAACAGATTCAGACTTTAAAAGAAAACATCACTGCTCAGAATTAGAAAACACACACCTCAGAATTGAAAAAAAAAAAAACACAATGCTAGAATTTCAAAGAAAACAAACAATGTTCATAACTAAACTTAAAAAACAAAAATGCTTAGAATTTAAAAGAAAACATCATTGCTCATACTTTAAAATAGCTCAG
>CM060325.1:2488998-2503499 GCA_030674155.1 Stramonita haemastoma | reverse complement strand
TTATAGTCTAGGCAAAAAGAAGACGGACAAAATAGAAAGAAAGGAAACGATGGAAAGAAAGAAATGAGGATACAGTACAAGAAAAAAGAGAGAAAAGGGAAGAAAAAAAACAGATATAAAGAAAGAGGACAATTTTTTAAAAAAGAAAAGAAAGAACAAGGAGAAAACTAAGAGGCATGGTGGAGAGAGAGAGAGAGGAGAGAGGGAGAGAGAGGAGAGAGAGAGTGAGAGAGGAGAGGAGAGAGAGAGAGAGAGAGAGAGAGAGAGATGAGAGAGGAGGAGAGAGAGAGAGAGAGAGACACAGAGGGAGGGAGATAAAGAGAAAGTGAGGGGCACACACAAACACACGCACGCACGCACACACACACACATAAAAACACACACACACACACACACACACACACACACACACACACACACACACACACACACACACACACACACATAAAAAACACACACACACTCTCTCTCTCGCTCTCTCGCTCTCTCGCTCTCTCTCTCTCTCTCTCTCTCTCTCTCTCTCTCTCTCTCTCTCTCTCTCTCTCTCTCTCTCTCTCTCTCTCTCTCTCTCTCTCTCTCTCTCTCTCTCTCTCTCTCTCTCTCTCTCTCTCTCTCTCAGAGGATGGCGTTTGACCCACAAAAGAAGGTAACCCTACATACACCAAAACCATCTTGAAATGACTAAAAACTGCAGCAGAATATAGCACCACCACCACTACCATCACCACCATCACCACCACTACACTGGCTAAAAGCTAAAGAAGCCCCCCAACCCCCACTTTTTTCCTTGATCTTGATCTAGTCTGCTAGCTGAGCAAAACCCTCCCGCCTCGAACACGACGAGACTGACTGGTGAGCAAATTAACTGCAGCTCTGGCACCTCATTTTCCCCGCACAATTTATGACTGCTAATAAACATATCGAGAAGACACCTCCCTGAGGTAGCCTACTACCCCCGGTGCAGAGATGCCTAGGCTGGGCTGGGCTGGGTTGGGCGGCGTGCTCCGGGCCTTTAGTGTTGCTATAACACGTTGTGGGTGCTGCAAATTGAAGCCAGAAGCATCCGCTTGGAGTTGGAAGTGCGTGGACGCGCGCGCGGGTGCGTGCGTGCGTGCGTGCGTGCGTACGTGTGTGTGTGTGTGTGTGTGTGTGTGTGTGTGTGTGTGTGTGTGTGTGTGTGTGTGTGTGTGTGTGCGTGCGTGCGCTCGTTTTTGTGTGTGTTTGTCTGTCTGTCTGTCTGTCTGTCTCTGTGTCTTTGTCTTTCTCTCTCTGTTTGTCTCAGTCTCTGCCTGCCTGTCTGTCTGTCTGTCTGTCTCTCTCTCTCTTTGTCTGTCTGTCTGTCTGTCTGTCTGTCTGTCTGTCTGTCTGTCTGTCTGTCTGTCTGTCTGTCTGTCTGTCTGTCTGTCTGTCTGTCTGTCTGTCTCTCTCTCTCTCTCTCTCTCTCTCTCTCTCTCTCTCTCTCTCTCTCTCTCTCTCTCTCTCTCTCTCTCTCTCTCTCTCTCTCTCTCTCTCTCTCTCTCTCTCTCTCTCTCTTCTGTCCCCCCCTTCTTTCTCTCAACCCCTCCTGCCCCTTTTCGGGTTGTTTTTTTCTGTCTTGCCTTTTCCTCCTCCTCTCAGGTTGTTTCAGAGTTTTCTGTTTCATTCCACTTTCCAGGTCAATTGTTTCTTTCTTTAAAAAAAAATCCTCCATATTTTTTTTTATAGAAGAAAACCCCCGCCAATAACTACATAATCTACCAAGCAACAGTACAAGCAAGCAACCAACCAACCAACTAACCAACCAACCAACCAACTAACCAAACAACCAAACAACCAACTAATCAAAGACGAAAAGAAAGAAAAAGACAGAAAGACAGGGAAAAAAGAGCTGTAGGAAGAAAAATACAAGTAACGATGACAATGAAAATCAACAACAAAACACACAACAAAAAAAAACACCTACAACACCAGTTCTCTCAGCCAAGACATTCATTCAAACAAACAAACAAACAACACCATCAGAAACAAAATACTAACACTGTCACTTTCTAGGATCTTCTCAGCCAGCCAGCCAGCCTGCAGATAAGAGATAACACGATAATTGTGTGGAGTCTGGTCCATCACTGGACTGGTGCTGGGGTCTGGAGCTCTGGAACTCTGGTGGTCTGGTGGACTGGGTGACATGACACCAGTCCTCAGGGAACAGCACTGATGGCAGTTGCTGTCAGTCTGTGTGGGGGAGAACAGCACAGATACAATCCTCTCTGTACTGTCTGTGGGAGAGAGAACAGCACAGATACAATCCTTTCTGTGCTGTCAGTCTGTGTGTGTGTGTGTGAGAGAGAGAGGGAGGAGTGAGTGTGAGTGAGTGTGTGTGTGTGTGTGTGTGTGGTGTGTGTGTTGTGTGTGTGAGTGCGTGCGTGCGTGCGTGCGTGTGTGTGTGTGTGTGTGTGTGTGTGTGTGTGTGTGTGTGTGTGTGTGTGTATGTGTGTGTGTGTGTGTGTGTGAGGGAGGAGAGAATAGCCAAGATACCATCCCCCCTTGTTCTGCAGAATTCTCTATCCCAGCTTGAAGAATGGCCAGCCTGGGCCTCCTAAACCATACCAGTGTTAACAATCTTAATTAAAAAACAAAAGGCAGCACTTCTTCTGCCTCCTGCTTCCTTAACAGAAAACGTAACTTGATGTTGTATCAAAATTTGTTGGCGACAAATATTAACACGATGTTTATCAAGAGGTTTGTTTTGTTGTTGTTGTTGTTGTTTGTTGTTTTTTTAGTTTTGTTGTTGTTGTTGTTGTTGTTGTTTTTTTTTGGGGGGGGGGTTGTCCCTGGGATATAGCTTTCAGGTTTATCAATGTTGAGATTTTACGTACGCTACCATTTTATCCACATTTTAACTTCATGGATATATATTTACGGTTAAAAATACTGAAGTTTGTAAGTGCCAAATTATGCATGTATTGAGCTATCGTTTAGTTTTGTAGAAGATAATGAAAAAATTAAAAACCCACCAAAGATTGAATTCAGTTGTTAACAAAATCTTCTGGGTTATCCTGCATACACTCCTGCCAGTGCCTTATTCTTCTGTGTGCATACATACACGCAGACATCTTAGAAATAGAGACCAATGATCTCATAGTTCATGTGTGTATGCAGGGAGGTGGGATAGCTTTGTGGTTAAAGCGTTGCACTTGGAACTTGATGTCCCGGGGTCACGCCTGGATTTCAGCCACCTCAGAGACGCCTATTCAGCTGGATTTTTCCCCTGGAGTTAACATCAGTACTGATTCCACTGCCCTGAAAGTCCTTCATGTGTGACTATGATTATACTTTGAGGCCCCATGTGCGAATGCACACAGAACATCTTGCGCACACGTTAAAACCTGTCATGCCTTTTGGAAGAGTAGGTAATTCATGCAAGCCATAATGGATGTCAAAAGATATCTGGGGAAAAAAACCTGCATGCACTTTGGTATTGTGTTTAGCGATTATTCCGAAGTCAGAATGCTGCTACCTCGGTAAGCATAAATATATGAAACAAACAAACAAACAAAACAAAAAACAAACAAAAAATCCAGTCACATATGCAAACATTTTTACACTGGGTGAACCTCAAAGGTCTAAATGGGAAATGAAAAAAAAATGTGCATCAGGTTTTCATACTGGAGGTCTGGACTGGCTGACATGACACCTGTCTTCAGGGGACAGCGCTGATGGCAGTTGCTGTCAGCCTGTGGGGAAAGCAAGGATGCCATCCCCTCTGTACTGTCAGCTTGTGGGGAACAACATAGATACCATCCCCTCTGTACTGTCAGCTTGTGGGGAACAACATAGATACCATCCCCTATGAGCTGTCAGTCCTTGGGGAAGAACAGCACAGACACTATCCCTTCTGTGCTGAAGTCTGTGGGGGAAAATAGATACCATCCCTCTGTGCTGTGAACATCTCCTCTGTGCTGTCAGCCTGTGGGGAAGAACATAGATACCATCCCTATGTGCTGTCATCCTCTGACACTTCTGGACATTAGGATGGGCAATATCTGCATGTGTCCTAAAGCACTTCTTGGAGAAAGTCTTTACTAAAAAGGTAGAATGATGTAACAGGCAAAGTGTTTATGAGAAGAGAAAAAGGAATCGATGAAAATGGTTTCAAGTATGAAAAGAGTGTTTTGTGAAATTGCAAGTTGAATCTGTACTGGGTAAAAAACAACAACAACACGTTAAACTCATCCAATGTCGTTCATTGCATCCCTAAGCAGCTCGTAACAAACAGAACAGAACAGTGCACTGAAAAACCAAACCAATACAAAACTAAAACAAAACAAAAAGCAAAACAACCGTAAGCAAACTAAACCAAGCAAAACAACAACAACAAGGAAACAAAATTTAAAGACATATCAAACAGAATGTGAAGTAAAAACAGCTGCACTATGAGCATGGTTTGTGACACATAAAAAGCTTGGTGAAAAAGTGAGATTAACACTGTTCTAAAAAAAGTTTGGTTTAAAAAAAAAAAAAGGTATGAAAATGTATAAACTCATGATTAGATGGACCACTTTAAAAGCTTCGTGAACATCAAACAGAAAAAAAATATCTATTCTGCTAAAGAAAAATGAAGAAAAAAAAAACCCAAACAAAATGGCATCAGTTGAACCTGAGAAAACCTAAAAGAACGACAGTAAAAACAACAGAGACAGACACACAGACAGACAGAGAAAGAGAGAAACAGAAACAAACGAGAAAATTGCTGGCAGGGGCCGTCATCCCATTTCTAACAACCACCACCACCACCACCACCACCGCCACCACCACCACCACCACCACCACCAGCAAGCAAGCAAGGATAGGAGACAGAGCAAGAGAAGAGAAGAGCAGAAGAGCCAAAGGGGTGGGGATAGGGAGTGGAGAAAGGGGGGAAAGGGGTAGGGGTAGGAGGCAGATAGCAGGAGGAGAAGGAAGAGGAGGAGGCAGAGGAGGAGGAGGAGTGAGGAGGGAGGAGGGAGGAAGACGAGGCGAAGCGCTAGATAGAAAAGAAGACATTAATCGAGCTGCAGATATGGCCTGTGTGTGGACCCCGCCGTCTCCAGGCGCCCGCGCCATCAGATTAGAGGGACAGGGAGACAGGCAAGCGATGAATTTCTACCTAGTGTAATGCGCTGCCCGTCACCCGTCCTCCCTGACTGCCAAACCATTGCCGGCCATCAGTGGGCCGCCCCCAGGCCCAGCCCGCTGGCAGCCACTTTGCATGGCGAATTGCCTCGTAATCAGCCCACCCCTCCCCTCACTCCTCCGTTCCCCCATCCCTCTATGGACACCCCCCCCCCCCCCCCTCCCCGTTTAGCTGAGAGGTAGAGGGTTGGAGGAGGTTGAGGGTTTTTCGCTGAGGGACCTGCCCTCCAGGATCTGCTACATTCTGACTGTTGGCACCGCTCGTCTGCTAGCTTAGGCCTCCACTACTCACCGCCACAAACCCACCACCCCCACCCTCACTGTCACAAACCCACCTCCACTACTCACCGCCACAAACCCACCACCCCCACACTCACTGTCACAAACCCACCTCCACCATCGTCACAAACCCACCCCCACCATCGCCTCACAACGACCTCCGCCATCGTCACAAACCCACCCCACCATCCAGCCAGCATCTCTGTGGGTTATGCAAAAGGGGATGTGGTCATTGTATTCACAACGATGCTTATCCGCACTGTCTTCTCCCCCGACCCCCCCCCCCCCCCTCCCCTTCCTCCTCCCACAGTGCCCCCAGCTCTCCTGGGGTTAACCCCTGGTAGAAACTGCCTCTCTCCCTGGCCTGCCCTTTGCACTGACAAGACCTCAGGACAGGACAGGTTCCGACTCTGTGCTGTGTTGGCCTAGGCTAGCTGGTGGTGTTGTTGGAATGATTAATTCTTGAATGGGTCTGTTCTTGGTTTGAGCGATTTGTATATGGGTTGATTCCTATTTTGATTAGTTTTTACTTGGATTGAATTCTTTTCAAATATTTCTTACTGTATGCCATTGATGTGTAGACGTGTTTATCTTGTGCGTTGCTTCACAGATCAATGTCCACTCTTTAGTTTCTCACTTTGCTTGTCTTTTGAACTGATTAATGACCAGATTAAAAACTTTTGACATCAGGTAATATTTGGGAAGTGGAAAGTGGGTTGACCAAAACCTATCTGGTGCAGAAACATCCAAACAGAGAGCAAAGGCAGCCGGAGTGACGTGGGCCGAGCTGAAGAGGATGTCCCAGAACCGAGTCCGTTGGAGGGGTATTGTTGGGGCCCTTTGTTCCCCAGGGATTTCATAGGCATAAGTCAAGTCAAAGTCAATATTTCAGGAGCAGGGTAGCCTAGTGGTTAACAGTGTTGCACTCTTGATCTGTTGGCCAGGGTTTGAGTCACCACCCAGACACCCCTTTGAGGGAATTTTCCCCCTTGAAATTAATATCAGTGCCAATTCTACTCCTCGAAAGCCTTTCGGATGAGACTATAAAACCGAGGTCCTGTGTGCGAACGCACACACGCTAAAAGACGCCACGTGTTTTGAAAGAGTAGGCCATTTCGTACCATTAAGACAGGGGACACTTTTTTTTTTTGAAAAAACGCATGCACACGGTTGTAGATTTTAGACATCATCCTCGAAGACAGAATGCCGCTAACTGAATGGTGGGTAAAACCATTACCATTAGTGAAACTTCGGAGCTCTAGCAGAGGAACGGACGAAAAAAAATGTACATCAAACTTAATGCCTTTTATTTTTGATTGTTTACTTTCTAAGTTTCATGCAATCTTTTGACAATATTTTCAATTACCTCATTTTGAAATAACATAAGAACGCCTTATCAGCCAATCATAATGTTTTTGAAAATCTTATTTTGTTCAATAGATTTTGATACAATTTTGAAAAAGTGGACATTTTTCTTACATACGTACAACGTTGAAAATGGCCTAAGATTTAGTGACATTCTGTGCCCTGTCCAGTCATCTGCCAACACACAGAAAAGGATTTTAATAAAACGTTGCCTATGCATATATGTCGAGAGAATTTATTTTTGGTTGTTCTTATTTTCTTCACACACACACACACACACACACACACACACACACACACACACACACACACACACACCACACACACACACACAGGCACACACACAGATATAGATAGATAGATAGATAGATAGATAGATAGATAGATAGATAGATAGATAGATAGATAGATAGATAGATAGGTAGATAGATAGATAGATAGATAGATGATAGATAGATAGATAGATAATTATTATTATCTATGTATAACACTCAGCACAAACAAGAAAAAGATGGCGAACTTTGGTGGTATTGCGTGGTGCTCCTACCGACGACTGAAGCGATAGAGACGCCTGACCTCACCTGAACTGATAATTATACCATACAATATTATGTATGTATGTATGTATGTATGTATGTGTGTGTTGTATGTATGTATGTATGTATGTATGTATGTATGTATGTATGTATGTATGTATGTATGTATGTATGTATGTATGTATGTATGTATGTATGTATGTATGTATGTATGTATGTATGTATGTATGTATGTATGTATGTATGTATGTATGTATGTATGTGTGTGTGTGTTATGTGTGTGTGTGTGTGTGTGTGTGTGTGTATGTATGTATGTGTGTGTGTGTGTGTGTGTGTATGTATGTATGTGTGTGTGTGTGTGTGTGTGTGTTGTGTGTGTGTGTGTGTCTGTCTGTCTGTCTGTCTGTCTTTGTGTGTTTGTGTGTGTATGTGTTTGTGCGTGTTGAGAGGGGGGGGGGGGGGGGGGGTATTAACGAAAAGAGAGAGGAGAGAGAGAGGTAGAAGACAGACAAAAAAACAAAAGAGTAAAAGAGACAAAGACACAAAGACACACAAACAAACATGACAATAAAAAGGCTAAAAAAAATAACCCCTTCTGCCATAATAATACCACCAAATACCATAAACTCGACACAAACACACACCTACTACCTAAAAAACACACACACAAAGAAAAAGATTTTTTTGAAAAAAACGAAAAAAAAACCGAAACACAACAAACCAAACAACCCACCCCGCCCCCCTACCAAGCAACCAAACTGAACGATGTGGCAGTTTGAGAGAGGGGTGGGGTGGAGGAGGAAGGGGGGGGGAGGCTCGTGCGCGTTTCTAAGCAAGCAATGCCAGTAGCGTATCTGGCAGCTTTTACAATGAGGAATGGGGTCTTTAATGTGCTGTAAAGGCCGCCCTAACACGCCTCGGAAGCGGTCTTACACCGCCATAACTCTCGCACTACAACCATCAAACTTTATACACTTCAGCCTCCCTCTCTCCCTCCTTGCCTCTTTTGCCTTTGCCTTTGCTGCTCCCTGTTGTGGTCTCTCTTCCACTTTTGCTGAAGATGCTCCCTGTTGTGCTGCTTCCATTTAGGCCCTGAAGGGAATTGGTGTCCTTGAGAGAAGAGTCTCGTGGTGTTGTGGTGTTAAGGTTTTTTTGTTGGTGTGTGTGAGAGAGAGGGGGGGGAGGAGGGAGAGAGGGAGGGAGGCTGCTACTGCTGCTGGTACTACTACTACTACTACTATACTACTACTACTACTACTACTACTACTACTACTACTACTACCACTATACTACTACATACTACTATACTATACTACTACTACTACTACTACTACTACTACTATACATACTACTACTACCTACTACTACAAAACTACTACTACTGCCGCCGCCGCTGCTGCTGCTGCTGCTGTACTACTACTACAAATTACTACTACTACTACTGATGATGTGATGATGATGATGATGATGATGAGGGATGATGATGATGATGATGGTGGTGGTGGTGGGTGGTGGTGGTGGTGGTGGTGGTGGTGGTGATTTATTTATTTTATAAAGCTTAAGGGGAACATTTTAAAATTCCGAATTTCCAATACAGTCCAAGAATCGGTTTTGCAATCAATTATTTACTTTTCTATCAAATTAAATAGTACCAACACATATTAAAAGGGCAATAACCCCCCGTAGTTGGAATGCAGCTCCCTTTAAAATGTGAGCAAAATCGTGCCATACACGCAAAAAATCTCACCATTGATGAACTAAAGCTAAGGAGCAGAAAATGGGACAAAAAAGAGAGTGAGTATGCAAGCAGATTACTGAAGGTATGCATTATCTTTAAACCAAATGGAGGCTGAAACGATATCTTTTTCCCCGGAGTAAAATTTTGTAGGCAAAGATCACCAGCGTGGGTGGCCGGGACGAAAGCAAAAATCCACTATTGACATCTCAACTCAAACTTGTCCTGACACAACTTTGCACAGGAGCCATGACTAAATATCTGTGTGGGGTGTTTTTTTCCCGAAGTAACAATTTACACCTTAACATTTCCCCCTTACTGCTCCCCCGTGGCTGCAGTTAAAGACACAGGATTTTTTTAAAACACCAACGTTAAAATTTCTCGAGAACAAATTGTTTTGCGAGGACATGGTTGTTTGTGGCTTTGTGGTCTGTTTGTTTTGGAGGTGCCAGGGTTAGTGTTCTCCTGGTGCTAAAGTGACAACACGTAGTCTTTAAGTCTGTGGTTCAAGACTACTCCAAAAGCTGGGTCCTCCCTCTTATTCTGCAAAAGCTTGAACGGTGGTCTGGGTTCTAGGCTTTTTTTTTTTAAAGATGAAACTTTGAATGGAGGATGTGCAGTGACAAATATCATTTAAAAAAAAAAGGTCCCATAGCCATATTTGGTAGAATTTATTATTTTTACATTTTGTTTTATCCCCCTTTATACCACATCAGATTTCTCTGCGTTAAGTTCGGGCTGCTCTCCGCAGAAAGGGCGTGTCGCCACAAGTGCAGCGCCATCATTATTTTTTCCTATTGCAACTATTGTTTCCTGTTCAGAGTGGCTTTTTCTACAGAATTTAACCAGGGACAACCCTCTTGTTGCTGTGGGTTCTTTTACGTGCTCTTATTAATGATGTGTAACACACGGGATCTCGGTTTATCGTCTCATCCAAAAGACTAGCGCCCTGACTACCACTCTGGTCTAATGGATGGGAGAAAAAGTTTTGAACTCAAGCGAGAATCGAACCACCGCACACTTTGACCGGACTTTTCCACTTTCTAAACAGGCGCGTTGCCTTAGACCACCCATCCACGTATAGAATGTGTAGTGCTGGTCTTTCCTGTACTTGCAACTCTGCAGGAGGTCTGTCTGCCCCACTGCCCACAAAGAAAAAACACCTGAGATTAGAAACTGGATATCATAGATCATACACCGCAATTTTTAAAGTAAACAAAGGCCTGCATCAGCAATTTCATATTTATTTTTATTTCATTTATTATTTATTTTATATCATTTTATGTCACAGCAGATTTCTCTGCGTGAAATTCGGGCTGCTCTCCCCGGGGATCACGTCACCACAAGTGCAGCGCCTACCCATTATTTTTTTTTTTCTTTTTCCTGTCTGCAACTGCATTTTGTTTCCTGTCAGAGTGGCTTTTTTCCAAAGAATTTGCAGGGACAACCCTCGTTGCCGTGGGTTCTTTTACGTGCACTAAATTAATGATGTGTAACACACGGGACCTCGGTTTATCGTCTCATCCGAAAGATTAGCGTACCTTAGCGAGCCTCTGTGACAGAGTGTCCCTGTGGTACTCAAACATCTCTTAAAGACTGTCTTGTCTCAACCAGAGCTACAGACAGAGCAGAAACTGGCTGATAGACATTCACTTCTGAAGAGATTATAAAGACCCATCACATATCTTTAACAGGTATAGTCATTGTCAATGCCCACTGGTTATCACTGCCTCAATAACAACGAAGAAGCAGAGCAAGATGTGATTATCAGAAAATCTAGATAGATAATCAAATGAAAAGAACATAATTCTTTTGCTTTTAACCTATCTATCTATCTATTGTGGGCGGGATAGCTCAGTGGTCAGCGCGCTCGCTTTCCCCAGTATGTTTTAGCAGGGTCGAGCGTGGTTACCGATTGGTTGGGTGACCGTTTGCGCGCCTCGGCATCAGTAAGCCTACAGTCCCCCCAGTTCACCCAGCTGTAATGGGTACCTGCCTCTTTAGGGTCAGGAAGGTAAAGCAGCGAGGAGAGAGGAGATGGGCGCCGCCCTCAATATGTTGGCCCTAGAGAAGCTGAGGTCTCTGATGCCTCGCTCCCCTACGATCGTCTATGTTATGGGACACCTTTACCTTTATCTACCTATCCTTAGTCTGGTCACTGTGGAACCACCCCCAAAGACTTGACAAACCAGTTCCCTCCATTCTCTCTCAGTTCTGCCATTTCTCAGAGTTTTTTTGAGCTCTTTCAATGACAAGTTTAGAAAAAAAGTGTTGTGTTTCTCATTTCTCTGTCGGTTTTCTTTCTCCTATCTTAGGACGTAAACAATGCCAGAATGTTCTTCTTCTCCTTGTTCTTTTTGTTGCTGTTCTTCTTCTTGTTCTTTCTTTTCTGTTAATTCTGGGAAAGCTGTTGGAAGACTTGCACAAAAGACTTGTTTACCAAATTTCTCTATGTAGGTCAAACTGTACTGAACCTGGATATCTGTCGTGCCGATGTTTTTCTCAGTTTTTTCCTATGGTAACACAGAGAGTGTTTTGGTATAAGCATTGGATCTTGTTTCGGGGCCATAGCAACATGATTTTACTTAAAAAACACTTGCTCAGTAAGGAGAGATGTAGTGGAATGGAGTGCAGACAAATCAGCACGGAACAAAACACAAAACAAACAGTTCGGTGAGTGCCAAGATTTAGCCTTTCAAACCTTAAAGAAAAAAAGACATTTGTTGAAAGAAAACAAGATAAACAAGAAAAAGAGAGAGAGAGAGGGGAAGAGAGAGACGACCTTTCCCAAGAAGAAGTTGGAGAAACCAAAAAAAGTTTGGGGGGTATTTTTCCCAAATTGATTGCATGGGAAAAAGGTGCTTGCAAGACATCGATGTTTCTAGAACTCAAAGAAGAGCAGAGGTAAGTGAAAAGCTTCAATGGGAGGAGGGCTTCTAAAAATAACTCCACAAGTGTATTGGGGTCCCCTCCAATGCTGTTTGTCTGCAGCAAAAATCCATCCCTGGCAATTTTTTCACGTCGATATCCCTCACTGTCTCTGACAAGATTTTTGTTTTTTTTTTAGGTTTCTTTTTTCCCAATCATGTAAAAAAACAGGTACAAAAGTAATTGTGCAAGACTAGACAGACACACGGGACCGCGCATGACAAAAGAGACACAGACACAGACACACAGAACACCTCACACAACACATGCACACTCGCACCCCAGGGCACACGCACACACGCACACACACAATACACACACATACGCGCGCACCACACACACCCCACCACACGGCACAGACACAGACACACACACACAAACACAAACACCACAAACACCACACACACCAAAAACACAAGTACACACACACGCAAAGCGGTATACCAGCACGCCCTCCCAGCACGCAGGATCAGCGCGCGCACACACAAACAACCCCACCACACAAACACACAACAACACAACCAAACACCCCACCCCAACACAAAACCCCACACACACACATAAATTTTAAAAACGATGTTGTGTGTGGAAAGGGGCAGCAGAACATCTTGCAGAACATTTGCGCACCGCTAAATCGTTCCGCTTTTTGGAAGATTTATCCCCCTTGTGTGCAGTGGAATGGATGAAAAATTTACAAAAATGCTTTACACACGGGGCGGGATGTATAAAGTCGTGAGTACTTTTTCCCTTTTCCCTCGAAATAAAAAAGAATAAAAAATATTTCAGTGTAAGGTTCTTAGATCTTTATAAACCCAATTGGGAAGTGTGTAGCAAAAATATTCACTTTTTTTTTCTTCAATAATTTGTTTGTGAAAGTTTAAAATTTTTCAACATGAAAGATATTAGATTGGCTCGAATTCTTTTTTTTTCAGAAAAAAAAAAGAATCAAAACTAATAGTTAGAGGTCATTTCAATGGTTAAACCTCCCCCAGAGCCCTTTTAGCTAGACAGGCCAAAGGGAAAGGGCAAGGGGGAAACCCAAATTTTAAATGAATCTACTCATTGTTTAGGTCCCCGTTTGAACGCTCTTTACAGGTAAACTTTTGGGTTTTTTTTTGGGTTTTTGTTGTTGCGTTTTTTGGGTTCAAGGGGTTTAAACCCAAAAGGTGGGTTTTAATATTGGACCTTTACCCACCACCAACTAGCTACATTCCCTTTTGGGGGTTAATGTTAAAATGACCCCTAGTGTTTTGGGGATGTTGGGGGTGGTAGATTTTGAATTTTTTTCCCCAGCATAAAATAAGAATCTTCCAAAGACCCCAAAAGGGGTTTAACATATGGGCAAAATGTTTGATGGGTTTGTACATAAAAAAATTATGGGGCCTCGGTTTATAGTCTCATACAAAGGAATTTCAAAGGAGGGAGAGGCATCACTGATATCAATCCAGGTGAACATTGTCGAACGGTGTTTGTTTCCCACATGTTAAATCCCAAAGTCAAATTCTGGGGAAAAAAAATCTTTCAAAAGGAGTTTTCCCCTTGGATTTTTACATCAGTGCCAGCTCCCCCAGCCCCCGAAATTTCGAATTGAGACATAAACTGAGGCCAAGTACAAACAAAACGAACATTTGCAACCCGATTAAATACCATCACCTTTTTTGAAGAGTTGGTCATTGTTTTTCTGGTGGGAAGGGTTAAAGATTCACAAAAATGCATTACACTGGGGACTGTATGTTTTTAAGGGGGCCCCATAATGCTAAATTCTTTCATTCCGAAATAAAATATTTAAAAAAAAGTAATGAATAATAAAAAGAAAGTAAGGTGTTTTTCAGGTATCTACTGTGAAGTTAATAATTTTAAAAAGCCATCACAAGTGACACTGCTTAGGGGTTGTCACAGTGGAGTCGAATGCACTTACACAAATACACTGTGATAATAACTAAAAAGAAAATCTTTGCACGAGAAAAAGATTAATTCCAAAACAAATAGTCATACTTGGAAAAGAATAAACAAAAATTAATATGGCATTACTTTTTTTTTTTAAATTCAAATTTGGTTGTTTTATTTTTTTGGTTGAAATATCCAGATTAAAACAAAAGCCATTTTTGGAAACCAGTACATAAATTGACTGTTAAGACAGGTTGGTCATAAACAGTGCACTTCTATAGTATTAAGGTCATTCAAAATTTCCCAGCCCGTCCTTGAACTGGTTTTTGTGCCACATTCTCAAAACTGTAAAAGGGCTGCTTTTGAGGAAAGGGTTTTTTTTTTAAAAAAAACTGGGGTTTTTTTTTGCAGCGGCCTTCCAAAACTGTACCCGGCTGCTCCATTGAGGAAAATTCCTTTTTATGTGTGTGGGGGGTTATGCCTTCAAAGTCCAGCGGTAATCAGGTTGGATGGTGACTAAAAGAGGTGCTGGTTTTGCTGTGGGGGAAGGAGAGCTAAAGGGCAATGCAGGATCCTTTGCTGTGTCTGCTGGGCTGAGGAGACTGCTAATGGTTGCCCTGTCC
>CM060325.1:2481498-2483998 GCA_030674155.1 Stramonita haemastoma | reverse complement strand
AAGAATAGATTTAAAATGAATGAATACTGAATTAATCTAGTGATCAATAATAAAAAAAATAGAGCTAGCACTATTATGTAGTAAATGAACAAGTTAATAAAGTGTATGAATGAATAAAAGAAGGAATATTAGGAGGAAAATGTATAAATGAAATAAATGGATGAATCAAAGAATGAGTGGTTTGATGAACGAATAAATGAATCTATTAATCATTTGATAAAGGAATGAACCAGTTTACATTATTATCCTAAAGTCAGTTATAAACGCACCTGAACACTGAATATTCCACTCCTTTTTTTTCCTTCGTAAAATCTATACATTTTTTTGAAACAACAACGTGAGAAAATGACTGGGGAATGAACTGTTTAGAAGTAACGTGGAGAGAGCAAAAAGTGGCAAACAGGTGCCATGGAGTCATATTCACATCTTGTTCTCCCTGCATCCGCTTTGCTACATACCTGATTGCTTACATTCCAGAAATAAAGTGGGAGAAGACATCATAAGGATGAAATACTTGTCGTAGTTAAGTTGTAGTAATCTGCTTCGAAAGAGGAGCTGGCCTGACCCCCAATCCCAGAGGCCAAGAGGTGCTATGGCAACTTGATGGATCTTCAGCGTTCTACTACCTTCTTTGGGAGCAGATAACAAAAATATTTTATAAAAATGAAAAACAGCATGCACAAAGGTGTAGCGTTTAGACACCATCCTTGAAGAAACTTCGGGGAGGTTGAGTCCCCAAAGAGGTTCGGGGCTGTATATGGCAACGTTCTGACGGCTCCTGCGACGTACTGGAACCATTTGTATCGGTCATTGCCTTTCCAAAGGACCATTCCAGCTACGTGGAGAGGGGAGGGATCTGCTGCATGGGTAACACCTTGCCTTCCATACTTACTTACCCAGGCTTTGCGCACACTTGCACACACGTTAAACATTATTTCATTCAAAAGCAACTATAAACATCAAGACTGGATTGGATTGAAAATGTCTGAAATTCACCCATGATACAAAAAATGAGTGAGGGACATTTTTCTTAAGGGACACCGGTGCTGGTTTTAGCAAACATAAGTTGGCAGTGAGCGGGTTAATAGTGTAGCTGCTAGGTGTCTACTAGGCCACAACGGCAACTGCTGACCCCTTTAAAACCCTAACACGGTATAAACACACCTTGGGTGGCAAAGGGAGGAACACTTTTTGGTCTGATGGGGTGGGGTGGAGGTGTGGTGGTGGTGGTGTGTGTGTGTGTGTGTGTCTTTAATTTTACGTCTGTACACTTAAAGTGATATTAGACGAAGGAAGGATGGGAGGGGGCAATAAAGAGATGAGGGTTTAAGGACAAAAAAAAAGTGTGTTGGTAATTATGCGCATAAGAAGACTGATTACAAAACTATATAACTAGAATGTTGCAAAACATGGCATAAGAAATGCAAATAATAACAAAAAACATCGAACAATAGAAAACTTTAAAATCTAAAACTGTAAGATGAGCAATAGCAAACTACATGTAAAGGCTGCCTGCTGGTGTGTGTGTGTGTGTGTGTGTGTGTGTGTGTGTGTGTGTGTGTGTGTGTGTGTGTGTGTGTGTTGTGTGTGTGTGTGTGTGTGTGTGTGTGTGTGTGTGTGTGTTCTGCTGTCTTTTTTCTCTCCAGGTGTGATGATCTAGCCATCACTTCAATGCCATGGTGTTCATTAGACAGTAAGCTTTTTTATGTGGGTATACCAGGTGTTCAATCTTTACGTCCATTACCCCTTGTCTTTTTGTTTTGCCTGTCTGTCTGTGTGCCTATCTACGTGTGTGTGTGTGTGTGTGTGTGTGTGTGTGTGTGTGTGTGTGCGTGCGTGCGTGCGTGCGTGCGTGCGTGCGTGCATGCGTGCGTGCGTGTATGCGTACGTGTATGCGTGCATTAAATTTTGTTTGTGGGTGGGTGAGGGTGTGTACAATTTTTGTTTGAATTCTGTGGAAAGTTAGAAATGTATGAATACTTTGAGAACATGAACTATCTGTTTCTTAGTCTCTCTGTGTCTTTGTTTGTCTGTGTGTCTGTCTGCATGTCTGTCTCTCTGTCTCTGTCTCTCTCTCCATGTCATAATATGAATGAACCCATTGTTCCACCCCAATCCGAACAAATGTATCGTGGCCCAAGGCCAATGCACCTTAAATCATTTCAGAATTAAGAGCTCTCTCCATGCCACAGTTTCATACTAGAAAAAGTGCCCGCATCTCCTATACTTCTTTTTTTTTTTATATACACTTGCCTTGGTAAATGATATGAAGAATAAGCAAATGAAATAATCTTGTCACATGAATACAAGTTTGAATCTTCGTTTGCCCAGCAGAGGTGAGCAGAAGCCTTAGCTAGCAGCAGTGGTGGCCAATTTGGCGAAACTTAATCACAGTTGTACAACTACTTTTATTTTATTTATTTATTTATTTATTTTTCTTTTATTCTTTCATATCGAGGATATGGGATAAGCACCCTTGTGCTTTTTTACATCCAGTCCC
>CM060325.1:2473998-2476498 GCA_030674155.1 Stramonita haemastoma | reverse complement strand
ATTGCTGGTGTAAGTGTTGTTGTTGTCATTGAATTGTGGGGGGGTTGTGTTTTTTTTTATAACCTTTTCTAGTTCGTTGTGTGTAAATGTGTGTGTGTGTGTGGTGTGTGTGCGTGCGTGTGTGTGTGTGCACGTGCGTGTGTGTGTGTGTGTGTGTGTGTGTGTGTGTGTGTGTGTGTGTGTGCGTGTGTGCGCGCGCGTGTGTGTGTGCAAACGCGTGCGTGCGTGCATGTGTGCGCATGTCTGTGTATTTATTTATTTTATTTCATACTTTTATGACGAGGATAATGGAATAAGCACTCATGTATGTGTATGTGCGTGTATGCAAGCGTGCGCGTGTGCGTGCATGCGTACGTGCGTGCGTGCTTGCATGTGTACGTATGTGTGTGTATGTGTGCGTGCGTGATTTCGTGCGTGCGCGCGTGTGTGTTTACGTGTTTGCGTGCGTGTGTGCGTGCGTACGTGCTTGTGTGTATATGTTATATGTATATGTGTTAAAACTCCAAATTCATCTAGTACCAAAACCACCACCAACACTACCACCAGCAGCAGCAGCACTAGTGGTAGTAACAGAACCAACGCCCCCTGTAGCGGCAGGCAGGTGTTGATGCCGTGCTGCACACACCAGGCGGAGGGCAGGCGGAAGGAGTGGAAGTAGGTGGAGCCCACCACGCGGATCTGCAGGTGTACACATTGTCCGCCTGGAACCGACACCCCGCAGCATCCGCCAGAGGGGCGCAGGCCTCGTGCATCCCTGTCTTCAGGGCCTGGTCACAGGCTTCTTTGGTTAGGCCTAAGGAGGCGCCCTGCAGGATGACCAAGACAGGATTGAGAGTATTTTCAAATTCAAGACACTTTATGTTATCTCATAGACAGAAGTTTAAGCTGGTACAAGCCATACATTACAGCAGTAAACATGTAAACGTATAAATATCACCGAAAAAAACAAAACCCACAACACAGTAGATGAACATCAAAACGCACCCATCACAAAATAACACATTACAACTACAGTTTCTGTACAGTTCCCTCCCCCCCCCCCCCTCCCAGTTCACCCTGCTATGAATAGGTACCTGCCCTTTTTAGGGTCAGGGAAAATAAAGCAGCGAGGGAGAGGAGATGGGCGCCACCCTCAACATGCTGGCCCCTAGAGAAGCTGAGGTTTCTGACATTTTGCTCCCCTACGACCACATAGTTTCAAAGCTTGCCAATGTTCTTTTTGTTGATGTCACAAGATGGTCACAAGTCAGTCATATACGGCTTTGCCTTTTCTTTTCAGGTAAAAGGTAAAGGTGTCCCATAACCTATATGGTCGTGGGGGAGCGAGGCATCAGAGACCTCAGCTTTTCTAGGGACAGTATATTTATAGGGCGGCGCCCATCTCCTCTTCCTCGCTGCTTTACCTTCCCTGACCCTAAAGAGGGCAGGTGCCCATTTATAGCTGGGTGAACTGGGGAAAAGTTACTCCAGCTGTAAAGGGCCAGGGAAGGTAAAGCAGCAAGGGAGCTGAGATGGGGGCCACCCTCAATATGCTGGCCCCTGGAGAAGCTGAGGTCGCTGACATCTTGCTCCTCTACGACCACATAGGTTATGGGACACCTTTCCCTTTTACCTTAGGGCAAAAAGAGATAAATTTTTCATAGCTTACCAATGTTTTCTTTTCTTAATCTCACAATACAAGATGGTCACAAGTCAGTCCTACAGAGCTTTGCTTTATGTATTTACACTGATCAAAAAGACTTACACAGGAATAGCAAATACCCTGTCTATGGCAAAAATGAAAACCTGAATCGTTCCATAGCTTACCAATGTTCTTTCTGTTGATACAACAAAATGATTCACAAGTTAGTTACATTAAAGAGCTTTGCCTCTATGATAAAGAGCACTCACACAAGAATAACAGATGCTGTGTCTATGGTAAAAAGAACCCGAATGGTTTCATAGTTTATCAATGTTACTTGTGTGAATGTCACAATACAAGATGGTCATATGTCAATCATATAGGTCTTTGCCTTTTCTATTTTACAGTGATAAAGAAAACACATAGGAATAGCAGATGCTGTGTTTGTGGCAACAGGAACTGAATGGTTTCAAAGCTGACCAATACAAGTCAGTCATATAGGGCTTTGCCTTTTCTATTTACAGTAATGAAGAAGACTCACTTAAAATTACAGATTCTGTAAAGAAAAACCTGAATCCTTTCATAGCTGACCAATGTTCCTTCTGTTGATGTCACAAGATGAAACAAGTCAATCATATAGAGCTTTACCTTTTTTTTCTTTAAAAAACAACAACAACACTGATAAAAGAAGCACACACACAGATAGCAGATGCTGTGTCTGTGGCAAAAATAAAAACCTGATTAGTTTTGTAGCTGACTAAAGTTTTCTTTCATTAATCTCAGAATACAAGATGGTCACAAGTCAATCATATAGGGCTTTACCCTTTATATTTTTCAGTGATAAACAAAGACTCACAGGAATAGCAGAAGCTTTGTCTA
>CM060325.1:2466498-2468998 GCA_030674155.1 Stramonita haemastoma | reverse complement strand
TAACCAAAACCGTTTTCACGTAACTTTCTTTTAACTCAGACAGGCAGACAGAGAGAGAGAGAGAGAGAGAGAGAGAGAGAGAGAGAGAGAGAGAGAGAGAGAGAGAGAAGAGAGACAGAGAGACAGAGAGACGAGAGAGAGAGAGAGCCCCAGTGATATGGTCCAAGGGAGATAAGTCATTCAAGGGAGAAATGAATGAAGCAACTCTAACTTCCCTTGCCTTCATTCGCATGTGAATACTGCCCCCCCCCCCCCTTTTTTTTAAAAACATAAATTAGTCATTCAATTAGGCTAATTAAAAAAATGATTATCAGTCTATTTCAGGAGAGACGTTGATGGGAGGGGATGAGGTTTCGGGGGGGGGGGGGGGGGGGGAGGCAGGAAGGAGATCCCTCCCCCATTAAAAAAAAAACAAAAAAAAACCCACACAAAATTTAAGAGTAGTACTTAATCCTTCTTGCACCCTTTATATATATTCCTTTATTTATCTTTTCTTTCACTTTGAATCAGTGTGTGTGTGTGTGTGTGTGTGTGTGTGTGTGTGTGTGTGTGTGTGTGTGTGTGTGTGTGTGTGTGTGTGTGTGTGTGTGTGTGTTCTTCAATTTTACGTCTTTTCACAAAAGTGGTGGTTGTGTTTATTTATTCTCTTATATCGAGAATAATGGAATAAACACTCACGCGCTTTTTTACATCCAGTCCCCGTGCACGGGGCCTCTGTTTATAGTCTCATCCAAAGGACTTTTTGGAATTGAAGCTGTGCCCTCAAATTGCGAGCTCAATGTTCTGACCACTAGGCTATCCTGTCCCCTTGTGTGTGTGTGTGTGTGTGTGTGTGTGTGTGTGTGTGTGTGTGTGTGTGTGTGTGTGTGTGTGTGTGTGTGGTGTTTCCTGTGTTCCACTGAGGACATAGGTTTGAGTGCTGGCTGTCCATTTAAGGGATTTTTTTTTTTTAATCAATGGACTTAACACTTAGTTCCATCTCAATTCCTCTGCAAGTCATGTGAATGAGGCAAGTTTGTAGTCTCATTTCAAGGATTTTGACATTCATTTTTTTTGTGTCAAACTGGTAAGAAAGGGCGAGGCTGGGAATCGAACCCAGGACCTCATGGTTGACTTGTTGGCAGGCGTATGCCTTAACCGTCCTGCCACCCCCCTTCTCTACATGAGGTTATGTGGACCAGCCATACTGGTTCTCTTTGTTAGACATGTTGCACATGGGCCACGATTCTGTAGATGGTGGATGACAGGGTTCATACAGATCTTTGGGACGAAAATTCAAGGACTTTTCAAGGACTTTCAAGGACCTCACTCTCAATTTTCAAGGACCTCCATCGACAAATAGTGCTTGCATTTTAACAATGTCTACACACTTTACAGCTGAAAAGAAAATATCTATAGCCATTTGGTCCAAATTTTCTTCATAACAAGAATCAATATTTCTACTGCAGTTAACTGGGCTAAATCAAAAACAATCGTTGGCCTAAAGTGTGCACTTAGCTTAAAACAATTTCAATCTAAGTGATCACCCCATCTGTTCATTCATAATTTCTCTGCATACTGGTTCTCAAAGTCTAAATATGTGTAAAGCTCCCTGTGAGTTACTTTACCAGGAGACTAATAGTTTACAATAGTAAACATTCATCCTCCTGGATAACAGGTTGGAAGGGAGGGGGGGGGGCTGGAGAGGGGGAATAGCTGATGGTATTGCTGTGGACAGATTTTCACATCACAACACATTGACATGGGTGAAAGTGAAAAAATCTCTCAATCCCAAACCCACATTTTTTTTTGTCCTCTGGGCATCCAAATCCTGAAAAAAAAAAAAAATCAATCCTGAATAATTTTTAATATAATTCCACCCTTATATAATGTATCACCCCCCTGTTGGTCTCTATGCCCCCCCAAATTTCAGTGTTGCAGGGATAGGAATTGACGACTCCAAAAATATAAAGGGGGGGGGGGGGGGTCCAGGGGGCATTTTCCCCCCGCGGGGTGAAGGGGGGAAACCCCCTTTTGGGGGGCAGGGGGCGTTTCCCCCCTGAAGCTGAAGGTTTTTTTAACAAATTTTAGCCTGTTTAACGGCCTCCCTTTAACCAATTTCAGTTCTTGATACTAACAATTTCTGCCCCCGAAATAACTCTCCAATAGCTTTTTTGTCATTTCTTTAATCTAAAAAGGTTCTTTTCCAAAGTAACACTAGCCAAAAATGAGTATATTTCTAACAAATGGCACAAGAGATAGAGGGAAAAAAGAGAAAGAAAGGACAGACACATATAACAAGAAAAAGAGAGAGAAAGAGATAAGGGGGGGGGGGGGGGGGGGGGGGGGGGGGGGGGGGGGGGGGGGGGGGGGGGGGGGGGGGGGGGGGGGGGGGGGGGGGGGGGGGGGGGGGGGGGGGGGGGGGGGGGGGGGGGGGGGGGGGGGGGGGGGGGGGGGGGGGGGGGGGGGA
Organism: Stramonita haemastoma; assembly: GCA_030674155.1. Lineage (NCBI taxonomy): Eukaryota > Metazoa > Mollusca > Gastropoda > Neogastropoda > Muricidae > Stramonita > Stramonita haemastoma. Next base: position 2,466,549 of record CM060325.1, on the reverse strand, counting down.
GGGGTTTTTTTGGGGGGGGGGGGGGGGGGGGGGGGGGGGGGGGGGGGGGGG
>CM060325.1:2457883-2462883 GCA_030674155.1 Stramonita haemastoma | reverse complement strand
ACAGACAAAGGATTGACAATGCAAGGCAGAAACAACAAGAAACTGAAGAGAAAGGATTGGCAATACAAGAAGACACAGCAAGAAACTGAAGGATTGAGAATGCAAAAGGAGAAACAACAAGAAACGGAACAAGGATTTATTCATTTTTATTTATTTATTCTTTTATATCGAGGATAATGGGATAAGCACTCATGTGCTTTTTTCATCCAGTCTCCGTGTATATGCAGTTTTGTAAATATTGTCATCTGTTCCCACCTGCACACAATGGCCTACTCTTACGAAAAGCGGAACAGGATTTATCGTGTGCGCAATTGACAATGCAAGTCAGAAACAGCAAGAAACTGAACAAAGATTGACAACACAAGACTGAAAGAACGTGTATCGTTGTCTGCTTATTAAGCATGTTTACTGAATCAACACCGTTTAAACCAAAACAAGAGGAAGCGGAAGACCAGGGATAGCACACAGCGGAAACAGGAAGGCGGATGTCTCATCTCCAATGCAACACATCCACTTCCCTTTTTTATCCCCGGAAATGATCAGCAGTGGGTGGATTCCAACGGAAACATCCACACCTGCCTTCTGCCATGTTTCCCACCCTAACTGCCATCTTTTCCTGTTTGGTGTTAATTAGCAAAAAAGAAAGGTGTGAGTGTGTGTGTGTGTGGGGGGGGGGGGGGGGGGGGGGGGGCGGGGTGACAGTTGTCTCTTAATGATCATAGTGGATGCAAATGAATCCCTGTTCTGGTTCTCGTTTGTAGGAAACCGATAGCAACATTTTACAAAACAGCGTTTACACATGGACTGGATGTAAAACAACAACAAGAACAACAACAACAACAAACCCCACATGAGTGCTTATTATATTCCAGTATCTTCTAAATAAAAGTTGTTTTTTAAAGACGAGGTACAGTTTTCTTGTTTTTTCTATCACGCCATCTGTGCACACCAACCCCCCTCCCCTAAAACCACACAGAGATTTTTGAAATCTCATTGGATACAAGCATAAAACACATTCAAAACATACACACCTGCTTCAGAGAGCCAGACACAGATTCAAGCACACACTCCCTTCAACACCTACCTATGATGACAAGTACTGCTGCTTTGTTCAACACCTTAGGGGGACAGGGACAGGATGGCCTGGTGGTCAGAGTGATGCGCTCGTGATCTGCTGACCCGGGATCCAATCCCGTTCAAAAGGACTTTTCCTCTGGAGTTAACATCAGTACCGACTCCACTCTCCCTAAAAGTCCTTCGGGTGAGACTTTAAACCAAGGTCCCGTGTGTGAACGCATGCAGAACATCTTGCGCACACGTTAAAACCTGTTCTACTTTTCGGAAGAGTAGGCCATTGTGTGCCGGTGGGAACGGGTGAAAAAATTGACAAAACTGCATACATACGGGGACTAGATATAAAAAAGCACATGAGTGCTTATTCCATTATCCTCGAAATAAAAGAGTAAATTTTAAAAATGTGTCTTGCCAAGTCTGTTACGAAAGAGTGTCCTCTAGAGGGTGAATCGGTGGTCTGAGAGCTATTGTAACCCACCTGCCTAGAAAGCGAGAAGTTGCGAGCTCGTTATCTGTTTCTGCCCCAAACTTCCCCACCCCGCTATCCACTAAACCTTGAGCGATGGTCTGGATACTAGTCTTTCGGATCAGACAATAAACTGAGTCCCGTTTGCAGCACGCATTCAGCGCAAGTCGAAGAACCCATGACAACAAAGAGAGTTATCCCTGGCAAAACTTTGTAGAGAAGCTGTTCTGATAGGGAAATACATACTGTTGCAGAAGACAAGATTTTTTGATGGGTGGCGCTGCTCTTGTAGCGAGCCGCTCTCCCTGGGGAGAGCAACCTGAATTTCATGCAGAGAATTCTGCCGTGACTTAAGGGGTTATACAATACATAACTATAGTCCTCTCTCCACTCCTCAGTTCGTGTGCTGTCAACCTTTACTTCTGGGTCATATCAACCTTTTCTTCTAGGTCATATCAACTTTCACTTCTGTGTCATATCAACCGTTAATTCTAGGTCATATCAACCTTCACTTCTGGGTCATGTCAACCTTTACTTCTGGGTCATGTCAACCTTTACTTCTGGGTCATGTCAACCTTTACTTCTGGGTCATTTCAACCTTTACATCTGGGTCATGTCAACCTTCACTTCTGGGTTATATCAGCCTTTACTTCTGGGTCATATCAACCTTCACTTCTGAGTCATATCAACTTTCATTTTAGGTCATGTCAATCTTCATCTTTAAGTCATATCAACTTTGACTTCTGGGCCATGCCAACCTTCTCTTCTAGAGGGTTATTGTGTTTGATGGCAGCTCAGAAAACAGTGGAGAGGAAACACAAGAGGTGGGGGTATAAACAGAGACTGTTAGGACAGGGAAAGGCGCTGTTTTCCCCAATACTTCAAAATGACGGTCACGATACTGAAAACTCCTCTGAAACCCTGACAAGTTACTTTGCACTTGAGTTAAAACCTGCGGTACAAATGACCGCCAAACCACCACCACCACCACCACTACTTCCACCACCACCACCACCACAACCACTAACACCACCAACAACAACAACACACCTCCTCCACCACCACCAACAACAACAACATCAATTTAACTACCACTTAGTTAAAAATCTAGCCCGTATTTCTTTTTCTAAACCTGTTTCTTTTTTAATGAAAAAAAATGCAGCTGCCCCTCCCTCCCTCCCTGTCCTCCTCTCTCTACCCCCCCCCCCCCCCCCACCACACACACACACACACCCTCCCCCTATTTCCTCACTAAACATCTTTCCGGCAAAGACTATTATAATCTTCTGCTGTTTATAACTTTAGCATCAGGGTGACTCAAACTTGGCCGACAGAAGACGTGCACGTTTGCTAAACTTTTGAGGAAACGAGTCACGACTGTTCCTGACCGCAAAAAGGGCCGCCTTAATGAGGTGGGCAGCAAACATCTATCTGGGATGTAGTGTTTTATCCGCCCTCACAAAAGGCTTGCACACAATACCCCCCCCCCCCCCCCACCCCCCTCCTGTTATTCCACAACCATTTCCGCTGAGGGTTGTTTCAACTCTAGCAACTGTCTTCTTCAATGAATGCCAGAGTCCCCTTAATCATTGTCCCCAGCTAACGAATATCAACAAGAACCAAGCCCCTAAATAAAATGGCAGTATGTGTGTGTTTACTGTATAAACATTCTTCGTTGCTTTCATTATTTTTTAAATTGCTGCAGTACTCTGTGTGGTTGTCTGGGTTGTCAGTATTCTGTGTGATTGTCTAGATGTCAGTGCTAGGTGTGATGATTGTCTCAAAGTCAGTGTTGTGTGGTGATTGTCTACATGTCACGTAGGGATCATTAGAGGGAGAGAGAGAGAGAGAGAGAGAGAGAGAGAGAGAGAGAGAGAGAGAGAGAGAGAGAGAGAGAGAGAGAGAGAGAGAGAGACAGACAGACAGACAGACAGACAGACAGACAGACAGACAGACAGACAGACAGACAGACAGAGTAAGAGACAGAGAGAGAGAGAGAGAGGGAGAGACAGAGAGAGAGAGAGAGAAATAAAGTAATAGATAGATAGATAGATAGATAGTAGATAGATAGATAGATAGATAGATAGATAGATAGATAGATAGATAGATAGATAGATAGATGAGGATGGATGGATGGATGGATGGATGGATGGATGGATTGATGGATGGATGGATGGATGGATAGATAGATGGATAGATAGATAGATAGATAGATAGATAAATAGATAGATAGATAGATAGATAGATAGATAGATAGATAGATAGATAGATAGATAGATAGATAGATAGATAGATAGATAGATAGATAGAGAGAGAGAGAGAGAGACAGAGACAGAGGCAGAGACAGAGGCAGAGAGGGAGAGAAAGAGAAGGAGAGAGGGAGAGAGACAAAGAGAGCTAAAGAAAGGGAGAGAAAGAGAGAGAAAGAGAGAGAGAAAAATCCAGATAGAGAGACAAAGACAGAGACAGAGAGCACCACAGAGGCTGTGCTGTATTTTAATACCTAATATATCAAAACCTGAATCCATCCCTTACTAACTGCCTGATACAGAAAACTTACGAAAGCATTTTCAATGAAAACAACAATCTGTTATTTCAACTGATCAGAAGGTTTTAGCTCTCAAATTGTTCTAGCCCCATGTGGCCATGTTGTAGCATGTCTCTTAGTCTGGAATGACATCCAAAATGATAATGTGTAAAAGTGGTGCTAAAATGTTCCGGTCATATATTTTTTTGGGTTCTCTCTTTATCCTTTCCGCTTTTGCGACTTCTGCCCTTTTAGTGTCTGTCCAGTCTGCTCAAAAACCTAAGCAATGCCACTTTATGTCACCAGAAATCCTCTGCGTGAAATTCGGGCTGCTCTCCCCGGGGAGAGCGCGTCACCACAAGTGCAACGCCTACCCATTATTTTTTTCATCAGGCATGGTGTCTAAACACGACACCTGCGTGCATGGTGGTTTTTAAAAATAATTTTGTCATCCGCTCCTACAGGCACACGATGGCCTGCTCTTCCGAAAGGCGGAACGGGATTTTAACGTGTGCGCAAGATGTTCTGCGTGCGTTCGCACACTGGGCCTCGGTTTCTAGTCTCATCCGAATGAAATACATAGCTATAGCTAAGACAAAGCGTACACAAAGTAAGGCTAACTTACAGCTAAGCCACCATAGACATTTTATCTGTTTATTTTTATTTATTCTTTCATTTCGAGGATAAAGGGAATAAGCACTCGTGTGATTCTTTGCATCCAGTCCCCGTGTATATGCAGTTTTGTCAGTTTTGTTATCCGTTCCCACGGGCAAACAATGGCCTACTCTTCCGAAAAGTGGAACGGGGTTTTAACGTGTGCAAAAGATGTTTTACGTGCGTTCACACACGGTACGGGGCCTCGGTTTGTAGTCTCATCCGAAGGACTTTTTTTTTTTTTTGGGGGGGGGGGGGGGGGGGGGGGGGGGAGTGGCG
>CM060325.1:2435606-2445283 GCA_030674155.1 Stramonita haemastoma | reverse complement strand
TTTTTTTTCATTGAACACTTCTTTTTTTCTACATGTTGAGTTATTTGGTTTGAAAGTATAAGGTTCCGTCCTTCGTATTAAGTTGGTATCAAAGTCCAAAGCCGTTTCTTTTATATTGAGCTGGTTGCTTTTAAAATATATGATTTTTTCCTTTCCTATTCAGTTTGTGTAAAAGTGTGATAGTCTCCCCTCCATAGAGAACGCTAGTATCAAATCATAAAGTAAGTTTTTATGTAGAGTTATTTGGTGTCCAAGCAAAAGTTTTTTTCATTCATAATAAGTTAGTTGGTACCGATTTATAAGATTCTTTCTTTTGTATTGATTTAATTCGTGTCAAAATTCAAACAAATCTTTTGTATCGAGTTATTGCTATTAAAGTAAAAAGTTCTCTTTTCTTTACCTCTTTATTTGTACCAATGGTGTCAAAGATTATAGATCTTCCTCCATATTGAAATAGTTTCTAAGTATTAAGTTCTGTTTTGAATATTTTGCTACTATCATAATTCTTTTTTTATCAATTTGTCGGTTTCAAAGTGAAATGGTCATTTTCTTCATATCACAGCTTTTGGTAGTATGAGGCAATTTTTCTTTACTGAGATAGGGTGAGGATTAGGTCCCAAACACAACTAAAACACACACACACAGACACACAGACACACAGACACAGACAGACAACAGACAGACAGACAGACAGACAGACACAACACACACACACACCACACACACACACACACACACACACACACACACCACACACACCACATTTATTCTATTTTGATTGCTTTTGAAAAAAACACATTCGTCCAACAAATCTTTTACTGGCTTACAACGTCGCTTTTTTTTTGGCGCCAAAAATGCAAAATTTCTAAAATTAATCTAATTTCCGATCAGAAATACTCAACAAAACAGAAACGTGACGAAAACTCCTGGAAATGTACACTCAGATTCAGACATCTGGTGTGTTGCAAATCTTGCATAGTAATTACTGGTATAGCATTGCCTATTTTGCGGAAACAAATTATTTTACCTTGATTTTGCGGAGATCAGCTTAAGAGACAAAATGATGCACAAGCCGAGTGCAGGATGTTTGAAGAAAGAGCAGTACTTTTCCCGATACTCCTTTTTCCCTGTAGTGCTGTTCCCTGGAGTTTGTTAACACTCAACTCTAACCCTAGTTCTTGCCCCATGCCGCAAACCCTAACACTTCACCATGTTGATCCTAACTATTAACTCTTTGACACGGGTTCCTTAACTCTGACTCAGTTCTGCGGTATGGGGACACAGCTCTATAAGGGAACAGCAGCACAGGGAAAGAGGGGTGTGGGGTTACTGACCATTGAAATTATTTTATTCCGTAGAATACCGTGATAGAGGAAGGATTTGCGAGAGATGACATGCAGAAAAATAAGAAATAATAGTTATAGCATCCTTATGCTTGCGTGGCACTGATGCTTCAAGAATTGTAACAATTTTAGAGGACCGACAGCTCTGAAGTAGGATGACTTGCGACCACAGTCCATACATCAGATATCTACGCTGGGACTATAACATCACATCAACAACAGAAAAAAGCCAGCCTTCAGCTAACCTTTCAAAATAGTGGAATACTATATATAAAAAAAGTGTTTACTGTAGGGAGTTAACACCACGGTTTTATCTCCATAATGTGACACATAATTTTGGCTTTAAATTCTATTAGTTAGATATATCAGGTATACAGTTGTTTTTTTTTACATTGAGTCACTTAGCTGGTTAGTTTAGATCTCTTTCCTTCCTCTTGAAGTTGTCATTAAGTTTTTTTCTTCCATTCTATGAAATAAGCTAGTGTCAAAGAATAGAATTACCCCCTTGCTACTGAGCTAGTTGAGTCAGGAATAAAGTTCTAAATTTGGTATCAAGATAATCACCAAACTGGTTTTTTTTTCTCTCAGATTCAAATATTACAAGAAAAATAGTTCCCCCTTTCACATTTCTTTATTTTTTTGTATCGGAGTATAAAGTTCTTTCCTTCATACTCCTTTAGTTGGCGTTAACAAGTTTCTTCTTTTATGTTGAGTTAGTTCTATCCAAGCATAAAGTCGTTCCCTTCGTGGTGATCGAGCCGGTGTCAAAGTGATAACGTCTTTCTTCCATAGTTATGGAATCAGTGTCCACGCATCAAGCTTTCCCTCATTTTATTGAAATAGTTGTATCAAAGCATAAACTTTTTTTCTTTCAAATTAAGTTGGTACCAAGGAATATAGTTCTGTTTTTCGTATGAAACTGGTTTGTAGCAGTATATTTCTTGACACTGATTTAGTTGGTATCAAAGTGTAAAGCTTTTTCTTTGAAATTGATTTCATTGGTATCAAGGTCTAAAACACTTGTACGTCATATGGAGTGAGCTGGTATCTAGAAAGTTGTTTTTGTATTGAATTAGTTACTACCGAAGTATTGTTTTTCCGCACATTGAATTAGCTGGTATCAAAGTGTAAAGTTGTTTCCCCTTCACATTCAATGTAATGCTATCAAAGTACAAAGTTCTTCCATTCATATTGAGTTAGCTGATATCAAAATATAAATTCTTCTCTTCATATTGAGTTGTAATTGATGTATAGAGTAGTTCCTTTCATATTGAATTAGTTGGTGTCAAAATGTAATATTTTTGCACATACGGGTGTGATGAAGTTCATGCACTGTTTTATCTTTGTCACTTTCCACCTGTAGATTCTGCTTCAAATGAAACTAGTTCTTTTCAAGGTTTACAGTTCTTTCCCCTGTAGTGAGTTGGTGTCTAAAGTATAAAGCTTTTCTTTTCCTATTTAATTATTTGGTATAAAGTATAAATCCTTCCATTCCTATTGAGTTGGTGTCGTGAAATAAAGCTCCTCCCTTTATAATGAAGCGTTGGTCACTGTGTAATGTTCCAAAATTTTCCATCGACTAGTGTTTATACATTAATTTCATTTCAATATATTTTTTTCTTATAGAGCTGTTGAAATAAAAACGATAAAGCTACTCTTAATGTGATTATTGATATCAAGATTTTTTTTTTATTTCCCAAATTTTTGGCAATCCTGTAAATGATCACTGGTAAGCAAGTTTTCCTTTTTTTGTTACATCAATCTGTTGAAGTGTTGGGGTGCCCAGATAGCTTTGTTAGATTAGATTTATTAGCTTGGCCTATAATGAACGATTTTCCTCTCGTTTTATTCTGATGGTATGATTATAAAGCTGTATAAAACCCTTCTATGGTACTTGAAATAAGCTGGGCTAGCGTTATTTGAGGGCTTGTTTCTCAATTTTCTGATTGGATAATGGCTTTCAAATGATTTTTTTGAATGTTTGCAAAACTCCAGAGGGATTTGGCCCTGTTTTTTTAACTTGTGAATTCAAAGGAAACAATATTGGTCCTTATGCACTTAATTCATAGTCCCGTCGTGAACCTTGTTATACGCAGTCCCTAACACCAGGTTGTCTCTAGCTCTGTTTTTTTCTGAATGGATTTAGGTGATCTTTTTAAACCTGAAATTTGGTATAGTCCTGTCACAACTGATGTTAGGCCAGGAAATAGTCACCTTTCCTTGTGGTGACCAGGCTGCAATACCCACTGGATAAATTACCAGAGCAAAAGGTTGTAAAATAAATACAAGCATGATTATCCCCCTGAAAAACAAAACAAACTAAGCCCAGGAAAAACAAAGGCACATGATAATGTCAGGAAAGTGTGCAGCAAAAGCAAAAAAAAGCTAGAATTGAAGGATTAGAATTTAACACTTCCATATACACACTCATCATCATCATCATGGCTTGGCTTCGCGAACGAAGATTAAGGGCACTGTCCACGTCTGGTGCAGGCTCGCTGGTGGCTGTTCAGTCCAATGCGTGACAAACAAACCCGGCCGCAGCGGCTGCAGGGGAAAGTCGATTCTGGGGTTGATGTAAGGGGGGGGGGGACGCGGTTTTTCCTCCTCATTCGCCTCTCCTCAAGGGACGCTCTGCGATTGTCCTCAAAGGAGGAGACCGACTGATGCACAGTGTGTCGCCAGGCCTGCCGGTCAGCAGTAAGGACTGACCACTGGTTATGGTCTATGAGGCAGGCTGACAGAGATTTCTTCAGAGAGTCTTTAAATCTCTTCTTTGGTGCGCCTCTGTAGCGGTGTCCGGTGGAAAGTTCACCGTAGAGAACCATCTTCGGTAGGCGATGGTCCTCCATTCTAGAGACATGCCCTGCCCAGCGTAGCTGCGTTTTCAGCAACATGGCCTCAATGCTGGTGATCCCTGCTTGCTCCAGCACCTCATACATACACACTAGAGCAAAAATAAACCCAGACAATTGTAAACCACTGGTTTACACCTGTAGAAACGCATGCAGCAGCAGCAGCACACACTAGAGCACCAATAAACCCAGCCGACTGTTCACTGCCGCTGAACATGAATAGACACAGGCAGCAATTCACACTGGGGCAGTTAGTGCTCCGGACATAGGGAAGATGAGAAATGCTGATTCAGGTTCATGGATGATAGGAATGAGATGGGAAGGGAAAGACTTTTTTCCTTTTTCTGTTTTTGCTTTTTTGAGTGTTTTTTTTTGCCAATGAAGAGAGACGTGTGAAGCACCCACCAAACAGATGTAAAAAGATGGTGCTCCATGATCTGCATGCAACTGAGGCCTAATATATATTTATTTTATTTTATTTTATTTTTATATTTTATACCACTTTGTCACAGCAGATTTCTCTGTGTTAAATTCGAGCTGCTCTCCCGGGGCAGAGTGCGTGGCCACAAGTGCAGCGCCACCCATATTTTTTTTTCTTTTTCCTGTCTGCAAGTGTATTTGTTTCCCTATCAGAGTGACTTTTTTCTACAGAATGTTGTCAGGGACAACCCTCTTGTTGCCATGGGTTCTTTTGTGTGCGCTAAATAATGATGTGTAACACACGGGGCCTCGGTTTATCATCTCGTCTAAAGACTAGCACCCAGACCACCACTCATGGTCTAATGGATAGTAGAAAAGCTTGGGGCCCACAAAATATATTATTTTGCCATTTTGTTGTTGTTGGGGTTTATATGTAATATTATGTGTGCTTTGTTATATCTTTTGTCGTAAAACTGGATTGACTGATGTGCTCAAGAAACATTTTTGTCTTGCTATGACCATGTGTAATTTTAGAGAGACTGAATTTTTTTTAGTTTTTTTTTCGGCCAATGAAGAAAGACGTGTAGAGCACCCACATACAAGAAAACAAAGAAAGAAAGAAAAAAAGATGAATAAAAAAGATGGTGCTCCATGATCTGATATAATATATATATATATATATATATATATATATATATAGTAATTTTGACCTGACTGAAACTTTTTTGTCATTCATTTTTATCTATTGCTGTGATGGCCAGTAGTTTTGACCTGATTGAAAAAAAAATTGTACTTTAATTTTATCTGTTTGTTTGTTTTATTCTTTTTTTGTTTAGATTTTTCTTGGCTTGCTAGTGAGGACTTTTGATGCTTATATGTCTACACGTTATTCTCCTGTATTTAAATATATATATATATATATATATATATTTTAACCAAAGCTAATGTACGTTTTTTAAATATATTTTGAATATTCAGATATCTTTTCTCCCCCCCCCCTCCCTTCCGAAAAAAAAAAGTTTTTCTAGAAACTTTACACGTCTTTGGTTTTAAATCGGTATTGAGGATACCTTTTGATATTAAACGAATTTTTTTTTTATATTTCTAGACAGTCAATGTTAGAAATATGCCCTGCTTTTGTATTGTTGCACATTTTTGGTGCTCTGATGTGCGTACATGTGAGTCAACGCACATGTGAATTGATAGTTGATTTTTCTATTGATGTAACTTTTTATAGCTTGGAATCATGGTTTTTCAATGGGGTTTAGACTTGGAAAAAAAAGTAGGTAGCCTCCACAAATACAAGCCATTATATTTTTATTTTCTTTTAGACTGGCGAATAGTTCAAGATTGTTTCTTTTATTATTGCTTGTTTCTTAGTTTTGGTGACATTTTATTTTCTTGTTCACTTAACGTGTGAATTGTAGTCTGTATAATGTTTATGATTGACAATTAATTTTTTTTGTTCGGCCAATGAAGAAAGACGTGTAGAGCACCCACACGAAAGAGAGCGAATAAACAAATAAAACAAAAAACGAAAAGATGGTGCTCCACGATCTGCATGTAACTGAGGCCTTTATAAAAGAAAAATATATATGATATACATATTTGTGTGTGTGTGTGTGGTGTGTGTGTGTGTGTGTGTGTGTGTGTGTGTGTGTGTGTGTGTGTGTGTGTGTGTGTGTGTGCCTGTGTGATAAACATTTTGCTCTGTCCTGCATGTTGGTTAGCCATCCTGTTAATGTTTGTGCGTAATGTTTTTTATGTTTTAAGGAGAATGTGCAGTTGAGTATACAAAAACACTGCATTTGAAGTAAAGTATGTTTTTGTGACAGCTTTTTTTCTGTTTCTATACACTTTGAATGCGTGGGTGTGTTTTATACATTTATCTACTTAATTTCGAGGATAATGGAATAAGCATTCATGTGCTTTTATTACAGCCAGTCCCTGTGTGTATGCAGTTTTGTAAATTTTGTCATCCGTTCCCACTGGCAAACATGGCCTACTCTTGCAAAAAGTAGAACATGTTTTAACGTGTGCGCAAGATGTTCTGCGTGCGTTCGCACATGGCATCTTGGTGCGTTCGCACACGGGGCCTAGGTTTATAGTCCCATCGAAGGACTTTTGGGGAGAGTGGAGTCAGCACTGATGTTCACTCCAGGAGCAAAATCCCTCGAACAGGAATCGAACTCGGGTTGTCAAATTACGAGCGCAATGTTCTGACAAAAAGGAGCAGTTTGGGGCAAAGACGGGACCCAAAGAGTCGTTTTCAGGCCCGTACCGCCCCGACTTTTGCACGGTTACAGACCTCCACCAGAGGCACACATGGCCATCTTAGATGTGTGTGGCGCCGAACATGTGGCAACACCGAACGCCTCAAGTGCTGAGAAAGCTAGTTTGTCGCTAGGAAATCGGGTATAGTGTACGCATCGAAAACCAAGCAAGGCGCCCAATAATCATGACAATATACAGCAATATGATGCACAAGGGCAAACTGCAGGGTCCCCGCCACATGCGCGCAAACAAACAAACGGCTCTTTCGCTGGCATCTGTGCTCAAAACAGCACCTTTTTCGGGCGGGGGGTGGGTATGCTTTCGCGCACGCGCGCGCGCGCTGGTACTTGTCAGTGTGTTTGTTTGTGTGCGCGCATGTGGCAGACACCCTACACTTTTCTGTGCTGCATCATATGGCTGTATATTGTCATTATTCTTGTGCCCAATGCTTGTTTTTTGTCGCGTATACTTACCAGCTTTCCTTCTCACAAAACAAACTCTCATAGCTCTTCGGGGCTCTTGTGTCGCCACAAATCCGGCGCCACACCTATCCAAGATGGTGGGGGAGAGTGTATGCATACAGTAAGATACTGTCTTGGTGCCGTGGGGTCTTTTACCGTGCCAAAGTCGGGGTCGAAGGGGCTGAAAACGGCTCTTTCGCTGGCATCTGTGCTCAAAACGGCACCTTTTTCCTGCGGGGGGTGGGTATGCTTTCGCGCACGCGCGCTCGCGTTGGTGTTTGTCAGTGTGTTTGTTTGTGTGCGCGCATGTGGCGGACACCCTACACTTTGCTGTGTTGCATCATATGGCCCAATGCTTGTTTTTTGTCGCGTACACTTACCAGCTTTCCTTCCCACAAACTAGCTCTCTTAGCTCTTCGGGGCCCTCGTGTAGCCACAAATCCGGCGCCACACCTATCCAAGATGGTGGGGGAGAGTGTATGTATACAGTGCGATACTGTCTTGGTGCCGTGGGGTCTTTTACCGTGCCAAAGTCGGAGTCCGACGGGGCTGAAAACGGCTCTTTCGCTGGCATCTGTTCTCAAAACGGCACCTTTTTCGGGCGGGGGTGGGTATGCTTTCGCGCACGCGTGTGCGCGCTGGTGTTTGTCAGTGTGTTTGTTTGTGTGCGCACATGTGGCGGACACCCTACACTTTGCTGTGCTGCATCATATGGCTGTATATTGTCATTATTCTTGTGCCCAATACTTGTTTTTTGTCGCGTACACTTACCAGCTTTCTTTCCCACAATCTAGCTCTCTTAGCTCTTCGGGGCCCTCGTGTCGCCAGAAATCCGGCGCCACACCTATCCAAGATGGTGGGGGAGAGTGTATGCATACAGTACGATACTGTCTTGGTGCCGTGGGGTCTTTTACCGTGCCAAAGTCGGAGTCCGACGGGGCTGAAAACGGCTCTTTCGCTGGCATCTCCCTTTGAAGATCTGACCACCGTCAAAAAACGCGAACTGAAGTGGTATGCGCACGTCGCAAGATCAACAGGGCTTGCCAATACGATTCTTCAGGGAACTGTGCAAGGCGGGAGAAGGAGAGCAGGCAGAGAAAGAGATTGGAGGACAACATCCGAGAGTGGACGGGCTTCAAGCTGAGTGACACCCTGAGAAAGGTCGAGGACAGAGGGAAATGGAGAGAGCTGGTTGCTAGGTCCTCCGTGGCGCCCCAACGGTCTAAATAGACTACGGGATAAGAAGAAGAATGCTTTCCAATCTCCCAGGTCAACTTCAAGTGAAGATCTACCCACTCCTTTAATTCCCTTCACGCAGAAGCTCAAATATGCACGTTAAAGATCCCAAAGCTCATGTCAGTGTGCAGTGGGTCACGGAAACACAAACATACCAAGCATGCAAGCTGTACAATGAAACGAACTTCTCCGAAGTCGGAATATGTCGGCTGAGGCCAGCAGGCAGACCTCCTGCAAAGTTGAAAGACAGGAGAAGACCAGGCACTGCACACCACAAGCGAAAAGGGAAGGTAGAGAAGAGGAGAGAAGATATCGGACTTGTAGCAAGATGTGCCCATTGTTTTCTAGCTTAGCAGATAGAAGCAACCATACTCCGACTTCCAACCACTATTTCCCCATCTCTAGAAAACAAAAGTTATGGTTAGGAGCTTGCCCTGAATAAAGAAAAATACTGCAAAAAGCGTCCGGGAGCAGAGCATTTTCAATTCAAATCAAACACCTTATTATCTTATGCAAAAATGTTTAAGAACTACACATCAATCCAATCAACCATACTTAGAACAGACTAAAGATATTGGTACTCTCTGCTCACCCCGAAAAATCTTTCACGTGTGGCTCACTGTGACTGAAAAATCTACACTTTGCTTGCTATATATGTATGTGGAAAGGGGAAAAGGTGGAGAAAGGTTTTTTTTTCTCTAATTTAATTTTGAACAGGATAGGGAATAAGTGATGTATGTAAACACGTGTATATTCTGTAAATTCAAAAGGAGAAAACCAAACCACTGATTTGATGACTAGATTGGATTTTTTTTTCTATGCATTTTTTTTTTTACTTACCCAGTTTAATAGTTTCAGGATAAATATTTTAAAAATTTATGTTATTAATTATATTAATGGGACTATTAGCACTATTATATTTATATTATTTTGATTAGTGGAAAGGCCTTACTTTTTTGTTTTGGTTGTTGTTGTGTGTGGGGTTTTTTTTGTTTGTTTGTTTGTTTGTTTTGTTTTTTTCGTTTGTTTTTTTGTTCATATGTGTAGGGATTTTTATTTATGAATATAATCAGAAATCATTATTATAA
>CM060325.1:2423106-2430606 GCA_030674155.1 Stramonita haemastoma | reverse complement strand
GCTAATAAGCGCTCATTGATAAGATACTTATTACTTTAAAAAGATAATATTAACAAAGAGACTAATTCAACAACAAAACACACTGCACTTCGTAAGAGAAACGTACGCCGATTTTGCTACAAGCATCCCATACACCATATATGCCATGCTCATCCTCTCTCTCTCTCTCTCTCTCTCTCTCTCTCTCTCTCTCTCTCTCTCTCTCTCTCTCTCTCTCTCTCTCTCTCTCTTGTCCAGTCAGTTCTGGGTTTATTGTTATTGTTAAATCCTTGTTCAATATTAGAATTGAGGTGGTGATAAAGCGGTTTCTAATTCCAAGGGTTTTGAGTTTGGGTACTCTGTAACGTTTTAGAGACGGAAGAAGCTGAACACATTTAGCAAGCACATACCTACCATCACTCAGAAATTCTTTCACTCTGTCTTTCAAACGACATTCCTACAGATCGTTTAGTTTCATTCGCGCACAACTCACAATTTTGCCACAACGTGTTACAACTCTGATTAGTACATATTTTATTCTTGACATGCCGTGTTTTATACCAGCATATAAAGTTAAGAAAAGGAAATAACACACTCAAGAAAGCATCTAGAGAATAGAAGTTGTGCAAAACAGAAAAGAGACAGAGAGAGCAGGTGGTTTTATTTGGAGGATTATGAATAAGCATTAATGTGCTTTATTTACATCCAGTTCCCGACTGTAACAGGGACAACATGATCACACACACGCACACACACACACACACACTACACACACACACACACGCACACACACACACACACACACACACACACACACACACACACACACACACACACACGCATGCAAGCACGCACACACATAAGCACACAGATACACTCACTCACACACACACATACACATACTCACGCATGCAAGCACGCACACACGTACACACACAGATACACTCACACACACACACACACACACACACACACACACACACACACACACACACACACACACACACACACACACACACACACACACACACATAAACACGCGCGCGCCACAAACAAACAAGCAAACAACAAGCAAAGAAAGACCAAACCCGAAACAAATCAAGCGAAAATAGATTTCAACCCAAAATGAAAAACATCCCAGTCACTTACTCCCCGCTCCCCCCTCTTACTCCCAATAAAAAAAACCTCCCCAAACAGACCAACAGCCACCTCCACCAAGAATCAAAACAAATCCACAGAAAATCAACATATTTTGGCATAAAGTGAAGTATACATAAATTTCAACCAATATTCATCATTGGGGGAGGAGGGGGGCTGTAACATTAGCAAAAACAAGCAAACAAACAAACAAACCAAACAAACATAACAAAAAATGCTATGAATTAAAAAAAACACACACACCGAGACATACAGACACAGACACAGACACAGACACACACAGACACACACACACACAGACACACACACACACACACGAACAAGACATACAAGCCAACAGACAGAGAGGAAGCCCCTATAATTCACCCTTGGGCAAGACACCAGCCTTACGCAACCATGGCCATGTCCATTGCCTAGTCAGGATCAAGCCTGTGCTATTTTTAGACCCCACTATCACACGACTTTTAGTGCAAGTGTCCAGTTAGGGTGCAGACAGACGCGATGTCCCCTGGTTGAGTGTAGTGACACTCCACACCACAGCTCTTTCTAGGATTGTGAGGGCTGGCTGTTTCTCGTTCCATGTAGCGCAGTGTGACGCTGCTGTGAAGGGGTTTGTGTGGTGACAGGTGTGTGATGTGTGACACGATGTGACCCTAGATGACAAAGAAAGGCACTGACACTGAGAGAGACATTAAACCTCAATAATCTTTGGACCATCTCAGCAAGTTTGTTGTTGTAAGTTTTTGTTGTTGTTGTTGTTTTTTACGTATTCTGTGTTCTTGAAGTTTGCAAAGAAGGTGAGTGGTAACCTTACAATGTCGTCTTTGATCATTGCAATTTCTTCTTATGCCCATTGCTCCTCCTCTCATTATTTTAGTAATAAGATTTTCCATCATCATCATCGTCATCGTCATCATCATCATCATCACCATCATCATCATCGTCGTCGTTGTCGTCGTCGCCGCCACCACCACCACCACCACCACCACCACCACCACCACCACCACCACCACCACCACCACATTTGGCTTTATCATCATTATCATCATCATCACCACCATATCATGCCCATCACCATCACTATCAAAATCATTATCACCGCCACTACCACCATCACCATGATTATTGTTATCATCATTACCACCATCGTCATTGCTGCCATGGTCATTGTCGTCATTGTCGTTGCTGTCGCCACCATCATCTTTTTCTCTCATCATCATCATCATCATCATCATCATCATCAATCATCATCATCATCATCATCAGGGTGATGACGATGATCACCACATTCAAACCCACCACCACCACCACTACCACCACAACCACCATCCTCATTCTTATCCTCATTCTTCTCCTCATCAGCACCTACAACAGCAACAATGAGCAACAGCACAACAGCAGCAGCAGTAGAACAAAAAGTACTTCCCATACCACTCAGACAAAAAAGAACAGTCATAGATTGCAGAAAGAAGATAAGGATGATAACAGCATTGAACAATTCATGAGAGAGAGAGAGGGGGGGGGGGGAGGGGGGCGCGTATGCCCATGCATGTCTACTTTGTGTGTGGGCGTGGAAGAAAATGATAAACCACGTAACATTACAACATATCTATCTAATCTATCTATCTATCTATCTATCTATCTATCTATCTATCTATCTATCTATCTATCTATATCTATCTACCTATCTATCTATCTATCTATCTATCTATCTGTCTGTCTGTCTGTCTCGTCTGACTGTCTGTCTGTCTGTCTGTCTATCTATCTGTCTGTCTGTCTGTCTGTCTGTCTGTTTGTCTGTCTATCTATGTGACTGTGTTGTATCTGCCTGTCTGTTTGTCTGTCTGTCAGTCAGTCTGTCTGTCAATATGTCCGATTCTCTCTCTCTCTCTCTCTCTCTCTCTCTCTCTCTCTCTCTCTCTCTCTCTCTCTCTCTCTCTCTCTCTCTCTCTCTCTCTCTCTCTCTCTCTCTCTCTCTCTCTCCATATCTCAAAAATACTTTCGCTTATGTCGATGACAATCACAAAATTTTGAATAGAACTACAAATAGATCTATTTAATCTTGTTTCATTTTTGTTGGTGGCGGTACTTTTTTCTTCTTCCTTTTCTTTTATTCTTTCTATTTTTTCGCCACCCCCTCCCTCTTCCAGTCCTTACCCCATCTCCACCCCCATCCCCATCAAAACCTCCTCATCCCCCCTTTCCCCCACCACCTGTTTTTGTGTTTTGAAGACTTTCCCTAGCCCCTAGTTTATTTTCCCCTTGGTATCAGGCCCAAACGGCACACACTGCTAACTGCACGTCATTTGTCTTCTGTCGCTGAGTGACCTTTGAACTTTGATGAACACAGGGAACAGGAGACTGCTGAACGGGAAAAAAAGACCTACGTCATTTGGCTACAGAAACTACAGCTGTGAGAGTTTGGTGAGAGAGAGAGAAGAGAGAGAGAGAGAGAGAGAGAGAGAGAGAGAGAGAGAGAGAGAGAGAGAGAGAGAGAGAGAGAGAGACAGACAGACAGACAGACAGACAGACAGACAGACAGACAGAGAAGACAGAAGAAATGAATGAATGAATGAATGAATGAATGAATGAATGAATAATCTTAACTTTTCAAGGGCAACAGAGTAAGTATTTACATACTTTTTTCATCCGGCCCTTGTTCTGTTTAAAAAATAGCAAAAAAGAAAAAGACTCCACCAAAACAAACAAAAATTGATATAAACAAAAGGCAAAAACGAAACAAAAGAAAAACAAAATCACCATCAGGCATCACCAAGAAGAAAGGTTCATACTGTGCTTATAAAAGGGTATACATTCAACAAATGCATAATCTCTACAGGGTACATTGATACTTATTTAAACAAACACATAATTCCTAACTGACCCGAACATTCATGTCAAGAGATACGTGGTTATAATTAAGTCAAATAAATTTAAATTGATAGGAGATAGCAGAGAGAGATAGAGAGCAGCTCGAACAAAAAAAAAGATATAAAACATGTTGACAAATCTTTCTTACTTTAAGACAATATTATAAAGAAAAGGGAAAAAAAACTAACAAGAAAAAAAAACCCAAACCCCTAACAGCAAACAAGCATTTAAGAAATCAACAACATTATGATGTTACGCCCAAACATAAAATTTTCCAAGTCGTATTCAAGAACATAAATGTAAAGAATCAAAAAAAGGCGTAACATATAATGTGAGCGAAAAAAAAAAAAGAAGGAAAGAATATTTAAAAACCCCAAAAAACCCCAAAGAAACACAGCTCATCCTTATTTAGATGACAAAAATACAATTTCACGACAAAACATTTATATCTAATGATAAGTTTAGGGTATAAAAAAAAAGTGAAAGTGGAAAGTAAGTAGGGAGAGAGAGAGAGAGAGAGAGAGAGAGAGAGAGAGAGAGAGAGAGAGAGAGAGAGACAGACAGACAGACAGACAGACAGACAGACAGACAGACAGACAGACAGACAGACAGACAGACAGACAGGTGTAGGGGAAGTTTGGAAGAGAATCCACTTAAGGTGTCATTTTTCAGATGTCTTTTATTTATTATTGGAGCCAGTGCTTCCTGGCAATGAACTTGATATTGATGCTTTGGGTATAGGGTAATATTATCATACCCATCAATATGTGTCGTTGATATACTGATTTTTCCCTAGCCATTATCTCTTAAGAACCCTCTGAAACCTTTCGGGTGTAGCTCAAGCAAATAATGATATGCACAACAGTGTGAGAGACTTTTTGCCTGTCATAATAAACAACATTGGACGCACATGCATGCGCGCACACACACACACACACACACACACACACACACACACCACACACACACACACACACACACACACACACACACACACACTACACTTAATTCGCTAGACGCCACCGAGATTCAAACCCAGAAACGGCCTAGTCTAGTTATGATTCATTATAGTTTTCCTCAACCAAAACAAATTAATTTTAACCTTTCGTGTTTTAGGCAGACGAGTTACCGTTAGACAAACTCATAGTGAAGCTGCTTTAAGAATTGAGACATTTTGGGGTGGCCCCAGGTGCTGAAGTGGGAGAACTTGCCGAAGCGTGGGACCTCTGACTTTCTGGCTCATAACCACAGTCCTGATCATTATCAGAGACATCTGGAAAGGACTATAATTTGACTATAACCAACAACAAAAAAAGTTAGACAGACGATTTTCATTGGCTGGGGACAGACAGGTTGAGGAGGAGGAGAGAGGAGAGGTGGTGGGCAGGTCTGTGGGGGTGGGGGTGGTAAGGAAAAGGCGTTATTAGATTGGTAAGCGAGTATTGAGGAGGGATGATTTGAATGGCTGGATGGGAGAGGGGGGGCGGGGGTGGGGACTATGTGATCTGGATGTAGGAAAGAATGGTGTTTGTTGATTTTGTGTTCCTAGTGCTTTGAAGGGGAAAGCGATCCATCTGCTTATAATTTCTTCAGAAAGGTCAGCAGTGTTTGTGTGTTGAGGGGATTGGGCTGTGCCGTGTGTGGTGTGTGTGTGTGTGTGTGTGTGTGTGTGTGTGTGTGTGTGTGTGTGTGTGTGTGTGTGTGTGTGTGTGTGTGTGTGTTATGTGTGTGTGTGTGTGTGTGTGTGTGTGTGTGTGTGTGTGTGTGTGTGTGTGTGTGTGTGTGTGTGTGTGTGTGTGTGTGTTGTGTGTGTGTGTGTGTGTGTGTGTGTGTGTGTGTGTGTGTGTGTGTGTGTTATCCAGTTAACCATTCTTTTATATCGTTTTTTTTCAGGTTACATTTCTTTCTTTGTTGTTGTTGTTTTTATTTGCTTGGTTGGTTTGGTTTTCACTCTTTCCTTCATTCCTTTCTTTCTGTACTCCTTTTCTCCTTTTTCTTCTGTCCTTCTTTTCCTGTCTGCCTGTCTATCTGTCTTATATTCTTTCTTTCTTGCCCGCTTATTAGCTTTCTTTCTTTCTTTTTTTACTTTCTTTCTTTTGCTGTTTGCCTATTTCTATTTCTAATGTTGCATTTGTTTTCATTTACGACGGTCCCTTCTTCTTCTTCTGTCTTTACTCTCTCGTGTTTTGTTGTTTTTCATGTTGTTTGTAGTTTTGTATTCTTGCTTTTTTATATCTTCAACTTTCTGGGTTTTTCCTTTGTGTGTGTGTGTGTGTGTGGTGTGTGTGTGTGTGTGTGTGTGTGTGTGTGTGTGTGTGTGTGTGCGTGTGTGTGCGCGCGCGCGCGCGCGCGCGCGTGTGTGTGTGTGTGATGGAGGGGGGGGAATCATTTTTTGTGTAAATATTGTGTTTGTTTTATTATGTTTTTCAAAATTTTCTCTTTTTATGTTTCTTTCTTTGTTCTTGTCTGTCTGTCTGTCTGTCTGTCTGTCTGTCTGTCTGTCTGTCTGTCTGTCTGTCTGTATGTATGTATGTATTTATGTATGTATGTATGTATGTATGTATGTATGTATGTATGTATGTATGTATGTATGTATGTATGTATGTATATTTTTCTTTCTTTCTTTTGTTCATCTGTCTGTTTATCTTTCTTTTCCCCGTCACCATTTCCTTTTTTCTTCTTTTCTTTCTTCTCTCTGTCTGATTTTTATTCGGTCTTTTTCTGTCTATCTGTCTTTCTTTCTTTCTTTCTTTTCTTTCTTTCTTTTTTCTTTTCTTTCTTTTTTCTTTTCTTTCTTTCTTTCTTTCTTTCTTTCACAGATATTGCTTTGAAAGTATGGCGCGTGAATATTATGAACAGCAATCTTTGTAATATTTTGGATTTTGTATCATGTCGGATAAACTTTCAAAGCAAAAGTTTATTCAGTTAGCATTAGCTTCATTCATTCATTCATTCATTCATTCATTCATTCATTCATTCATTCATTCATTCATTCAATCTTTCATTCACTCATTCAATTATTCACTCGACTCGTTTGTTCGTTTGTTTGATCGTCCATTCATCCATCCATCAATTCATTCATTCATGCAGTCATTTATCCACACATCCATGAATTCATTCATTCATTCATTCATTCATTCATTCATTCATTCATTCATTTATTCATTCATTCATTTACCCATCCATCAATTCATTCATTCATTCATTTATTCCCTTTCCCCTCTTCTTCCTCACTCATATATATATATATATATATATATATATATATATATATATATATATATATATATATATATATACATAATGTGTGTGTCTGTTTGTCTGTCTGTCTGGTTGTATTTATCTCTTTATCTGTCTGTTGGTCTGCCTGCTTAAGTTTGTCTGTCTGTCGATCAGTCTGTCTGTCTGTCTACTTGCCTGTGTATGTGTGTCTACCTTTGTCTCTCTGGTTTTCCTGTCTCTGTAATCTATGCAGTTGACCTTTTTCTCCCA
>CM060325.1:2400606-2418106 GCA_030674155.1 Stramonita haemastoma | reverse complement strand
ACACACACACACACACACACACACACACACACACACACACACACACACACACACACACACACACACACTCCTCTTTTTTTGTTGTTTTTGTTTTTTGTTGTTTGTTGTTTGTTTGTTGTTGTTTTTTTTTTTTGGGGGGGGGGTTGCTAGATTGATGGCTTGATGAAGAAAAGCAAATTCATTGCTTACTCAATGTACCATCTGGAAATAAAATTTTGATTTGATTTGATTTGATTTGATTGATTTGATTTGATTTGATTTGATATCTCTCTCTCTCTCTCTCTCTCTCTCTCTCTCTCTCTCTCTCTCCTCTCCTCTCTCTCTCTCTCTCTGTCTCTCTCTCTCTCTCTCTCTCTCTCTCTCTCTCTCCTCTCTCTCTCTCTCCTCTCTCTCTCTCTCTCTCTCTCTCATCATCTCTCTCTCTCATCTCTCTCTCCTCTCTCTCACCACACAAGCAACACACATACACATACGTCATCATCATCATCATCTCTGTCCCTTTTCATCCCTTTTCTTTTCACCATCACCATATGACCGTCACCACCTCCATTTCACCACCATTACCACCACCACACCACCACCACCACCACCACCACCACCACACCACCACAACGACAACATCCCATCACTTCCACCATACCCACATCACCACAACAGGCGCTGTGCCGCCACGTGTCAAATGCTGCTGCTTCAGCCCTTGACGTGATGATGATGTTGCAGGACCTTGACGTGTATGATGCTGTAGGACCTTGACGTGATGATGATGTTGCAGGACCTTGACGTGAATGATGTTGTAGGACCTTGACGTGAATGATGTTGTAGGACCTTGACGTGAATGATGTTGTAGGACCTTGACGTGAATGATGTTGTAGGACCTTGACGTGATGATGATGTTGCAGCCCTTGACGTGAATGATGTTGTAGGACCTTGACGTGATGATGATGTTGTAGGACCTTGACGTGAATGATGTGTAGGACCTTGACGTGAATGATGTTGTAGGACCTTGACGTGATGATGATGTTGCAGCCCTTGACGTGAATGATGTTGTAGGACCTTGACGTGATGATGATGTTGCAGCCCTTGACGTGAATGATGTTGTAGGACCTTATTTATTTATTTATTTATTTATTATTTATTTATTTATTTATTATTATTCTTTATATCGAGGATAACAGAATAAGCAATCATGTGCTTTTTTTCATCCGTCCCCGTGTGTAGCAGTTTTGTAAATATTGTCATCTGTTCCCACCGGAACATGTGTGTGTGTGTGTGTGTGTTGTGTGTGTGTGTGTGTGTGTGTGTGTGTGTGTGTGTGTGTGTGATGTGTGTGTGGAGAGAGGGAGAAGACGTATCTAGGGCAGTGGAAAAAGACAGAAGTAAGAAACAGGCAGTTGTACCTTGACGTGATGATGATGTTGCAGGACCTTGACGTGAGTGATGTTGTAGGACCTTGACGTGATGATGATGTTGCAGGACCTTGACGTGAGTGATGTTGTAGGACCTTGACGTGATGATGATGTTGCAGGACCTTGACGTGAGTGATGACGTTGCAGGACATTGACGTAATGATGATGTTGCAGGACCTTGATGACGTCCTACAGCAGAGGTCTCTAGGGGACATCTCCTTTCCCAGCGGCAACATCGCCCACAACTTGGAAGAGAAACACAACTTCGTCCACACCTTTGTCGGGGGCTCATGGGGCAGGTGAGATAGCTTGGTTGTTGTTGTTGTTTGTTGTTGTTGTTGTTTGTTGTTGTTGTTTTGGGTGGAGGGGGGATATGGTGTGAGTGGGGGTGGGGGTGGAGGTTGTTTTCAACAGAAATATTCATGCAGTCTATATGGACTGCACATACAGGAGAAAGAGAGAGAGAGAGAGAGAGAGAGAGAGAGAGAGAGAGAGAGAGAGAGAGAGAGAGAGAGAGAGAGAGAGAGAGAGAGACAGACAGACAGACAGACAGACAGACAGACAGACAGACAGACAGACAGACAGACAGACAGACAGACAGACAGACAGAGACAGACAGAGACAGAGACATAGAGACGGAGAGACATAGAGAGACAGAGAGAGACAGACAGACACAGACAGACAGACAGAGACAGACAGAGAGACACGGACAGACAGAGACAGAGAAAAAGAGAGAGAAAGAGAGACAGAGAGAAAGAGAGACAGACAGAGACACAGAGAGAGAGAGTGTGTGCATGTGTGTGTGTGTTTGTGTGTGTGTGTGTGTGTGTGTGTGGTGTGTGTGTGTGTGTGTGTGTGTGTGCGTGCGTGCGTGCATGCGTGGTGTGTGTGTGTGTGTGTGTGTGGTGTGTGTGTGTGTGTGTGTGTGTGTGTGTGTGTGTGTGTAAATTTGTCCCTGCATACCACCATTTTCTTCTGCACCATCACAATACACGTTGACTCCCACACCAACCCCGATGCAAGGGTTTGTTACTTATTTCTTGACACAACTTCTGGAAGCAAAACCAAACCAAGGCAAGTGTTTATGCACACGTCTTTCCAGGTGGAGACAGCGTCCTACGACCCCCTCTTCTGGTTCCATCACACCTTCATCGACTGCATCTACGAGCGGTTCCGGCAGAACCAAAGCACCCGCGGCATCAACCCCATGCGCGATTGGCCAGCCGACTACGGGGACCCCGCCCACGCCCCGTACGCCGCGATGCGATTGGGCAGACTGCGAATGATTGACGGCGCCCACAACTTCTTCTCGGAGCAGACCCTGCACTGTGAGGACTCTGCCGTGACCTGCAGCTCCAGCCTGGACTGTGGTCACCACATGCGGTGTGAGGGCAGGACTGGCCGCTGTGTGTCCGACACACTGGACACGGCTGGGGGGCACACTGACCGGGACATCGACCGTCTGGAAGCCCTGCTTCTTGACCGCCACGGCCTGATGTCCGGCATCAGCCGCCTCCTGAAGCTGCCTGCCCGAGGCTTCAACCATCTGCTGGCTGTGGCGGGGCTGCAGCCCTTCCTTGCACTGGGGGAGGCAGGTCCCAGCAGAGGTCTGGACACCAGCGCAGGTCAACATGGAGGTCAAGGCCACGTGGCGAGTCAGCTGGGAGCACCTGCAGGAGGGGGAGGAGGAGCACCTGCAGCAGGAGGAGGAACACCTGCAGGAGGTGGAGGAACACCTGCAGCAGGAGGAGGAGGAACACCTGCAGGAGGAGGAGGAACACCTGCAGGAGGAGGAACACCTGCAGGAGGAGGAGGAACACCTGCAGCAGGAGGAGGAACACCTGCAGGAGGAGGAGGAACACCTGCAGCAGCAGGAGGAGGAACACCTGCAGCAGCAGGGGGAGAACACCTGCAGCAGCAGGAGGAGGAACACCTGCAGGAGGAGGAGGAACACCTGCAGCAGGAAGAGGAACACCTGCAGGAGGAGGAGGAGGAGGAGGAACACCTGCAGAGGAGGAGGAGGAGGAGGAGGAACACCTGCAGCAGGAGGAGGAACACCTGCAGGAGGAGGAGGAGGAGGAGGAACACCTGCAGCAGGAGGAGGAGGAGGAACACCTGCAGGAGAAGGAGGAGGAGCACCTGCAGCAGGTGTTGGCGGAGGAGGCAGGCCAGTGGCGGCAGGGTCTGCAGTGGGGGCGCTGCTTCAGGCCACAGCGGGTCAGACAGGGGGCACTGAGATGATGAAACGTGGGCAAGGGGCAAAGGGTCAGGGGGGTCAGACAACGCTGTAGTGGCCAGGTAAGGAGAGGCAGGTACGCTACAGGTCCTGTACAAGCATCACACAGACAGAAGTAAAAAATCAAATGCAACGCACTATGGTTCAGTTATACCTATCACTGATACATTCCAAACCAGTGCAGTGACTGTAGTTTACTTTGTTTCACTGCCAGTCAAATCTGCACTTAGGATGATATACTGCAAGAATCAGAATGATGTAACGGGTACCTGCACCAAGACACGGTTTGAAGTTCAAGATTAATTATCCCAGATTCTGTAAAGCAAGACAGTCAACAGCAAATCAATCAGAAGGTGTTCTAGCTCTAAACAGATCACACACCTAAATGGTGGAGGGAAAGTGTTCGCATACGCAAAAATCTTACCATTGGAGACCTTCGGCACTTTAGCTAAGTGACGGGGGGAAATCCCACGCCCAAACCTGTTTCAATACTCTGCAAGCCAACAAAACGCCAAGTCACTGAACAACTTCTGTCTATCCCCCTACCCCTCTTTTTCATGTTACTGACCCCACCCCCTTTCAAAACTATGTTTGGTGGGGAGGATTTTTACTTGCACTGAATGCATGTTGCACACAGCACCTAAGTTTCTGATCCAAGAGGGAAGGTCACTCCCCAGACCCCTATCACTGATAATGCCAAGTAAGGGCGAGGAGAGGGCAGCGGATTTCGCTTCCGATGGGATTCCAACCATAGGCTTTCAACACCTGTACTTGTATGTCTTTAGGACATCAAATCACCTGCGCATATTAAATTCTTTCTTTCTTTCTTTCTTTCTTAATTCATTAGTGGTGAAAGTCCTACTGAACATTTTGTCAGTGTTATAATTATTAGTACGAATGTACACAGAACTACAGCATCAGTTTTCAGCTTCAAAGCAAAGCAGTAAAGTGTATGTCCACTGATAAAGACCAAAATGACCACCAGAAAAAGTGAACCAATCAAAAACATTGTTATATCTTTTTTCGTCATGTCTCACGTAACTGAGTCGTAATAGGAAAAAACCCACTTTTCCTGAATTGTCATACAAAGGCAAGTTTCATCGCTATAAGAATGAATCCTCTCTATGTTGAGTTATGGTCCCTGGCTGGTTAAGATGGAAAATGCAGGGTGATTTTCATTCTCATCCTTCCTTTCCCTCTCACTCTCGGGAAACGTTCCACACTGACAGTTTTTGGATGTGTCATGGGAAAGTCGAATCAGGCGGGGCCCATCCTTTCCGTGAGGTAGATTTTGCATGCTGGGCGCGTTTGTGTCTTCAATATCATCGGCCATAGCTGGCCTGCCTGTCTTCGAAAGGAAAGACAGGTTTCCCTGTTTCATACACTGGTTGGGTCACGAAACCTTGGTTTGTAGTCATCATCTGAAGGACTGATTGGGAACCTCTGGCCGTCTCTCTGTGTCTCTCAACGTTAGCTTTAGGGGAAATCATATTTCACCAGAAAGACGACTCAAAGAACATAGGCTTTAGGCTTATTGACGCTCTTTGTTTGCAGGAATATGTATGACTGTGAATAAATATTAACTACCTCAGTCCTCAGTAAAGATTGGAACCTGTATCCTCATATAGCCTTTGATAGGAACTTCTGCATTCTTGCCCCCCCCCCCCCCCCCCCCCCCCTTCCAACCATCTATATAGTTTATCTTCTATTAAACTGTTTTCTTCAGTTTTAAGGCTTGAAGTTTGTTTGGTGGGAGTGTTTTAAACGTACAGATGATTTCCAGTGTGTGGACATTTCGTTTTGCTTTGCATTAAATTACTGTACCTTGGTTCAAGTCTAAAAATCCACAGTCATAATTATTTCAATTCAGGTACTTGTTCTTCATTAAGATGTCCAGTTGTTCAAACCCCCTGACTGCCGCAAAGAAATGGGCATGACTGTTGTCCGATCAGGGGACAGTCAGCTCTGGAAGCCAACTCTATTTAATTGTATCATTGCAAACATTCCATTGAGCCTGTCAGGGGCTGCTTACCTGGTACAACCTTCAGGTTGCCTCTTTAGAGAATAATTGCTTGTCTCTTTCTTTGCTTTACACATGTTTTTATATAAAAAGTGTTTCTTTGATTGTTCAACATATAAGCCAGGCGCATCTGTTTGTTACTTTTGTTGTGGGCAATGGGTTAAGGATTTGATCTCAAAGCAAATAAAATAAACGTTAAAAGCCGAAACTGATCTCGGGATATACTATATCTATATATATTATTAATAATCTATCTATATATATTAAAGATATATCTATCTATATAGATAATCTATCTACTATCTATCTACTACTACTATCTAATATATATATAATATAATATATATATATATATAATATATATATAATATACACAGAGAGAGAGAGGTTTACAAAGAACTTTTCAAAAGGTATGAACACACTAAACATATATTATGTCGTCTTTAGCACAAAACAAGGAGGAGGACAAACAGGGGAAGAGAAAGAAAGAAACAATTAACAGGAAAGGAAAAACGTGCTTTCTACACACACTTATATATACACACAGATCTACCCCCCCCCCCTTCCCTAAAACAAACACAAAACACACAATCCCTTGCTTCCCATCCTTCTCACTCTCCCCCCCCCCCCCTTCACACACAGACACTCGCACAACTGCACATTCAAATGCTAAAAACATAATCCGTTTATTCCTCACAACTGAAAAATACCGATCCCGCCAACCAAAACTGAACATAAACGAAAAACAAGAATGGCAATGATCACAAAACAAGCGGTATTGCAAATTAACACAGGCATTCAAAAACAAGAATGAATTGCACATAATGATTAATACACTGCACGACAACAACAACAACAACAACAACATCAGCATTCTACACCTAAAGATAATTATTGTCCAGTTCTCTCTCACAAGGAAAGGCAGGGAGCTAGCCATGCACAGCATTCCTTCATCATCATAAAATCAGAACTGTATGCTGACAGAACGACAGTTGTTCACAAGCCAGTGGCACACTCTCTTTGTTAGTCAACAAAAGGAGTGCCAAACCAACCCAACAATCAAGCAATCGATCAATCAATCACAAATCAACCAACAGATCAATCAATCAATCAATCAAACGGACTGTTGGAATTCATTGGTCGATCAAGTTGTGGGTTCGAATCTCGGTGTGTCTGGTGAATTAAGGATCAGAGATTTTTACGATCCCCCAGGTCAACTTCGTGTAGACCTGCCAATGCCTTGATTGTCTGTGTGTGTATATACAGAACGCAGAAGATCAAATATGCAGGTTAAAAATGCTGCAATCCATGTCAGCTGTTGTGGGTTTGGGAAACACGAACATACCCAGCACACATCCCAAAGTCGGTGCGCAAAATCTCACCATTGGTGAACCTTAAAGATTTATCTAAGAAACGGGAAAACAACAGAAAAAAAACACATCCAAACACCAACCAACCAATCGATCGATCGATCATCCAACCATACGAACCAACGAATCAATCATTGGATATTCCAGCCAGTCTCATGTCTGATCTACTCACCTACCAACCAACAACACATCAATTAATCAGCTAGTCAATCACTGACAAATCAGTCAGTCAATCGATCAGTCAATCAACCAATCCACCCATCAATCAATCCCTTAATAGATCGAACAATCAATCAATCAATCAATCAATCAACCAATCAATCAATCAGTCAATAAGTCAATCAATCATAAGGCTTATCACTGTATTTGTATAAAAACACCAGATCACATTGTATTAAATAAGTTCTACATCACTCAACAAATAAAAACTTCTACAGCAGTCATGATGGCTCACAGATATTACCGATTCTTCCTCTCCTGTTCTCAATGTTGTCTTTTGAATTCCAAACACATTTATATTAACTACAACTAGTACAGAATCAAATACAAAACAACACGAAAATGTAAACGTAAAATACATGGCAAAAAAACAACAAAAAACAACGCCTCCCCCCCCCCCCCCCCCCCCTCTCCCAAACCAAGTGACTCTTTGAAAAGAAAAAGCAGCCCTTGAAAAACGTTCCTTTCACACACACACACACACACACACACACACACACACACACACACACACACACACACACACACACACACACACACACACACACACAAGAAAACGGCAGTGAAGTATTTTGATATCAGCTTTGGTCCTGCTTGGCTCGCGGTGTCTGGTCCAACTATTGGAGATCAACCTTTTAGAATAAAATGAGTCGATTGTAAATCATAAAATAAATGTTTGCACACGTGTCTGGGTGTGCGCACATGTACACATACGCGCACACACATAAATACACAACGCACATGAGTACACACACACACACACACACACACACACACACACACACACACACACACACAACACACACACACACACACGCCTTGAATGGATTTGCCAAGTTATCCACACGCAAAGAGAAGCCAAAACAAAAAAGGCAACATTCTTTGGTTTCATTGCACCAAAAAAGACAATACACATTTTTGATCCCCTACAAATCCACTCCCTGATACTCTCCTCATAATGAATATGATTGTTATGGAAAAATAATGATGTGGCCAGATCTCTCTCTCTCTCTCTCTCTCTCTCTCTCTCTCTCTCTCTCTCTCTCTCTCTCTCTCTCTCCTCTCTCCTCTCTCTCTCTCTCTCTCTCTCCTTTTAGATGAGACTATAAACCTAGGTCCAAGTGCAAACCCAAACATAACGCTAAAACCTGTTTCTGCCTTTTAGAAGTGTGGGCCATTGTGTGCCGGTGGGAACGGATGATAAAATTTACAAAATTGCAAAGGAGGAGTGGGAGCACACGAGTGTTTATTCATTTTTCTCGAAATAAAAGATTTTGAACAACACACACACACACACACACACACACACACACACACACACACACACACACACACACACACACACTGCTCTATACTTCAAGGTTCCCCCCCCTAAAAAAAAACAAAAAAAACACCAAAAAACAAACCCAAAACAAAAAACAAAAAAAAAGCAGAGACCTTTGCTTCGTGTAAACATGAGCATCAAACTTATTTTCAACAGAATTATAAACGTTGATACCAGGCGCTCTTGTGTTCCTCATCACGAGTTTCTAACGTTATTTCTAACATGATCTCTTCATGCATGCTTTCCAAATATCTGGATACCAAGTCTACTGATGTGATCACTTTTCCTCTTTGTGAGGTTGTCCAACTTGTTTATGCAACCAGAAAATGAAAATAAGCACAAAAACAAACAAAAAAGCAAACAAAGGCAACTTTCAAGGTTGTTTTCAATTTTTTTTAAAAAAAATCTGGCAGTCTCTTGTGCGTAATGAACAGACAACTGGGTCGTATCATGTGCGGAATTTTTTTTTCTGATTGGTCCCCTACCCACTGATAAAGGTTTCAGGCGCGCTTCAAACGAATCTAAAACTTATATAGCGCGCATGCGCGCGCGCACACACACACACACACACAAACACGTACGCACGCACGCACACACACATACACACACGCACTCACACACGTACACACACACACACACACACACGCACGCACGCACACATACACAACCACACACATTCACATACACGCACACAGCTAACTTCCACTTTATGTTGCAGTTTCCACAATATGTTACCAAGAACGACCAAAAAACAAAAACAAACCCAAAAATAAAAACCCAATTACACGTCCCCCTCAACCCCCTCACAAACAAAACAAAAAACAGCCACCCCCCTCCAAGAAAACAAAAACAAAAAAAACAAACGTAGAACCCCGCGAAAATAAACCCTATCAACCAAAACAAAACAGCAACAGTGACAAACCACCCCACCACCCACAACACACACACACACACACACACACACAACACACACATGCACGCACACACACACATGCATGCATACGCATGCACACACACACACACACACACACACACACACACACACACACACACACACACACACACAACCACAGAACTAGATCTACATCTATGCGTTTCTCCCACAGTCCTGTAAAAGCCCTGTCCTCAACTGGACCTCACAGTCATGTAGGACTCTGTTGACTTCTTGTCGTTGGGCGTTCCCCAACTTTGCACCCTGGGGTCACCCAGAATGTGAACTGCTGTCTCATTCAGCACACCCGGGAACCGCTGAGACCTCGAGGTGGATGAGAAGCCTGCATGCTTGGCAAGGTAAAGGTGAAGTTAACGGTGTCCCATGCTATGTGGTCATAGGGGAGCGAGGTGTCAGAGACCTCAGCTTCTCTAGGGGCCAGCATATTGAGGGCGGCGCCCATCGCCTCTCCCTTGCTGCTTTACCTTCCCTGACCCAAAAGAGGGCAGGTACCCATTTACAGCTGGGTGAACTGGGGGACTGTACTGAAACCAGGGGGCGTTAACAGCCACCCATCCACTTGGCAACCACGCTCGATGCTGCTCAACCTTGGCTGGGGGGAAGCGAGTGCTCTGACCACTGCATGTAGGACTGTTTTCTAATACCTTGCCATGCAGGCAACCGTATTCTGACTTCAGAGAAACCAGTGCTTCATCCTGCAAAGCAACTGCTAGCCTCTGCAAAGGTCCAAGTCAAAGATAACACATGGCGAGTACTAAGTTATCAGATTCCTGCACCGTCCACCATGTTCAGAGGTAAGGGCAGTTTGCCACGAACTACATGGTCAGTGAATGGAAGGGACTGGTGGTCAAGTGGTGATCATGTTCCTGCTTAGCACTCGAGAGGTTCTGGGTTCAATTCTGCCTCAAACTGGGCTTTACCCCATCCACCACCACCCGTGTAGCAGTCTACCTGCTTTCTGTGCAGGTGAGGCGATAAACTGAATTCTCACCTGTAACATGCCGTTCATGTTCGCAAACAAATCTACGCAAAAAAAAAGAGAGTTGTGGCTGGCACATAATTCTTGTAGGAAAAGCCACTCTTGGAGGAGAGCGTGTTACTATCTGTCAGTGTGGGAAGGAACAGGGTTTCGCCCCTAGGTCCTGTTTTCCTGCTAACTGGTAAAGGTGTATATGTGTGCACATGAATACACAGCATGGAAGCGTTTCTCGGCCAGTCCCCCCCCCCCCCCCCCCCCCCCCTTTGCTAAAAGAAACAAGCCAGGCGACAAACAAAAAACAAAACAAAAACAATCTGAGCAAGGGGGTCAAAGAGAACAACAACAAAAAGCCGGCAAAAAACAACAACAAAAACTACACACACCCAAAACCCCTCCAAACATAAAGCCTCCCTTCTCCCCACAAAACAATCAAACCGCCCCCCTTCCCCCCAAAAAAAAGAAAAGAAGAGAAATACCCAACAGCTACATATTAAACCCAAACCCACCAACCTCCAACCCAGATATAAAACAACAGAACCTGAAAAAGCAGGAACTGCCCAACACAAAATGGATCATTTCTCCACATACTCCATTTTCCCACAGTCCAATCCCCCCCCCCCCCCCCCCCCCCCCCCCTTTCTCCCCCTTTTCCACACACACACAATAACTGTCTTCAAAAGCGCGTGGTCTCGAAGACGGGCGCGGACGGCACCTTGGGGATGTAGTCGCAGTGCAGCTGGTGTGCCTGAGGCGCCAGCACCGTCCGGTTTCTCCGGGCTGGTTCCGGCTGCTGAGGGGCGCGTGCACCTTGACGTCCGGCTGGCTCTTCATTTCCGGCACGTCCGGCCCGGCCCAGGCGGAGCAGATGTTGTTGCAGCGGTGGGCGGAGAAGAACTCGGCGATGCCCGCCCCCCCGCCGTCAGCAGCCCCGAACTGGCGGCCCCGGGAGTGGATTGTGGGGGAGGTGAGGCGGAAGCCGCGCCCCGTGGCCACGCCCTGCAGCCCGCACACCACCAGGTAGCGCGTGCTGTGCCACGTGTAGTGCGAGAAGGCCTGCGTCACGTCCGGCCGGGACTCCGCGCTGACCCAGCCCAGAGCCGAGCTGAACGTCTGGAACTGACCCTGAAAAACGAGAGAGACATTAATTTTGATCTTCTTTTTTCTTTTGTATCGAGGATAATGGAATAAGCACTCTTGTGTTTTTTTTACATCGGTCCGTGTGTATGCAGTTTTGTAAATGTCATCTGTTCCCACCGGCACACGATGGCCTACTCTTACGAAAAGCGGAACAGGATTTAACGTGTGCGCAAGATGTTCTGCGTGCGTTCGCACACAGGACCTCGGTTTAAAGTCTCATCCAAAGGACTTTGGGGGAGAGTCAGGACTAGGGGTTTGCGGAACCACCAGTCTGCTTTTTCTGGTTTCTTTTTTCTTTGTTTTTGTTTTTGTGTTTGTTTTATTTAGCCCCGAAATCGCCTTCGAGGTTCTTCCGATTCCTCTCCCATCCAACCCTGTTGAAACTTGCTGTTTACAGCCCCACCCACCTCGGAGACCCTATCGGGACTGTCACCAAGTACACTGATTCCTTTAGCAGCAGACAATGTAGCTGAACTCTAATGTTGTAACAAAGTAAAGAGGCATACTGATGATGATCACAGATTTTCATCATAAAAACCATACAGTATCGATCAAAAAGGATGTTATTTTGGTAAGAAAGCTAAAAAAAGAAAAATGTCATAATTATAGTGTACTGGTTGTGGGGGTTCAGTGCTACAGGCACTACTCACAGGAAAGCACACAAATGCCGTTAGGATTCTTTCTAAATAATGCAGGGTAGCATGACCACCCCACTCCCTTTTCAACTAAGCAGCTGACGTGTACTTACATCCAGGAAGTCTTCGATGACAACCATCTCTCCTTTGCGCATCTTCTTGTCGTGGGGTTTGAACAGTCTGACCAGCGGGGTGAAGTCCGACACCGTCTCCAGTTCTGCAATGGCCGGCCACTCGAAAGAAATGGCGCGTGCTTGAAGCAAGGCGTTGAAACTTCGGGACAGCGCATGCGCCTTCCGCACCACTTCCTGCACCTGGCGCCAGTCGTCCCGTGTGCCCGTGACGTCCAGCTTGGCCTTGACCACACAGAACCGGCCTCGCTTGGGGCCCTGGCCGTTCAGGATGCCTGGACAATCAATGATGAGGGGGGTGTGCGTGGAGAAGGTATTTCAGCTTGAGGGAGGTTGTTTACTTTGTTTGTTTTCTGCTCTTGGCGTATCCTGTCAGCTCAACCCCAAGATACATTGACTATACTTACGAACAGTTTAATGTCTGAAAATGTGTAATCTCTCTCTGTCTCTCCACCCCAAAAAAAAAGAAATCATTGAATAAATCAAATTTTAGCATTCTAAGCTTGTATGTGTGTGTGTGTGTGTGTGTGTGTGTGTGTGTGTGTGTGTGTGTGTGTGTGTGTGTGTGTGTGTGTGTGCGTGCGGGGGTGCGTGCGTGCGTGTGTGTGTGTGTGTGTGATTCTAAATCTGTAAGATAGATATAAGTGCTATGTAGCTTTAAAAATCACTTTCTATAATACGTTACAGTATAAATAATATAATAATAATAATAATAATAATAATAATAATAATAATAATAATAATAATAATAATAATAATAATAATAATGATACTAATGGACGTCTAAAGAGTGCTTTCTTTCCCTTTTTCAGAGGCAGCAAAAAGCAGTTTTCATAATGGATGTGAAAAATACCTACAATCATACACACACCTTTTTATATGCTCTCTGTATCTGTGTGTGTGGTGTGTGTGTGTGTGTGTGTGTGTGTGTGTGTGTGTGTGTGTGTGTGTCTGTGTGCGTGTGTGTGTGTGTGTGTGTGTGTGTGTGTGTGTGTGTGTGTGTGTGTGTGTGTGTGTGTGTGCGTGTGTGTTGTGGTGTGTTGTGGTTTGGTTTGGTGTGGTGTGGTGTGGTGTGGTGTGGTGTGGTGTGGTGTTGTGTTGTGTTGTGTTGTGTTGTGGTGTGGTGTGGTGTGTGTGTGTGTGTGTGTGTGTGTGTGTGTGTGTGTGTGTGTGTGTGTGTGTAGCGTTGTTTTTATTTTAAAGAATATATTGCTATTGATGTAGAGTATGGCTTTCAAAATACTATATGACTCTTTGGTGCTGAGCCACACACACACTCTCCTCCTCAATTCCCGTCTCTCTCAGCTATTCACTCTAACTTTCACAACCCTAAACCTGCCTTCAAAGTAGTATCAAATCTGAAAAGAGAAACTGTCATCTCTCTCTTTTTCCCTTCTTTTTTTCTCTCCCTCTCTTTCTCACTGTCTAGACCTTGGTCCCTCCATAGACCCCCTCCCCCCCCCTGGGGGGGATTTATGGGTGCATTTTTCTGAAACTCTGTTTATTTTAACGTGTTATGGTATATGTTACCCTCATGTAACCAGGTTATGTCAGGATATACAAGCAATTCAATATGGTAACCCTTCAGAAGGCAAATATTTAGGGGGTGAGGTTAATTTACATTATTTATATAAATATATTCTTACACATTCATATCAAATTTGGTACCAAAATAAAGGGTATTAAACAGGCTATCAACATATGTTAATGTCACCACTGCACAAGGAACGCCTGTCCCATATTTTAAAAACAAAACAGAAAATTGAAATGAAAACGCCGTACAATCCTGTCCTG
The DNA here is from genome assembly GCA_030674155.1 of Stramonita haemastoma. Classification (NCBI taxonomy): domain Eukaryota; kingdom Metazoa; phylum Mollusca; class Gastropoda; order Neogastropoda; family Muricidae; genus Stramonita; species Stramonita haemastoma. The sequence continues at coordinate 2,403,903 of CM060325.1, read as the reverse complement.
CCTTCAACATCTACCTGCCAAAGTGTATAACGTTTATAGGTGGTGTGTGTGCGCACGCATGCTGCGTGCGTGCATGCGTGCGTGCATGTGTGTGTGTGTGTGTGTGTGTGTGTGTGTGTGTGTGTGTGTGTGTGTGTGTGTGTGTGTGTGTGTGTGTGTGTGTGCGAGTGAGTGTACAATCGAATTTGTTAAAACTGTAAATTGTTGTTGATTGCTTGTGTGTTGTGTAGGTCGAATGCAAGCGCTTTGATTTGTTTTTACAAGATATAGCGCTATACAAGTTCCATGTATTATTATTATTATTATTATTATTATTATTATTATGATGATGATGATGATGATGATGATGATGATGATGATGATGATGATGATGATGATGATGTTCAGTGACAGGGTGGTGGATGGGTGCCATATAGTCCACAGCAGACTGCTTCTTTTCTGTCCCTTCTCCTGTGAGTGATACCCACCCTCCCCATCCAGGGACAAGTTGACTTCCATTTGTGGCCTGGAATCTGGCGGAAAAAAACACACCAAAAATCAGGAAGTTGAGCTTTGTAGACTGCCTCTGTGTTTGAGAAATGAGTTTCCACAACATGCAACTTAGGTTCTGCCTTTACTTTTGCAAAGCATGGAGGAACATCATGTGGCTCATACTGCACTGAGCATTGGCGGTCCTGATAATGAGGAGGAGGTTCTGTCTGAGACAGAAAAGCGTCAGGCATTGTGTCCCCAGTAACCTCTTGAATGACAATGCCATGAGTGGAGTGGGTGGTGTTGGCTCCCGATGGAGTTTCTTCGTTCAGGTCAAAGTTATCCCAGCAAAAATGGATAACCTTGCTCTCTGTCAAACTCACTGTTGAAGGAAGAAGACTTGCGCAGTGAAGTACAGAATTGGCCATAGCAGTCTCAAGTCGCACAATGGTTTTGTATCCAGCAACATGACCAAACCTATTCAACAGACTTATGATTTCAGAGCTGCCAGTTACAAGTCTGACAGACATTCCAAGCAAAACATGTTTAGGCATTTTCCACTTCCTTCCTGTCACAGATTAGCATATGTCCTGGGCAATTGAGGATGCCAAACTGGTGGTTTTGGGTTGCTCCATAGAACTACTCTTTCCAGATAGCAGTGTTTTTAGAAAGTCTGTGAAATTATCTGGAGGTTTAACAGCATCAGACTGAAGAAATTCTGCAGAAGGAGGCCATGGCATATCAGGTGTTGCCCTGAAAGCATCCATAATGTATCGGTGAAGAACATATGCAGATTCCTCAAGACGTCTTTCTTCTGAAGCTGCTGACACAAATGCTGTCTCAACTGCCTGACCCTGGGCAAGTCCATCACAATAAACAAGATCACTGCGGTGGTTCGGAGCCCAGAATTGAATTCTGAAGCCAAAATGTTTCATTATTTTTTTCTTTCAGTTTGTAAGTCTTGTATCCTGGGTTGTAGAAGTCAGGAGAGTGTTGTTGCATGTATTCACAGTACTTCTCACCTAGCATGGTCATTCTCTCCACCTGTGAACCTCTGATTGTTGCATTTTCATCATACTCGCATATGTACTCAAATGCCCTCTCGTGTGCCTGTAGCTGCTCAGTAGTTTTTCTGGTCTGTTGATGTTTCAGCATGCCTGTCTTCACATCTCAGATAGTCTTTTCTACAACCTTCGTGATAGTGAGCTTCACGTACTACAAGATCTGTATCTTGATAATGAGTGAAAATGTCATCTTGTTTAGATTTGGCTGCATCCTGTATAGACTGTTCTGCTGTCTTGGTGATACATTTTACAAGTTTTCCAAATATGGAACCCCTTTTGAAACTTTCTTTTTGAATTTCTTCTTGCAAAAATGCAACTGTCTTTTGGAAGCAATGGGCCTGAAGTAGCAACAGTCCTTTAGGTTTTGATGGTCCTGCAACCTCTTCACTACCTGTCTCACGCTTTCTTTTCCTGGCAAATTTCACACTTGTAAACCGTGCATAACAGCTTCTGTGATAACCATGGCGTGTAAAGTGAAGGTCTCCTGGAATACAATTACAAATCTCATCTAGTCTATGACATGCCACATCTGTAGAACGTCTCAAGTGAAGAGACTTTTAAATAGGGTTTTTTTTGTGCTTTCTTCAGTTAGTGGAGTTACAGTCTTTTCTGTTATTTTGGAAATTAATTATACAAGTTCTCCCACCCCTGGAAGTTTTTCTTTTGCACTTAAATGTACTTTTGAAGGTCACTGGATGTTCATCTGCCATGTTGAAATGTTCACTTTATACAGGAAACGTCACATGGGGAAGATGAAATACACTTTCAGTGAGAGACTGCACACTTGCCAATGACTCCACTCTCCTCAAAAGTCTTTCGGATGAGACTGTAACCCGAGGCCCCGTGTGCGAACGTACCCAGAACGTCTTACGCACACGTTAAATCATGTTCCGCTTTTCGTAAGAGTAGGCCATTGTGTGCGGGTGGGAACAGATGAAATATTTACACAACTGCATACACACGGGGACTGGATGAAAAAAGCACATAAGTGCTTATTCCATTATCCTCGATATAAAAGAATAAAATAAAAATAAATAAAATAAAATGACCTGAAACATGATGGTTAAAATGGATACTAAAAGTACTACTCAACAGTTTGCCTTATCCCCAACGTTTGTGGTGGAGGACGCGGAACTGAAAAGAACAACGAATTATGACCACGCCTTGTTCTATTTTTAGATGTATGTTATCATGTGTCACTTGAATGTGCTGTGGTTGTGTGTGTGTGTGTGTGTGTGTGTGTGTGTGTGTGTGTGTGTGTGTGTGTGTGTGTGTGTGTTACACGCGTGCACACGCGCGCGACTGATCTGCATATTATGTGTAATTTCTTGAGGAAAAAAAAAAGAAACTTAAAAAAATCATAGACTCAAAGCGCTGTGGTTAACACATCCTCTTCGTTAATGATACTTATGGCTGTTGCAGTACTTACTGTGTGTTACAGACATTCTCTGATCAATAATAACATCTTGATCTAGACTTATTTGTGCATACTTTGTGGAACATACTGATAGTTGGATACATTTCTGGCACCGGACACACAAGGCGTGAGATGAGAAAGTGCCGCTCAACTGACGGTGAGAGAACGGAACAGCGCTCGGCTGTGGTTGAGTGGTAAGACAGATTTCAGCTGCGTGCGGTTCGGACGGCCGCGCATTAAAGTCATCACTGTAGTTTTGTTTTAAATAGGTCAGCAAAAAAACTGTGCCTATATAATCGGGAAAATTATACTAGATGCTATTCATAATAAAATTATGAGAAGTTA
>CM060325.1:2390606-2395606 GCA_030674155.1 Stramonita haemastoma | reverse complement strand
CATGAAAGCCCTGGACATCAACCTAGAGAACTGGGAGGAGGTAGCGGCTGACCGCAGCAAATGGTGCAGTGTTCTCCACAAACAGCTGAAGTGTGGTGAAGAAAAGATCCACACCGCAGCAAACGAAAAGAGAGCCAAGCGGAAGGCATGTGCTCTAGCCTCCTCAACAAGCCACATCTGCATCAGATGCAACAGAGACTGCCACTCCCGCATCGGACTGACCAGCCACAGCCGGCGTTGTCACTGAACGAATGACCTGTCTTTTGGCGCGAATTCCATAGTCGACACCGACTGACGGAGGCCTACTACTACTACTACTACTACTACTACTACTACTACTACTACTACTACTACTACTACTACTACTACTACTACTACTAGTTTCTTTCTCTTACCGCTTTCGGTGCAAACTTGTGCAGCTCTTCACTTGTGCAACTGGTTGGTGAAGGGAATGGATGGATGGATGGAATGAATGAATTGAGTGCAGTGAATGAGGGAATGTATGAATAGAGTGATTTACAGAGGGAACCAACGGGTGATATATATTTTTTTTCTCGTTCCTCGACTAGGACTTTTAGGTTCACCAAAGGTGATATTTTAAATATATCATATCTCCACACATAATATAGGCCATTGCTGCATCAAAAATGTTGAATTTCGACATAAAACGAGATAAGTACATGTGAGCACAAAATTAATAGGCATCATCAAATAAGATAATCATGTTCAAATACATAAAAATAGCACACGTCATGTTCAGATGTATTAAGGACTATTTAAAAAAACAAATTTCATACATTTTTATATCACAGCAGATCACTCTGCATGAAATTCGGGCTGCCCTCCCCGGGAGAGCGCATCGCCACAAGTGCAGCGCCTACCCATTATTTTTTTTTATAATACAGCCCCGAGCCGCCCTGGGGACTCCAGTTCCCCGATTTTTCCTCAGGGATGGGTGTCTAAACACGACACCAGTGCGCATGCTGTTTTTTAATTTTTACAAATAATTTGGTCATCTGCACACAATGGCCTGTTCTTCTGAAAGGCGGAAGGGGGTTTTAACGTGTGCACAGGATGTTCTGCCTGCGTTCGCACACGGGGCCTCGTTTATTGTCTCATACGAATGACTGACCATACATCATGTTCGAATACATTAAATAACCTACATCATGTTCAAATACATTAAATAACCTACGTCATGTTCAAATACACAAATAACATACATCATGTTCAAATACATCAATAAACATACATCAAGTTCAAATACACATTTTGGTAACAGGCAAACAACAGGAAATATACAACGTTCATTCCAGGTGAGGTTTGATTACAGGTCCTTTACACACACACACACACACACAACACACGCACGCACACACACCACACACCACACACCACACACACCACCACGCACCACACACACACACACACACACACACACACACACGTTGTAGCATTTATCTTCCTCAAGTTCACTTGCTTCTATTTGTTATCTTTTTGTAGTATAGTTCAAGCAGTTTCTGATGGTTAGGCCTTTTTATTTTTTTTATATTTTTTTTTTCACCAGTCCACACAACACTTCGCCGTTTTTTTTTTTTTGTTTTTTCAATCACTTGTCTAAAATCACTTTTTAGTGGATAGACGTTAAATTGAAGACACACACACACACACACACACACACACACACACACACACACACACACACACACACACACACACACACACACACACACACACACACACACACAGCTGTAAACACATGCGTCAAAATCAAGTTATCTTTCAACTTTTCTGAGGTCATGCAGACCCACCTAAACAAGCCCAGGACAGATCTAGCATGCAACAGGCCAGAGCCCAGAGATGCCAACAGGATGTGAACACTTCAGGAACTAGAGAACCTACTGCTAACAGCAATGAACGCCTAAGATTTAAAATAAATAAATAAATAAAATACGAACGTGAAAATTGGGTGATATTGTAACTTCATATGATTATTTTGACATTGTATAAATTGTGTTTTTGTTGGTTTTCTTGTTTATTTTTAAATTCAAATTTTGTTTTTAATCTAAAGTGTGCACATGCGCGGACCGTGTGTGTGTGTGTGTGTGTGTGTGTGTGTGTGTGTGTGTGTGTGTGTGTGTGTGTGTGTGTGTGTGTGTGTGTGTGTGTGTGTGTTTCAAACTCAAATTCAAATTACTTGTGTGTGTGTGTGTGTGTGTGTGTGTGTGTGTGTGTGTGTGTGTGTGTGTGTGTGTGTGTGTGTGTGTGTGTGTTGTAGTGTAGTGTAGTGCAGTGCAGTGCAGTGCAGTGCAGTGCAGTGCAGTGCAGTGCAGTGCAGTGCAAATCAGTGCAAATCAGTGCAATGTAGTGTGTGTGTGTGTGTGTGTGTGTGTGTGTGTGTGTGTGTGTGTGTGTGTGTGTGTGTGTGTGTGTGTGTGTGTGTTTGCAGCGGTTTTTTTGTTTTATTTCTTATTGGATCTAGTCTATTTTGTTTATTACTTTTCGTAATATTGTTTCAATTAAACATTATTGACGGTTTTTTTTTTAATCCTAATAGAAGGGTTGACAAAAAGAAAAGCTAAGGCATTGCTTTACTTAATGTACCATCTGGAAAAAAATGACTGGACTGGACTCCACAACACACACACACACACACACACACACACACACACACACACACACACACACACACACACACACACACCACACACACCACACACACACACACACACACACACACACACAAAAAACATCCGTAAACACATACGTTTAAAGGAAAGTAATCCTCGGATCTTTCTCACGTCACAGAGAACATCCACATGATAGCATGTCCAGATGCAGCAGGAGATACGCCATGCACTTCCTAAACACGCGGCTTCATATAAACAACTTTAAAACATTTTTTTTTTTCAGAACTATCTGGATATGAACAAAGTTTTCCTTTTTCGTAAGCAGGCGCACGCAAGCACGCACGCACGCACGCACGCAGCACGCAAGCACGCACGCACGCACCACACACACACACACACACACACACACGCAAACACGCACGCGCGCACACACACGCACGCACGCACGCGCGCGCGAGCGGCGCGTGCACACACACACACACACACACACACACACACACACACACACACACACACACTGGGGACGGGATAGCCTAGTGGTCAGAACACATTGCCGTTCATCCCAAATTTTGACACAACACTCAAATTGCTTTGTCCATAACGAGAGTATGGCCACTTATTTTGTGTGGCACAGTGGGAACATGACATTTGCCAAATTGCATACACACGCGGACTGGATGTAAAAAAGCACATGAGTGCTTATTCCATTATCCTCGATAATAAAGAATAAATAAATAAAATAAATAAATAAAACACACACACACGGGGGAAGGGATAGCCTAGTGGTCAGAACATTGCGCTCGCAATTTGACGACCCGGGTTCGATTCCCGTTTGAGGGGATTTTTCCCCTGGAGTTAACATCAGTGCTGACTCCACTCTCCCCAAAAGTCCTTCGGATGAGACAATAAACCGAGGCCCCGTGTGCGAACGCACGCAGAACATCTTGGACACACGTTAAATCCTGTTCCGCTTTTCGTAAGAGGAGGCCATTGTGTGCCGGTGTGAACAAATAACAAAACTGACAAAACTGCATGCACACGGGGATTGGACGTAAAAAGCACATGAGTGCTTATTCAAGTATCTTCGATATAAAAGAATAAAATAAATACATAAAAACATACACACGCATGCACGCACGCACGCACGCACGTAGGCAAACACACACACACACACACACACACACACACACACACACACACACACACACACACACACACACACACACACACACACACACACCACTCACCACTCATCCCATGTCCAAAGACTAGGGGAATAAAAGACGCAACAGAGATCTTTTCATGCTTCACGATCCTGTGTGGCTAGTAGGAGTGATCGGGTTGGCGTCCACCACACACACACACACATTATGTTGTGATCTGTCTGTCTGTCTGTCTGTCTGTCTGTCTGTCTGTTCTGTCTGTCTGTCTGTCTGTCCTGTCTCTCTCTCTCTCTCTCTCCTCTCTCTCTCTCTCTCTCTCTCTCTCTCTCTCTCTCTCTCTCTCTCTCTCTCTCTCTCTCTTCTCTCTCTGTTTTGTTTTTGTTTTGCTTTTGCTAGATAGATGGCTAGATGAAAAATAATCGAATTTATTGCTTACTTAATGTACCATCTGGAAATAAAATTTTGATTTGATTTGATTTCATTTGATTTCTTACGCACCCGAGTCTCGATTTCCACATTCAAACATGACTAAGACTTAAGTTTCAAAATCCCCCATCCCATTTAGACTAATTAAAACACACACTCCCCACCACCACACCACACACTGAACTCTTTGTCAAATAAAGCGGACTCTAGTCTACAGGCTGGAGACAGGCCTAAAAGGCATCTTGTTTTTCAGGGCTGCTGCTGCAGAAAGAAGCATCTCTGTCTTCTGGCCTGTCTGCATAATGATCTTCTGGCAGATTGGAGCAGAGGGCTATAGGGGTTTACGTGTGGGTAGTAGGGCCTATGGGTAGGGAGAAAGGGTAAGAGGGTAGAAGGCAAAATTATTAGGAGGGTGAGGGGGAAAAGGGGTAGGCGTTGAGGGGTGTAGAGGTGGTTGTGGTTAGTGAGGAGGCGGCTGCAGAAGAGGGGGGAGGGGTGGTGGTGGTGGCGGTGGAGGGTAACGTTGGTATCAGTAATGGTGGTGGTGGGGGAGGGGGAGTGAAAGCATATCGGCTAAAATAGCGCTGGCATTGAAGAACTTCATTCACTTTGCTGTTATCAGTGCAGGTTCAGATAGATAGACAGTGTGCACATTCTACACCTGTGAGTCACAGGATGCTGCAGAGGTAGAGAAGGCTTTTGCGACTTGCCTGGAGGGAATTAAGGTGAGATTTAATATGTAATAGACAGTGAGGCAATGGGATTCTTTCTTTTCAGTGCT
>CM060325.1:2355606-2388106 GCA_030674155.1 Stramonita haemastoma | reverse complement strand
TATATATATATAATAATAACAGTACATATGTCTCTCTCTATATATTTATATATATTATATATACAGTTTCTACACAGTGTACATGTTTAAGAAATATTATGATAGAAAGTGTAAGAAAAATAAAATTTTAAGACCCAAACGCACATCTTATGATGATGAAGATAATGTAAGAAGTATCAAAAGATTCACCATGAAAATCAACTGGAACAGAAATGAGCAACTGTCACTTACACGAACATTAATTATGAACCATCTCTTTCACAACAGGATGCTTTTATTGATTGCTAATCTAGACCACCAGGTACTAAGGCTTGACAGAGTGCTAATAGCTGATTTGGCAGGCGACAGATGGTCAGTGGCAGACGACAGTACAGCGATAGAACTCTCTTCTGACACTGATGCACGAGCTGGTTGTCACAGTAACTCGCCACGGGTGACAACTAGATGTTAAAGTCTACAGAGTTATCTTTCGTGTGACAGTTGCTACCTTCACTCTTCCTCTTTATACCCGTTATTTATCTGTTTATATGCATTTCTTGTTTCTCCGTAACTAAAAATAGTTGATGGGAATAAACAATTGTCATGGATTGTCGGGTGATAGCGGTTATATATATATATATAGAGCAAATATAGAGCAAATGACTGTATAGAGCAAATTGATATGAAGACAATATATATATATATATTGTCTTCCATATCAATTTGCTCTATACAGTCATTAAAAATTTATTTTTGTTTTCTACATACAGAGGTTTTGGTTTTCTAAAAATGTTATTTCCAATTTTTTCAGCAGAACTAGGACATGCTACACCGAAGAACGTGTAATCTACTCTGTGACCGGTGATGTAAGTGCATGGTACTGACTAAATGATCTCAAGGAAAAGAAGAGAAGCAGAGGAAGAAGAAGCAGAGGAAGAAGAAGCAGAGGAAGGGTAATCAAAATACTACACTTTAGTCATTGCTCAGTAGTGCTGAGTGGCACAGATTTCAGACTGAAAATTAATGACGGGAAACGCTTAGCAAGCTTCAGTGTTCTACATATTCCTATGGTTTGGACAGAGGCTGGTTACCATTCAGTACAGTAAGGAAAGCAACTACTTTACACACACAACCCACCACACACACACACCATACCGCCATCACCACCATCACCACCACCATCAGCAGCACCGCCACCACAACACTACAACAAGTCTCACTGACTGTTTCCTCTAGACATGGACTCCAACACCGGTCATCTGTAACACGTCCAGTGCACAGGCAGCACAGACATTTACACATTGCCTTTGTGTGTGTGTGTGTGTGTGTGTGTGTGTGTGTGTGAGGAGGGGGGAGGGGCTTCCTCCCACAATGGGACTCGTCAGTACTTGATAATCGAATCCCCTCTCCCCATCTCCCCCATCTCCCCCTCCCCCGTTCCTCGCGCACGTGCAGCGCGAATAGTGTGGAGTGTTAAACATGTCTATGCACGCCACATCACACCACAGATCGATGTCCAATAGGCGCTTGAAATGGAATAGGAGGGGTTGCCTTACACACACGTGCGCGCGACCGCACACGAACAACACACATACACATAGGTCTACACCACACACAGATACACACACACACACACACACACACACACACACACACTCGCACGCACACACACTCGCACGCACACGCACACACACACACACACACACCACACACACACACACACACACACACACACACACACACACACACACACTCACAAGCACGCACGCACGCACATACACACACTCATCTATCTATCTATCTATCTATCTATCTATTATTATCTATCTATCTATCTATCTACTGTCTGTCTATCTATCTATCTATCTATCTATCTATCATATCTATCTACTATCTATCTATTCTATCTATCTATCTACATCAAAGACATCTGTTTTGTTGTCAACTCTGGATACAGAAAATCTATCCCCGAAGTGGGATGTGGCTGTCTTCATGGTGGGAGAAAATGGTCGCCAAAATCTCACCATAGGTAAACTTCGTAGCTCTAACCGAGGAACGAAACACACACACACACACACACACACACACACACACACACACACCCCAACACACACACACACACACACACACACACACACACACAACACACACACACACACACACACACAACAGAGAGAGAGAGAGAGAGAGAGAGAGAGAGAGAGAGAGAGAGAGAGAGAGAGAGAGAGAGAGAGAGAGAGAGAGAGAGAGAGAGAGAGAGAGAGAGAGAGAGGTGCGTGTGTGTGTATTTTTTTTAAATAAATAGTTATCATTCCTTCTGACGCCATTCCTTAGCAAAGTCTTTCAGAGAAAATTATAAACGGAGAACCCACAAGTAAAACATGTTTATGTAACATCTTGCAACCCCGTTAAAAACGAAACCAAATATAATTTTTTTTATTAAATACTAGTCAGACTCAGAGAAATATGAATGATACGAAGAATTTATACGAAGAATTATTGTATTTTTCTGTTACGGTATTGTGTTCTACTTATTGCATTGCAACCATGTACTGTATTGTTTTGTATTGTACTGTATTGTACTGTGTTGCATTACACTGTGTTGTATAATACTGTATTGTACTGTGTTGCATTGTACGGTATTGCATTGCATTGCATTGTTCTATATTGTATTGTATTGCACTGTATTGAACTGTATTGTGTTGTATTGCATTGTACTGTATTGTATTGTATCATATTATATAATATTATCATCATTGTACTTTCAGCCACGGCAGGTTTCGATGTATTGAATTGTATTGTGTTGTACTGTACTGTGTTGTATTGTTTTGTATTGTATTGACTGTATTGTGCTGTACTATGTTTTATTTTACTGTATTGTGATAGCATTACACTGTATTGTATTGCATTGTGCTGTATTGTATTGTATTATATTCTACTTTCAGCCGGGACAGATTTCTCTGTGTGGAATTCTGGCTGCTGTCCTATGTAACTGAGGGTCATGACAAGAGCAGCGCCATCCGTTCTTTTTGGTTTTTTTCCGCTTGTGTTTTTGTCTGTATAATTTGTTCCTCTGTTGTGTTGCGCATGCGGCCGCGTGTGTGTATGCGCATGCGTGCCACGTGTGTGTGTATGTGTGTGTGTGTGTGCGTCGCGCGCGCGTGCGTACTGGTGTGTATCACAGTCAAAGTCAAAATTTTATTTCCAGATGTTACATTGAGTAAGCAATAAATTTGCTTTTTTTTCATCAAGCCAAGTGTGTGTGGGGGGGGGGGGGTGAGCGTGAGTGCGTGGAAAGTAGAGAGAGAGAGAGAGAGAGAGAGAGAGAGAGAGAGAGAGAGAGAGAGAGAGAGAGAGAGAGAGAGAGAGAGAGAGAGAGAGAGAGAGAGAGAGAGAGATTTGTGTACAGAATTTTGAACGCGATATCTCTCTCGTTGCCATGGGTTCTTTTCACATGGTATCTCAGTTTATCGGCACATCAAAACAAACACAAAAAACTAGCACCCAGACCACTACCCAAGGTCTAATGTACGGGAAAACAGTTTGGGTTTGAACAGGGATGGAGCACACTACTTGTCGCTTTCAACACTGTGCTTTCCTCTAGACCAGCGAAACCTAGCATGCGTCCGAATTTTCACGAACGCCTTGGGTTTATGCACTTGAGAGAAATACAACCAACATGCACGCACTCACTTGCGAGCGAGCGAGCAAATTTAATCACCCCAGAGGACACGAATTACATAACACACAAATAATCAATAACGCTATCAATAACCCAGACGGGCGCGCGCGCACACACACACACACACACACACACACACACACACACACACACACACACACACACACACACACACACACACACACACACACACACACGTGGGCCTGCTGGTAAACACGTGGGGTGGGTTTGCTTCTGGCCTATTGATTGTCAATAATCAAATAGAGTGTGTGTCGGGCCGTAGTAGTCATAGTAGTAACCTTGACATTGAACGAAAGCCCGCAAGCGTGTAACACTCGGCACTCGTTATGCTGTAATATGGGGGAGGAGGGGGGGGGGAGTATGGGAAGGGAACGAGTTTGAGGGGGGTGAGAAGATTGAGGCAGTACAGAGACTGTTTGAGGTAAGCTATGATGAGGGTGACATGGGGGAGGGGGTAGATAAGGAGGATGGTGCGAAGATGAATGATCTGTCTTGAAATTGATTGATATCGTTGTTCCATTCATAACACCACAGGCTCATGATGACACTTTTTTTTTCTCTCCCCATTTTTTTTGTTAGCACTGTCATGTGTGTGCTGAATTGCAGTGGCCTATGTCCTATGCAGCAGACTTCGGACTGAGATCCGACAAACACATCCCCCCCCCCCACCACACACACACACACATACATACACACACCTCACTTGCCCAAGGGGGGACGGGATAGCCTAGTGCTCAGAACATTGCAATCGCAATCTGACGACCCACGTTCGATTCCCGTTCGAGGGGATTTTTCCCCTGGAGTTAACATCAGTGCTCATTCCACTCTCCCCAAAAGTCCTTTGGATGAGACTGTAAACCGAGGCCCCGTGTGCGAACGCTCGCAGAACATCTTTCGCACACGTTGAATCCTGTTCCGTTTTTGAAAAGAGTAGGCAATTGTTTGCCGGTGGGAACAGATGACAAAAATGACAAAAAATTGCATACACACGAGGACTGGATGAAAAAAAGGCACATGAGGCTTATTCCATTATCCTCGATATAAAAGAATAAATTAAATCAGTAAATAAAAACAAAGTGCTAGTTGGACTTCAATCACGACAACCGACCATACAGACATTATTATATTATTATTATTATTATTATTATTATTATTATTATTATTATTATTATTATTATTATCATCATCATCATCATCATCATCATCATCATCATCACATCATCATCATCATCATCATTATTATTATTACTATTACTAATATTATTATGTTATGTCTTGAATTGCAGTCGTGGGTTTGAAACTTGGCGGGGTGTGATGCATTCAGAATTACAGATTTTTTAAAATACGAATTTGTAGGTAGGTTTGTATGCAGCACAGAAGGGTCAGTGCATTGCCTACTTTTCTTTGTATCTGCACGCAGATGATCAATGACCCCCCCCCCCCCACCCTCAACTATCCAGTATGCCGTGTGAGCGTTGGGGGGTTTGGCAGAAATGTTGTTGATGGAGCATGCAGCAAACCAGCCTGGAGGGGTTTGGCAGAAATGTTGTTGATGGAGCATGCAGAAACCAGCCTGGCGGAGCCCCTAGCTGCATCCACAGACTGACCGCTGGGGACGGGGCAGCTGGTCATGGTCAGAGGGATGTGCTCGTTCATCTGCTGACCCGGGTTCGAATCTCTTTCAAGAGAATTTTTCCTCTAGAGTTAACATTAATGCTGACTCCACTCCCCCTAAAAGTCCTTCGGGTGAGACTATAAACGGAGGTCCCGTGTGCGAACGCACGCAGAACATCTTGCGTACACGTTAAAACCCGTTCCACTCTGCAATCATGAACATACGACCGGAAATGGCAAACGTTTATTATTATTGATAATGCTTGTCATGCATGTATGTATCTAAAACAACAAAATCAATTTTAAAAAGTTTTTTAAAACCTGTTTCGCTTTTCGGAAGAGTAGGCCATTGTGTGCCACACGGTGGGAACCGATTACAAAAATTAACTAACTGCATACACACGGGGACTAGATGCTTAAAAAGAAGCACATGAGTGCTTATTCTATTATCAAGACTGAAATAAAAAAATAAATAATACTGCATGGTGGGTATGCCCATGACACTCAGGCTATATCGATAACTGGCCATAGGCCCTACCTCTCTTCTATCAAAACAAGAGGAATTTCTAACAGTCATGTGCGCAAGATTATTTGTTTACGGAACACAGTTGATGGTCTCATTCCAATGATTTGTACGGAAACGAAGTCTTGGAACTACCGACGTTTACTCCAGGGGGAGGGGGGGGGGGGGGGTCGCCTCCAAAAGACAGCTGGGGAGGACTCAAGCCGTGTCTCCAGAATGCTCCACACCACCAACTCTGCACTCCAGCCACTGAGCAATGCTCTCCAGTCAAACTGCCATTATTTTCATAATGACGAAGTTGTAGCCCTGAACTCGGAATGCGGCTACCTTAAAATGGTGGACAATAACGGTGGCATACTAAAAAATCTCACCATTCTGAACCTCGGAGATGTAGCCGAGAAACGCAAAAAAAACCCCAAAAAACCAAACGAATGAACAAGCAGATCAGAACTCTCCCCCCCCCCCACCCCCCCCACACCCACACACACACACCCAACAACCCCCAACAAACCCAAACCCAGGCAAACCAAACTTGCGAACTCATTAAAGGGAAATAAGTATACTGGATGAGAAAATATCATCGAGTTCCTTCCCTTCTATAGGGTGACGAAAAGGAAGCGGCAGCAGCTGCTAATACCAGGAGCACGCAGTTTGTGAGGAGAGTTTAGGGGACTGGCTGTGTCTCCAAAGAAACTTAGGAAAAGTTTGTCTTTGGATCTTGATAAAAAAAAATCGCCACTAACAGTTAATGCAAAGTAGACAAGATTATGTCTGAAATAATCAATTCAATCCAATCCAAAATATTTATTTATTTATTTATTTGTTTGTTTTTATCTATTTATTTATTTACTCATTCATTATTTATTTATTCTTTTATAACGAAGATAACGGAATAAGCACTTATGTGCTTTTTTACATCCAGTCCCGTGTGTATGCAGTTTTGACAATTTTGTCATCTGTTCCCACCGGCACATAATGACCTACTCTTACGACGAACAGCAGAACAGGATTTAGCCTAACGTGTGCGCAAGATGTTCTGCGTGCGTTCGCCCACAGGGCCTCGGTTTATAGTTTCATCCGAAGGACTTTTGGGGAGAGTGGAGTCAGCACTGATGTTAACTCCAGGGGAAAATCCCTGAACGGGAATCGAACCCGGTCGTCAATTTGAGCGCAGATGTCTGGGGACCACAGTATCCCGTACTTGAGGGTAGGAGGGAGGTGGGTGTTGGGGGTAGGCAGAGGAAGAGTGTAGAAAATGTATTGGTAGCTATAAGGGAAAGAATGCGCAGTGAAGTGTGGAGAACAACTCTGTATTGATCTCCTCTAGCACAGCGAGAAATTATAATCTCATCTCTGATCGGGATTCCATGCTGAGCTGATAATTATGATCACTGACATTCAAAAAATAGACATTAAAAGCAAATAAGTTAGGCACGTTCAGTGTTTGAACAGAAACACAAAGAAAATAATCTACATAGAGTTACGAAACAACAATCGACAAACACTAAATGCAAAAAATGAATAGAAATCAACAAAACATCAACAACTATGTCAGGAACGATTAAAACAAACAAACAAACAAACAAAAAAACTCAGTGGATCTACTAGAAAATGACTTTTTTTTTCCAAAAGTGCTCTTCCCGAGACTTCGCCACTCAAGAACCATTTGGATCATGTGAAACAAGCTTACATGGATTTCCTCTTAACATTTGATATTATACTGCTGTTGAAAATGATAATGATAACAATAATAACAGCAAAGTATAGACATTACATTTTATTTGAATTGTAACACACACACACACATACACACACATGCACCGCACGCACAGCACGCACGCACGCACGCACACACATCCTTGGATGAGACTATAAACCGAGGTCCCGTGTGTGAACGCACGCGGAACATCTTGCACACACATTAAATCCTGTTCCGCTTTTCGTAAGAGTAGGCCATCGTGTGCTGGTGGGAACAGATAACATTTACAAAACTGCTTACACACGGGGACTGGATGTCAAAAAGCACAAGAGTGCTTATCCCCCCCAAAAATAAAATAAAATAAAAAATAAAATAAAACACATATCCGAACCTCAAATCCATTGTTGTGTAATCCATTATCCCCAAAATAAAAAGAAGAAAGAAAGAAATAAACCACAAAACCGACAACAATAACAACAAAATAATCAAACAGTAAGACATACAACAACACGCATATAAAGAAGAAACTGACGGCAACCAAAACAACAACAGCAACACTAACCTCTGCCTTAAAGAAACAAAACACACACCCATTAATAATTGTTATTTAACAACAACTAGGAACAAAACGGACAAGTTTATTCGCAACATCCATAACTGCACACGCCCAAAAAGCCATTTCGAGGACTTTCAAAGTTCCTGATTTATTTGAAAAATCAAAACAAAAATCGGGCACACATGTTATGTGTACATTCAGCATGTACAATAGGACAAAACCGATGAACAAAACATATGTGTACATTCAGCATATACAATAAGACAAACCCTATGAACAAAACCACATATGTGTACATTCAGCATATACAATAGGACAAAACCTTAATGGAACAAAACCACATAATTATGTATACAAAATTTCATCGCATATACAATAGGACAAAACCAATGAACAACACCACAAAATTATGTATACATTCAGCATATACAATAGGACAAAACCAATGAAGAACACACACAAAACGCCTCCTGAAAACAGGTGTACCCTCACCACAGCGACCACTTGACTTTTGCCTCCAGTCACTTCTTGAGGAGTCAGTGAAGCACCACACAGAAACTTTTGCCTTCAGTGACTTCTTGAGGAGTCAGTGAAGCACCACACAGAAACTTTTCCAGCAATGCGCTTTAGGCCAGCTGAACCTGGAGGAGCCCATCCCTCTCCATGTCGTAGATGGCATGTTAGGTATCATCGTATGATACCCTACCGTCAAACACCGCTGCTCTACTCTTTTAAAGGAAGTTGGATGGTTTTTTGAGTATACAAAAGCTGTGCCTGTGTGGTGGTGCACAAGAGCTGGTTTATAGTTTCAAGGAAAGACTGGCGCGGAAATGTTAATATTAATTCCAGGGTGGAGGTGGGGGTGGGGAATCCCTTTGAACAGATCCCTCAGGGCAGACTTAAACCTGTACCCTACAGTAATTGTCAACTCTCAAGTGTGACGCTCTAACCAGTGGGCTATTTCCACATCTGAATTTTTCTCTTTTGTTTCTCAGCCAGAGCTCTGAGGGTCACCAGGGATGGGATATTGCGAAGCGACCGTATCTGACTCGGATTCTGGATCCATGGGCGACACCATTCTTGACTGGTGGCTGTCTCCCTTCCTCTCTGTTGTCAGGTTTTCCTAACTTTCAACTGTCGGCAATTCTGTCCACTTGGCTGTGTTCTTTTGTAGAACATGGGTGGTCTTTGTGGTCGTCATACCTATCTCCGTGTTGCCCATGGGTCACAGTCTTCATTTATTTTATTTCAACATAATTATTCACTTTTTAAAACCCACAACAGGAACAGACAAAACAAAACAAAAAAGAGAAAATAAATTCATAAGGACATAGGCCACAAGGCTTTGGAATTCAAATGTTGAGGTGTGTGTGTGTGTGTGTGTGTGTGTGTGTGTGTGTGTGTGTGTGTGTGTGTGTGTGTTGTGTGTGTGTGTGTGTGTGTGTGTGTGTGTGTGTGTGTGCGTGTGTGTGTATGTGCGCGCGCGCGCGCGCGCGCGGTGTGTGTGTGTGTGCACTCGCGCGTGCGCACGCCTGCGGAGGGTGAAGAATTAGCTTCATGCAATCAAATCGTTATCATTACAAAGTTGGAAAAGCTGTATGACCATCAAAGATTGTAATTATGTTGAAGTTTTGTTGGCATATTATAGCCAAACATGTCAAATCATACAGTTTTTCCTCCATGAGCACTGAGGAAGGAAGTATAAGTGTTAAGAAAGACATTGACGACAAGAAGTAATATACATTTTGCTACATACACACACATGCACACACACACACAAACACACACACACACACACACACACACACACACACACACACACACACACACACACACACACACACACACACACACACACACACACACTTGTTAAGGCATGGAGGATAGCCGTGGAATCAGCAAGTTTCAAAGTGTCATTCAGATAATGCAATGTGTTCATTTATTATGAAAACAAAACAACAAAACTAGAACAACGACAAAATTCCGCGCGAGCACATACGCATGCACGGACGCCCGATCCCCCCCCCAACCCCCCCCCCCAAAAAAAAAACAACAACAAAAAACCCCAACAAAATACAACTACACACTGTCATCATCACACATTCAAAAACAACGGTTTCCAAAAATTTTCGTAAAGACACGTTTTGTTTTCGGATCATTTAGTTCAAACTCATCTTGTTTCATGAGTCAATGAAGTCATCAAGAAAAGTGCCCAGACTATAGCCATGTTAACTTAAACAAAACTTTTCTAATTAAAGCCCTTTTTTCCTTGTTTACATTGTTTTAAATTCATCAAACTTATTGAAAAAGAAATGACCAAAAACACCCCCCCCCCAACTTATAGCAATCCCAAACGCAACCCCTGTGGCTAGCTGACAACTCAGTCAGTTACAGCAACATTATTGACTGTAATTATGTATCACTCCACTTGTCTATACAGTTATTGTTCGGTGAGTTCAAATAAACACCTATCCCCTTGACAGCTGACTCAAATAGACCCCCCTTCTAGCCCAACAAAAACCCAATGAAGACATACAACAAAAATGAAAAAAACCCAAAAGAAAACAAAACCCAACCCCCCACAAAAAGCCCAAGTACCACCCCCCTCCCACCACCAACTCACAAACAAAAATAGCCCCCCCCCCCAAAAAAAAAAAAAAAGCTCCAACCAAACTTAAAAAAACAACAGAAAACCTAGTAAGCAAACTCCAAACAACTACGAAAATACTCAAACAAAAAACCTTCAAAGGAAACCACACCGTTCACAACCCAGATTCCTTTTTCTGTACAAATACTGCTTACACAACGTCAACAACAACAACAACAACAACAACAACAATCATCTTCACCAAAAACCACCTCCAGAAACGAACATCAATGAACACCAAAGCCTTTCAGAGAGTATGGGTTGGTTTTTCTGTCACAAGTGTGGACACAGAGAAACTTCTGCAAACAGTGAAGTGAAGAGAGAAGAGCAGAGGACAGATGGTTCACTGACAGATGAAGAGGAAGAAGGCCACAGGAATGTCAACGACGAGGACTACAGCAATAACAACGACAACACTCGTCCCCTGACCCCCTAAGTAAGGAGCGGTTGGGGCACTGCATGCACTGACTTCTTCAGGCCGTGTCCCTAGGGCAAAGCAACACTGACACTGGCAAAATGACGTCCTGAAGACTTGTGAGGGCATTTCTCTCTCTCCAGTTGTGCTCTCCATCACACTCCCCCTCCCCCTCCCCCCGCACTGGGGTAAACTTGGAGCAGGAATAAAGTTTAAATAAAAGTCCACGCAACTAGGATTTAAAAAAATTTATTTTTTTTTGGGGGGGGGGTATTTTGAGATCTTTGATAGAGGGATGGTGTGCACTGACTGTTATTTAAGACTAGCCAAGTCAGGCGATTCTCATGAATGTCTCATTCATGAAGATAGCATTTATGATTAATAAAGTGATGACGATGCATGATCAACTATAAAAGAAATAACGTCAATGACAATTGCAGGTTGAAGATTGATCAAAAGGAATAGGTTTCAGTGGTAAATCGATTTTGATTTTGACTGTAACGACACAAACACAACCATGACAATAGCTATGATGATGTTGATAAATAAAAAGATGACGACAACGACGATAAAAGACAACACTGACCACGGTTGTAAACAGAACAATGAGGACGACGAAGAAAAAGAGCAAGAAAAAAAAGAGAAGAAGAAGAAGAAGAGGAAGAAGAAGAAGAAGAAAAAGAAGAAGAAGAAGAAGAAGAAAGAAGAAGAAGAAGAAGAAGAAGAAGAAGAAGAAGAAGAAGAAGAAGAAGAAGAAGAAGAAGAAGAAGAAGAAGAAGAAGAAGAAGAAGAAGAAAAAAATACTAATTGTACAAAATCTCGAACGGAAAGCAGAAACATTTGAAAATGAAAGCAACAATGAAAGGAAGAGGACGAAGTCAGGACTATCCAGAAGAATCAGGATTTCAAATGCCATGCTTCTGTGAGAGGACGCAGAATTGAACAGGGCTGTTCAAGTAAGGCTGTGGCCCCATGATGAGGAATCAATGATGGGGATAAAGGCATCAGTTAGAGCAAGTGTGCGCTGAAGCAGCGATAATGACGTCATACACAACCTGCATGACGGGAGTGACTGAACAGCTGAGCTGGATGAAGGTGGAATAACAGAGAGAGAGAGGAGAGAGAGAGGAAGAGAGAGAGAGAGAGAGAGAGAGAGAGAGAGAGAGAGAGAGAGAGAGAGAGAGAGAGAAAAGAGAGAGAGAGAGAGAGAGAGAGAGAGAGAGAGAGAGAGAGAGAGGAGAAGAGAGAGAGAGAGAGAGAGAGAGAAGAGAGAGAGAGAGAGAGAGAGAGAAGGAGAGAGAGAGAGAAGAGAGAGAGAGAGAAGAGAGAGAGAGAGAGAGACAGAGAGAGAGAGAGAGAGAGGAGAGAGAGAGAGAGAGAGAGAGAGAGAGAGAGAGGAGAGAGAGAGACAGAGAGAGAGAGAGAGAGAGAGAGAGAGAAGAGAGAGAGAGAGAGAGAGAGAGAGAGAGAGAGAGAGAGAGAGAGAGAGAGAGAGAGAGAGAGAGAGAGAGAGAAGAGAGAGAGAGAGAGAGAGAGAGAGAGAGAGAGAGAGAGAGAGAGAGAGAGAGAGAGAGAGAGAGAGAGAGAGAGAGAGAGAGAGAGAGAGAGAGAGAGAGAGAGAGAGAGAGAGAGAGAGAGACAGACAGACAGACAGACAGACAGACAGACAGACAGACAGACAGACAGACAGACAGACGGGGACGGATAGCCTAGTGGTCAGAACATTGCGCTGGCAATTTGACGACCCAGGTTCGAGTCCGGTCGAGGAGATTTTTCTCCTGGAGTTAACATCAGTGCTGACTCCACTCTCCCCAAAAGTCCTTCGGATGAGACTTTAAACCGAGGCCCCGTGTGCGAACGCACGCAGAACATCTTGCGCACACGTTAAATCCTGTTCCGCTTTTCGTAAGAGTAGGCCATCGTGTGCCGGTGGGAACAGATGACAATATTTACAACAACAACAAAACTGCATACACACGGGGACCTGATGAAAAAAAGCACATGATTACTTATTCTGTTATCTTCGATATAAAACAATAAATAAATAATAAATAAACAAATAAATAAATAAATAAATAAATAAACAGACAGACAGACAGACAGAGACAGAGACAGACAGACAGAGACAGAGATAGAGAGACAGAGACAGAGAAAGAGACAAAGGCAGAGACAGACAGAGTCAGAGAGACAGAGAGCATCTATGCTTCCGTTCATGTCTATGGGAGAATGGTCTATTATTTTATCTGACCGGAGGAAGGGGGAGGGTAGGAAGGAGTATTTTGGAGTGTAGGTGGGTTGAGGGGAGGGGAGAGGAAAAGGAAGAGGTAGAAGTGTGAGATTTTTTTTTAATGTTTGGCGGAAAGTTTTGGACACAATGCAGACAAACCTGTTGTATTGGCAATCCCTCAAAAAGAAAAAAATATATGTGTGAAATTATTGAAGATAAGTATAATGATTCCATTTTAGTTCATAAACACCAATCACTGTTGCCAGCTGAGTTGATTCTGATACTGTTGACCCTACTGCTACTTTGCTCATATTCTCACAACAGGGTTTTGTTGCTGATATTCATCTGTTTTTTTTGAGAAGAATAAGCTTATGAACTTTTGCACTCCATTTTGTTTTTGCTTCCCTAGCTTATACAGCCCCCCCCCCCCCCCCCCCCCCCCCCCCCCCCTTCTCCTAAGGCCTATCCAAACTAGTCACTTCTTTTTTCTTTCACGTCTGGACTATTGCAATTCTCTTTTGGCTGGTCTGCCAGCATCATCTATCCACTCCCTTCAACGTATACAAAACTCCGCAGCTCGACTGGTCCTCAGAAAGAAAAAATCTGAGCACATTACTCCTCTCTTGCAATCTCTCCACTCGCTGCCTGTGCCACAGAGAGTAAACTATAAGATCAGTACTCTCTGTTATAAATGTCTCCACAAAACAGCACCCTCTTACCTCTGTGAATGTCTTCACGTGTACACACCTTCTCGTTCCCTCCGCTCGGCTGCAGATACTTATCTTTAAAGATACCTAGATTCAACCTATCTACCGTTGGCCGCCGCTCTTTCTCTATTTCTGGTCCATCAATCTGGAATGACCTCCCCTCTCTCCCTTCGGCAAAAGCCTACATATGACACTTTTAAATCCAACCTCAAGACACACTTGTTTCAAACCTAAGATTTTTGCCTTCTGTTTTCATTTCCTATTTGTCCCTGCCTTCAACATTTGAAATTCCCTTCGCCCTGCCTAAATGTATAGCCTCTATAGTGTGTGTGTGTGTGTGTGTGTGTGTGTGTGTGTGTGTGTGTGTGTGTGTGTGTGTGTGTGTGTGTGTGTGTGTGTGTGTGTGTGTGTGTGTGTGTGTGCGCTCGTGCGCGCGCGTGTGTATGAGTGTGCTTTCGAATTTGCTAGAATTATTCATTGTCATTGGTTGCTTGTTTGTTGTGAGGGTCGAGTGCAAGCGCTTTGATTTGTTTTTACAAGATATAGCGCTATATAAATTCCATGTATTATTATTATTATTATAGCTGGCATACAGATTGTTACACACTGTTTCAAAGGTAAAAGTAAAATGACGACGAAGAAGACAGATAGACAAATTAGACAGACAGGCAGACAGACAGAAAGACAGGCAGGCAGACAGACAGACAGACAGACAGTCAGACAGACAGACAGACAGACAGGCAGGCAAGCAGACAGACAGACAGAGAGAAGACAGACAGAGAGAAGACAGACAGACAGACAGACAGACAGACAGGCAGGCAAGCAGACAGACAGACAGAGAGAAGACAGACAGAGAGAAGACAGACAGACAGACAGACAGACAGACAGGCAGGCAAGCAGACAGACAGACAGAGAGAAGACAGACAGACAGACAGGCAGACAGACAGGCAGGCAAGCAGACAGACAGACAGAGAGAAGACAGACAGACAGACAGGCAGACAGACAGAGGAGGAGAAAGGTGAAGGGTCAGCGGGGAGCGGCGACGAAGACCATCCAGTAGACGATGTTGAAGATGAGGAAGGCGAAAGGGAAGATAACCCGCGAGCACTTATCGGCCTTGCGCGCCT
The DNA here is from genome assembly GCA_030674155.1 of Stramonita haemastoma. Lineage (NCBI taxonomy): Eukaryota > Metazoa > Mollusca > Gastropoda > Neogastropoda > Muricidae > Stramonita > Stramonita haemastoma. The sequence continues at coordinate 2,372,909 of CM060325.1, read as the reverse complement.
TTTCCTTGGCAGCCTGGTAGCGCTGGAAGAGGTTCTGAGTTCGAGTCTTGGAATGTTGTGTGGGCACCGTCACCTCCACCTGTCCCGAGAAACAACAGAATGAATGAAGGTTGAAGAAGGAGGCCTGCGGGATGGTCTTTCTGTTGGAGATCTTTGCTCGTGTCTCTGTCTGTCTGTCTGTCTGTCTGTCTGTCTATCAGTCTATCAGTCTATCAGTCTATCAGTCTGTCTGTCTGTCTGTCTGTCCGTCTGTCTGTCTGTCTGTCTGTCTGTCTGTCTGTCTGTCTGTCTGTCTGTCTGTCTGTCTGTCTGTCTGTCTGTCTGTCTGTCTGTCTGTCTGTCTGTCTGTCTCTCTCTCTCTCTCTCTCTCTCTCTCTCTCTCTCTCTCTCCCTCTCTCTCTCTCTCTCCGTCTCTCTCTCTCTCTCTCTCTCTCTCTCTCTCTCTCTCTCTCTCCCTCTCTCTCTCTCTCTCTCTCTCTCTCTCTCTCTCTCTCTCTCTCTCTCTCTCTCTCTCTCTCTCTCTCTCTGTTAAGCCTCCATAAACGTGCTCTTAAACTCGTCCTTTTGAAGAAAACAACCTTACTAGAAGTAGATTATACTCAGTTAAATATTCTTCCCCTACACCAAAGACTAAAATATAACAAAGGCATCATGATGTACAAGATAATGGCAGGAGCCATCCCCACATCCTTGAAAGATAACTTTCCTATGAATCACTACAGAAATACTGTAAAGCCTGCTGTCCCCATCCCAAGAATAGATTTGTTCAAATCTAGTTTACTGTACTCAGGCCCTATGTTGTGGAATTCTCTTCCTGGTTCAGTTAAACAGCACCAATCATTAACAACCTACAAAAATCATCTTCTAATCCACTTGATGCATCAGAAGTAACTAACCACACCTCATCCTGTTGGAAAACCTCTCTCTCTCTCTCTCTCTCTCTCTCTCTCTCTCTCTCTCTCTCTCTCTCTCTCTCTCTCTCTCTCTCTCTCTCTCTCTCTCTCTCTCTCTCTCTCTCTGTTTTTTTGTTCGGAAACATATGTTTTATGGGACTTGTTTGGTGGTGGATGGTGGTGGACTGACGTTTTCGGTCATTTGACCTCACCATATTCTCATGTTTGCTCTTTCTTTTTGTTTGTTTGTTTGTTTTGTTTTGTTTTGTCTTTTTATCTAATTTATATATATATTTTTTTTTTTTCTTCGTCTTTTTTTTTTAAAATTTCAAATCAAAATCATCATTGATTCTTGCTTCGTGTTTTCGTTTCTGAATGGGTGTTTTTTGTAACGTTGCCTTGGTAGTGTATCTCTGTATTATTTCTTACCTGTTGTTGTTGTTCTTTCTCCCCTTATATCAAGGTCTTACGTTTTGTGGGACTTGTTTGATGGTGGATGGTGGTCGATTGATGTTTTCAGCCATCTGTCCTCATCATTTTCTCATGTTTGATCCTTAGTTGTTGCGCTGTCGTTTGTTTGCTTTGTTTGTTTGTTTGTGCTTTTTGTTGTTGTTGTTGTTGTTGTTGTTGTTGTTGTTGTTGTTGTTGTTGTTTATATTCAAATCGAAATCGTCATTGAGTCTCGCTTCTTGTTTTCGTTTCTGGGTGAGTGCCTTTTTATAACATTGCTTTAATACTGTATCTCTGTATTGTTTCTCGCCTGTTGTTTGATGCTTGGTATGACTTTTTTGCTCTTGGTGTTTGAACCTTTGTAGTTGTTGTTGTTTTTGGTTGGGGCTGTCTTTTTATCATGATGTTGTCCCTGGGGGGGAGCGGGGACTGGATGTGAAAGAGGCACACGAGCGCTTCTCTGTTGTCCTCGAGTGGAGGAATTTTGCCTTGCCTTGCCTTGCCCCTCTCTCTCTCTCTCTCTCTCTCTCTCTCTCTCTCTCTCTCTCTCTCTCTCTCTCTCTCTCTCTCTCTCTCTCTATTCTCTTGAAACATCTAGGATGTTTATGTAACTTTTTTTTTTTTTTAAATTTTATTTTATTTACATTTTTATTGATAGTATCTCTACCCCCCCTCCCCTCCAATAAGGATATTAGTTATTTTCCCCCCCTTTTATCCAATTATATGACTTATGTCACATGTATAACTTTTGACAGGTGGTGGTGGATTGATGTTTTCAGTTGTTTATTTATCTAGTTTTCTTGTTTGCTCCTTACCTATTAACACTTTTTTATTCTTCCATAATCAAAATATTTTTATTGTGACTTCAGATTTTTGTCTTCTGATTGAGTGCATTTTTGATTACCTTATCATATATAGTGTCCTTATTCTTGTGTGTTGTTTGGTACTGCGTAAAGCTTTATTGTTTAGTATCTTTTCAACTTGATGTATCCCTGAAAAGGGCGGGGACTGGATGTAAAAAAGCAACTGAGTGCTTATCTATTATCCTCGAATAAAAGACTTTGCCTTGCCTTGCCTTGCCTTGTCTCTCTCTCTCACCTCGCTATCTTCTACAGGTTTGAACTCGGTGTCGCAGGGCGTGTGGTTAGTGCCGTTCTGCACTCCCCCGGGGTCTCCGCGTTTGCCTCCGCTGTCTGAGGCCTGCGCTTTGGGCTGATGCGGTGTGAACGGTTTCCCGACGCCGCTTCTCCACGCGTGACTGCACGTTGACGTAAGCAAACTCCAGCAGCGCCCCGAAGACGAAGATCAGGCAGCCCTGAACACACAGACCAGAACCCTTAGCAGTGTCACTAGAGGGTATGGTGTCTAGCAGCCTTGAACAAGCAAACCATTCCCCTTAGCAATGTCACTGCAGGGTACCATGGCTAGCAGCCACAGTAACTTAGCTTTTTTGTCATTAGTCAGGCAAGTAAGCAAACATTCAATTACTCCATCATCTCCTCAGTCAGTCAGTCAGCCAGCCAAACAAGGCATCATACTTATCTTACTCTGTATACAAGCATGCTCTCTGTCTGTCTGTCTGTCTGTCTGTCTGTCTGTCTGTCTGTCTGTCTGTCTGTCTGTCTGTCTGTCTGTCTATCTGCCTGTCTGTCTGTCTGCCTGTCTGTCTCAGCACGCACACATAAACCTCCTCAACCACCAACCCTTCTTCTCCCCAACCCACCCACCTTCTCCCACCCCATCACCCACCTACTCTCCCTCAACTCGATCACACCATCACCCTGTCCTTTCTTTTCCCTTTAAAGAAAGGTAAAGTGTCCCATATCCTAGACGGTAGTAGGGGAGCGAGGCATCAGAAACCTCACCTTCTCTAGGGGCCAGCATATTGAGGGCGGTGCCCATCTCCTCTTCCTCGCTGCTTTACCTTCCCTGACCCTAAAGAGGGAAGGTACCCATTTACAGCTGGGTGAACTGGGGGGACTGTACTGAAGCCAAGACGCGCAAACGGCCACCCATCTACTTGGCAACCACGCTCGATGCTGCTTCACATTAGCTTGGGAAAAGCGAGTGCTGTGACCACTGAGCAGCTATCCTGTCCCTTTCCCAGCTTTGAATTCTCCAGCATGAAGCGGACGATCTCAGGCTCATCAGACACACCACCCTCTCCTTTCTTTCCCCTTATTTATTTGTCTATTTATCTATTTATCTATTTATCTATTTATTTATTTATTTATCTATTTATTTATTTATTTATCTATTCATTTATTTATTTATTTATTCTTTTTTTTTTTACACTAGCTTTGAACTCTCCAGCATGAAGGTGGTGATCTCAGGCTTATCACACAAACCGCCCTCTCCTTTCTTTTCCCTTATTTATTATTTTTTTATATATATATTTTTTTATCTATTTATCCATTGATTGATTTATTCTTTTACAGTAGCTTTGAACTCCCCAGCACGAAGCTGATGGTCTCTCGCTCATCACACACACACCCTCTCCTTTCTCTTCCCCATACACCAGCTTTGAACCCTCCAGCACTAAAGCGGACGATCTCTCTCTCTTTCTCCCTCTCTCTCTCTCTCTGTGTCTCTCTCTCTCTCTGTCTCTGTCTCTGTCTCTCTGTCTCTCTGTCTCTGTCTCTGTCTCTGTCTCTGTCTCTCTCTCTCTCTCTCTCTCTCTCTCTCTCTCTCTCTCTCTCTCTCTCTCTCTCTCTCTCTCTCTCTCTCTCTCTCGGACTGACCGCCATCCAGACGTCGATGGCCTTGAGGTAGGAGACCCTGGGCAGCGCGGCCTTCTCGCCGGTGCTCTGCGTGGTCATGGTCAGCACGGTCAGCAGGCCCAGGGACACGCGGGCCGGGATGGCGTCCAGGTCGATCCAGAAGCTGACCCAGCTGAGCGCCACGATCAGGCAGGAAGGCACGTACACCTGCGCGATGTAGTAGCCAAACTCCCGGGTCAGCCTGAAGTCCGCGGAGATGCACGTGTAGTTACCTGGGGGGTCAGGGGGTGGGTGGGGGAGAGACAGAGAGAGAGGGTGAGAGGTGGGATGGTGAGGGTTGGTGGTAGTGTGAGGGTGAGGGAAATTGTGGGAGTGTGTGTGTGTTGAGTGTGTGTGTGTGTGTTTTATTTATTTATTTATTTGTTTATTTATTTATTCTTTTATATCGAGGATAATGGAATGTGTGTGTGTACGTGCGTGCGTTCGTGCATGCGTGCATGTGTGCGTGCGTGCGTGCGTGCGTGTGTGTGTTGTTAATTCAATGATCATAGGACTGCTCTGTGACAAAAACATCCTAGCCAGAAACCTAACGAATTCTTCAATCAACTTACTGTTCAACCACTCACACTAAAATTGTATAATAACCAAACCAACCAAACCATACCAACCAGCCAACCAACCAGCCAACCAACAAACCAACTGGCCTGCTGTCCAACCAGACAACCAACCAGCCAACCAGCTAGTCAACAAAGCAACCAACTACACATTCACAATGGGAAATATTATTCATCTTCAACGATCTGGATTACGATGTACTTCAGTTGTTATTCCTGACCTTTGTTTGATCGTATGTTTCTTTGTTGGGTTGTTTGTTTTGCAAACTGTGAGTGCTTGTGCTGAGGTCTCTGATGCTTTGCTCCCCTATGACCACAAAGGTTACGGGACATCTTCACCTTTTTTTTTTTTTTACCTTTACGAGTGCTGGTGAACCTTCAGCTACAGATCATTGCTATGTATCTTTCGATTCCTATAAGTATAGCCAATATAATCAACTGCGGTCATATCCTTGTTTTATACAGTGAATGGAGATAATTATGGTATGTTGAGTTCTATCAAAGCAAATTTCTCCATCTTGAATCAGGGGAAAACACTCACTTCTCTATAGTATGGCAACATCTCCCCATTTTCCCCCTTTCTATGCTGTCTGCACGCATGAGTGCACTACCGATAAAAACAAGTTTTCGGTATAATTATATACCAACGTCTTTCTTGACAGTGAGGGTTCTTTTACATATGTTTGTTAGAGAGGAGAAAAATAGGGCGTTTTGAAAACTAAATCAAATGATGTCGCAATGCGGCTACCTTAAGATGGGGCAAAAACGGTCGCATATGCAAAATCTCACCATTGTTGAACCTCGGAGTTCTAGCCAAGAAACAAAACAAAACAAAACAAAGACACTGAAATTCAGGCCAGACACAGCTCTTTACTTGCTAAAGTGGTCTTTATACTTAACAGAAGAAAGTGAACGCTTTTTTCTCAGTACACAATTTTGTCCACACATATTTCTCTTGTTGCTGTGGGTTCTTTAACGCGCACTTATCTGAAAAAAGTGGGGGTGGGGGTGGACTCTAGGTGTACCATTAATCATGCTACCCTCTCCGAAGTGGAAGGTGCAGGGGCCGGTGTGACCCAGCTCCACCTCAAAGCGGGGCAGGGTGACCCCCTCTCGGATCACCACGGGGGGCTCGTGCCAGCGAAACAGCACGTTCTCCGCACTGTAGCTGTCTGCAACAGACCATGCACAGACAGTGGACACACAGACCATAGCACAGACATGTAGACACACAGACCATAGACAGACATGTAGACACACAGACTTCCACAGACATGTAGACACACAGACCATAGACAGACATGTAGACACACAGACCTTGCACAGACATGTAGACACACAGACCATAGACAGACATGTAGACACACATACCATGGACAGACATGTAGACACACAGACCATAGACAGACATGTAGACACACAGACCATGGACAGACATGTAGACACACAGACCATAGACAAACATGTAGACACACAGACCATAGACAGACATGTAGACACACAGACCATAGACATACATGTAGACACACAGACCATAGACAGACATGTAGACACACAGACCATAGACAAACATGTAGACACACAGACCATAGACAGACATGTAGACACACAGACCATAGACAGACATGTAGACACACAGACCATGGCAGACATGTAGACACACAGACCATAGACAGACATGTAGACACACAGATCATAGACAGACATGTAGACACACAGACCATAGACAGACATGTAGACACACAGACCATGGACAGACATGTAGACACACAGACCATAGACAGACATGTAGACACAGACCATAGACATGTAGACACACAGACCATAGACATGTAGACACACAGACCATAGACATGTAGACACACAGACCATGCACAGACATGTAGACACATAGACCATAGACAAACATGTAGACAGACAAACTTGTAGGTCAGCTAGGCATGCATACTCACACACTCACACTCACACACATGGACGCACTCACGAACACACGCACACACACACACACACACACTCTCACTCACACACACTCACACTCACACACACACACACACAAAAACACACACACTCACACACACACTGTACTTACGCACGCACGCACGCACGCTCGCAAAAAACTCACACAGAGAACATCTTGCGTACACGTTAAAACCTATTCTTCTTTTTAGAAGAGCAGGCCATAGGCCAGTGTGTGCTAGTGAGATCGGATGATAATACTTACAAAACTAAACACGCACAGGAAATAGATGTAAAAAAAAGCACACGATTGCTTACTCTGTTACCCTCGTAATCAAAGAATAGCACACACATACACATACGCAAACACACACACACACACACACACACACACACACACACACACACACACACACACACACACACACACACACACACACACACACACACACACACACACAAACACACACAACACACGCGCGCGCGCTCGCGCGCGCATGTGCTATTGTTAACCAGATCGGTGAATTTTGCCTGTGATTGGTCCTAGTTCTACTCTACACCAACTACACCCAACCCACCGCGCCCCACCCCAAACCATTGCACTACACTACACTACACTACACTACACTACACTACACTACACTACACTACACTACACTACACTACACTACACTACACTACACTACACTACACTAACACCACAACCACACCGCACCACACCACACACACCACACCACACCACACCACACCACACCACACCACACCACACCACACCACACTACACTACAACTTGGTTCGTCGTTTCATCCGAAGGTCTAGCACCCCTGCCCTCCCCCTCCCCAAGATCAGCACTCATGGTCATATGGAAGGAGGGATGGGGAGACTGCTTTCAAATGGAATCGACCTAACAACCACTCCGTTTACTGGACGAGAGCTGAACCACAAGACCATTGATGTGGGGTGGGATAGCCTAGTGGTCAGAACATCGCGCTTGCAATCTGATGACTCGGGTTCGATTCCCGTTCAAGGGGATTTTCCCCTGGAGTTAACATCAGTGCTGACTCCACCCTCCTTAAAAGTCTTTCGGATGAGACTATAAACCGAGGCCTCGTGTGTGAACGCACGCAGAACATCTTGCGCACACGTTAAACCCTGTTCAGCTTTTCGTAAGAGTAGGCCATTGTGTGCCGGTGGGAACAAATGACAAGATTGACAAAACTGCATACACACAGGGATTGGATGTAAAATAAAAAAAAAGCACATGAGTGCTTATTCCATTATCCTCGGTAGAAAAGAATAAATAAACAATATATATATATATATATATATATATATATATATATATATATATATATAAATATATACACATACAAATTTAAGATCAAATAATTTTTTTAATGTATTCGGTGACAATGGAAAGGTGGAGCGGGGAATCGAACTCACACTGCCCAGAAGCATGGAGCAGGTCTGCTGGTCGTGTGGATAGCGGTCCAGATACATGTCACAGCTTAGAGTCATGGAAATTCTGAAACAACAGGGTACACTTCAGATTGGTCAATGTTGTCACTGTTGTTGTTGCTGTTGTTGCTGTTGTTGTTGTTGTTATGTTGTTATGTTGTACTGTTGATGATGTTGTTGCTGTCGTTGCCGAAGCCTTTTTTTTTTTTATACCAAATACAGCCCTGATATTCTGCGGACAAATTATTGTTGCTATTGTTGTTGTAGTTTCAGGCGATTTTGATTTCTTATTTTACCAAACACAACCCTAACAGTCTGTGTACATAAACCAGAAAAGTGACCGGTGTCATTCCTCTTACAACTGGTGCTCCCTAGAGGCATAGACACATAGACACGTGTGCGCACATGCAAACACACACACACACGCACAGGCACACACAGACACACAGACACAGACAGACACACACACACTTACACACATACTTACACACACTTACACACACACACTCACACACACACACACCACACACACACACACTTACACCACACACACACACAACACACTTACACCACACACAACTACACACACACACACACACTTACACACACACACACACACTTACACACACACACACACTTACACACACACACACACACTTACACACACACACCACACACACACTACACACACACACACACACACACACACACACACACACACACACACTTACACACACACACACACACTACACACACACACACACACACACTACACACACACACACCCCACACACATACACACACAACACACACACATCACACACACACACACACACACACACACCACACACACACACACACACACACACACACACACACACACACACCACACACCACACACACACCAACACACATACACACCCCCCCCGATCATTCTTGGAGACCGGTAACACACATAGGCATCTTCCCATCCCCAATTCCCATTAACCCTTTTTAACCCCAACCCCCCTCCCTCCTGTCCTCTACCCTCTTCCGTCCCTTTTACCCTCCCTTTGGCCCCCCTTTCTCCCCCTTCTCCCCCCATTCTCCCCCCTTCTCCCCCATTCTCCCCCCATTCTCCCCCCATTCTCCCCCTTCTCCCCCCTTCTCCCCCATTCTCCCCCCTTCTCCCCCCATTCTACCCCCCCTTCTCCCCCATTCTCCCCCCATTCTCCCCCCATTCTCCCCCCATTCTCCCCCCATTCTCCCCCATTCTCCCCCCATTCTCCCCACACACACACCTGGAGCTGGTTCTGATGGTGCCGTTGCGGTAGATGTGCAGCATTCGGTTGGCCATGGTGACGTCATGGATGCTGGCTTCTTTGTCGTTGAGGAAGTAGAGGTCCGGCATCCACACCATCTCCAGCAGCTTGCTGTCCACTTCCAGTCTATCTAGGATCTCATCATCACCTGGAGAGATTAATCACCAATCATCAATCATCAATCAATCATCCACACCATCTCCAGCAGCTTGCTGTCCACTTCCAGTCTGTCTAGGATCTCTTCATCACTGGAGAGATTAATCACCATCATCAATCATCAATCAATCATCCACACCATCTCCAGCAGCTTGCTGTCCACTTCAGTCTGTCCAGGATCTCATCATCACCTGGAGAGATTAATCATCAATCACACATCATCAATCATCAATCAATCATCCACACCATCTCCAGCAGCTTGCTGTCCACTTCTAGCTGTCTAATATCTCGTCTTCACTTGGAGAAATATTCAATCATCAATCATCTATCAATCATCAATCAATCAATCATCCACACCATCTGCAGCAACTTGCTGTCCACTTCTAGTCTGTCCAGGATCTCATCTTCACCTGCATCAATCATCAATCAATCATCAATCAATCAAACAATCATCAATCAATCAATCATCAATCAATCATCAATCAATCAATCATCAATCAATCATCAATCATCCCACCATTCCAGCAGTTGCTGTCTACTTCTAGTCTGTCCAGTATCTCATCTTTACCTGGAGAAATAATCATCAAAATCAATCAATCATAATCAATCAATCATCAATCAATCAATCAACTGATCAATTAATCAGTGTACTAAAAGAAAGTAACTCCATTTTTCAAACTTTGGGGATCATAAGTCTTTTCTAGTCAATTGGTTTTTAAATATTGGTGTATGTGTATGCGTGTGTTTGCGTCTGTGCGAGCGCGCGCGCGCGTAGGTGTGAAATTTTTTATTGAAGTTATATAATGTTTGAACAAATATGAAATGTAGCTACTTCGTGTGTTTGATTATGATTTGTATCAATAGCCTGTCAGTATGTAATTGCCCTTCAGGATGATTAAAGTGATTTGACTTGACTTGACTTGACTTTAGTTGCTTTCTTGATTTTTTGGTGTTAATTTATATGTCAGCTGGTTAAGCACCAGAGCTCATTAATAGAATCATACCTACTGTATCCCTTGTCGACTTTTCCATACACTCACGCACACACACACACACACACCACACACACACACACACACACACACACACACACACACACACACACACACACACACACACACACACACACACACACACACACACACACACACACACACACACACACACACACACACAACACACACACACACACACACAAGAGCTTTCCTTCTCTGTGCTTACCATCCTGTGTCATCGCCATTGTGGCCAAACTTCAGCCTGTCCTCCTCTCCTTTAGCGTGGAGGCAACCACACTGCACTTGGTGACATTCCTGTCCACACTCTCGTTATTGATACCACTTGTGTTTCTGCTGCTGCTGCTGCTGCTCTGCTGTTGCTGTTGTTGCTGCTGTTGCTGTTGCTGCTGCTGTTGCTGCTGCTGTTGTCACACTGGGTGAAGAGTCTGGGAAAATCATCTCCCCACTGCAGTCTTTTGTCTTCCCAAAGTTCCCGTAGAAAAATGGTCACAGAATAATCCTGTGTGGAAACACACAAGTGTACGGACACAGGTGCATGGATAGGTAGATAGGTGGGCAGGCAGGCAGGCAGGCAGGCAGGCAAGCAGGCAGGCAGGCAGGCAGGCAGGCAGGAGAGTGGACAAGCAGGCGGGAGGACCGATTGGCAGGCAGGTAGGCAGTGTACAGTGAAAAACAAACATACACACATACACACACATACACACACACACACACACACGCGCGCACACACACACGCACGCACACGCACACACACACATACACGCACACACACATACACACACATACACACATACACACACATGCATAACGTTACATCTGTGCATGTGTGCAATGATGTGTGTGTGTACGTGTGCGTGTAAGTGTGTGTGTACGCGTGTGTGTGCACGTTTGTGTGTACGTGTGGTGTGTGTGTGTGTGTGTGTGTGTGTGTGTGTGTGTGTGTGTGTGTGTGTGTGTGTGTGTGTGTGTAAGTGTGTGTGTATGTGTGCGTGTTTTTAAAAAAATCTAATTGAATTGTTTTTGTTTGTTTCATTCTTTTATATCGAGGATAATGGAATAAGGACTCGTGTGCTTTTTTACATCAAGTCCCCGTGTGAATGCAGTTTTTGTAAATCGTGTTATCTGTTGCCACCGGCAACGATGGCCTACTCTTACGAACAGCGGAACAGGATTTAACGTGTGCGCAAGATGTTATACATGCGTTCGCACACGGGGCCTCGGTTTATAGTCTCATCTGAAGGACGTTTGGGGGGGGGGGGGGGGAGTAGAGTCAGCACTGATGTTAACTCCAGAGGAAAAATCCCATCAGATGTGTGTGTCTTTGTGTAACTGTGTGTGTGTGTGTGTGTGTGTGTGTGTGTGTGTGTGTGTGTGTGTGTGTGTAGTGTGTGTGTGTATGTGTGTGTTGTGTGTGTGTTTGTGGTGTGTGTGTATGTGTGTTGTAGGGGAAGAGCGAGAGCGAGAGCAAGAGCTAGAGAGCGAGAGAGCGAGAGAGCGAGAGAGCGAGAGAGCGAGAGAGGAGAGAGGAGAGAGAGAGAGAGAGAGAGAGAGAGAGAGAGAGAGAGAGAGAGAGAGAGAAGAGAGAGAAGAGAGAGAGAGGAGAGAGAGATAGAGAGATAGAGAGATAGAGAGAGAGATGGAGAGAGACAGAGACAGAGAGATGAATAATCTTTCTTTTTCAAGGTTGACAGATAAGCATCTAAATACTTTTTTCATCCGGGCCTTGCCCTGAATAGGGACTATCAAAACAAAAGCAAAACCCCTTTAAACAACGAAAACAAAACAAAGTAAACAAACCAAACCCAAAACCAAACCAAAACCAAAACAATATAATAGCACCCATCCCCCTGCTCCCCCCCCCACCCCCCTCGTAAAAACCACCACCACGAACAACAAAAGTTCAACCTATGATTTAAAGAAAGCCCATAAATATGATATTCAACTTCATAATCCCCAACAGGATACACTGACAAATATTTAAACAAAAGATATAGATGTGTCATCAATAAACACATAATCCGCAACTAACCTTAGTATTGATGCTAAAACAGATACACTGATTCGTAGCATATTATGTGTGAGGGTAAAAACAACAATAAACAAAACAAAACAAAAACACAAAACAAGAAATACTGTCATTAATTTAGAAGATAAGAATACAATTTCCAATTCAACAAAGGAACCAAAACATTTCTATCCAATGATAAGTGTATGATAATTTATGTTAAAGTTGAAGATAAAAGAAAGGGAGGAATGGAGAGAGAGAGAGAGAGAGAGAGAGAGAGAGAGAGAGAGAGAGAGAGAGAGAGAGACAGAGACAGAGACAGAGACAGAGACAGAGACAGAGAGACAGAGAGACAGAGAGAGAGAAACACAGAGAGAAACAGAGAGAGAGAAACAGAGAGAGAGAGAAACAGAGAGAGAGAGAAACAGAGAGAGAGAGTGAGTGAGAGAGAGACAGCCAGCCAGCCATCCAGACAGAGAGACAGACAAAAGAGAGAAAGAGAGAGAGACAAAAAAGATAGATAGAGACAGAGACAAAAAAGAGATCGAGACAGACAGACAAAGACATAGGTGGAAATTTACAACGAGAAACAGGTACCAAAAAGGAAAAAAAAAGAGAAGATATATATATATATACTTATACAACATGCCAACTAGAGAGACCGATTACAGACAAACAGACAGACATGCAAACAGAGAAACAACAGGCAGATACAAATAGCAACACACATGGTGATGAAAAAAACTGACCGGTTCGTTTAGTCAGGAGACAAATAGCAACACACATGGTGATGACAAAAACTTGACTGGCTCGTTTAGTCAGAGTTCCCACACTACGATAGACAACACCACAAGGCACACAAAACAAACCAGTATAGAAACGAATACACTGAACAATCACCCATAATAACTGTTAGGGATTTATACAGTACGTTAAGAAAAGGCATGCAATATGCAGTCCACATTCTATTGCAGACTCTCATGACAGACAGACAGATAGAGAAACAGACAGATAGAGAGACAGACAGACAAGGAGAGAGAGATTGCGGATTGATGAAAGAGATAGAAAAAGAAAGACAGAGAGAGAAACAGAGAGAAAGAGACAGAGACAGAGACAGAGAGAGAGAGACAGACAGACAGAGAGAGAGACAGAGACAGAGACAGAGACAGACAGACAGAGAGAGAGAGAGACAGACAGAGAGAGAGAGAGACAGAGACAGAGACAGAGACAGACAGACAGAAGAAGAGAGAGAGAGAGAGAGAGAGAGAGAGAGAGAGAGAGAGAGAGAGAGAGAGAGAGAGAGAGAGAGAGAGAGAGAGAGAGAGAGAGAGAGAGAGAGAGAGAGAGAGAGAGTATCCTCGAACAGACACATAGGCAGACAGACAAACAGATAAACATAGAGGCAGATGCAGAGCGACAAACAGAGAATCTTACACTAGGTTTCTAACATTAGACTGACGGCCATGTTATGGCACACTCTTTGGCCTTTGGTCATGATTTATTTATTCTATTTTGTGCCGTACTCTTTGTCCTATGGCCATGATTTACTTATTCTACTGTGTGGCTACTTCTCACAACTCGTCCACATCTGTTTGTGGTGTCTTTGTGTTGCCTGGTGTGGTGTATCCATGATGTATCAGCAATCAGGTGTGGTGTATCCATGATGTATCAGCAATCAGGTGTGGTGTATCCATGATGTATCAGGAATCAAAGCCATGGTGTGCTGTATCCATGATTTATCAGAAATCAGGTGTGCTGTATCCATGATGTATCAGCAGTCAGGTGTGGTGTATCCATGTTTTATCAGGAATCAAAGCCATGATGTGGTGTATCAATGTTTTATCAGGAATCAAAGCCATGATGTGGTGTATCCATGTTTTATCAGGAATCAAAGCCATGATGTGGTGTATCAATGTTTTATCAGGAATCAAAGCCATGATGTGGTGTATCCATGTTTTATCAGGAATCAAAGCCATGATGTGGTGTATCAATGTTTTACCAGGAATCAAAGCCATGATGTGGTGTATCAATGTTTTATCAGGAATCAAAGCCATGATGTGGTGTATCAATGTTTTACCAGGAATCAAAGCCATGATGTGGTGTATCCATGATTTATCAGGAATCAAAGCCATGATGTGGTGTATCAATGTTTTATCAGCAATCAAAGCCATGATGTGGTGTATCCATGATTTATCAGGAATCAAAGCCATGATGTGGTGTATCAATGTTTTACCAGGAATCAAAGCCATGATGTGGTGTATCAATGTTTTACCAGGAATCAAAGCCATGATGTGGTGTATCAATGTTTTATCAGGAATCAAAGCCATGATGTGGTGTATCAATGTTTTACCAGGAATCAAAGCCATGATGTGGTGTATCAATGTTTTACCAGGAATCAAAGCCATGATGTGGTGTATCAATGTTTTATCAGGAATCAAAGCCATGATGTGGTGTATCAATGTTTTATCAGGAATCAAAGCCATGATGTGGTGTATCAATGTTTTATCAGGAATCAAAGCCATGATGTGGTGTATGAATGTTTTACCAGGAATCAAAGCCATGATGCGGTGTATGAATGTTTTATCAGCAATCAAAGCCATGATGTGGTGTATCAATGTTTTATCAGGAATCAAAGCTATGATGTGGTGTATCAATGTTTTACCAGGAATCAAAGCCATGATGTGGTGTATCAATGTTTTATCAGGAATCAAAGCCAACCTTTTTTTGGAGGTGGAAGCAGCGCTCGTTTGTTGTCACAACATAGGTCGACACACGAAATCATTATTACATAATCTGTTCTGTTTTTGTCATCATCATTATCTTTATCGTTGTGTTCGTTATCATCGTCAATGTCATCCCAATCATAATTAACGCCATCATCGTTGTCGTCCTCAACATCTTCATTCGTAGCCATCATCATCATCATCATCATCATCATCATCATCATCATCATCATCATCATCATCTCATCAATCATCATCATCATCATCATCATGATTATCATCATCATAACACTATTATCAGCAGCAGCATAAACAGCAGCCAGTAGCAGCAGGACTACGCTTTGTTACAAGAATAACAACGATGACGATCACGATATTGAATAACATAAACACCGACATGTGAAGCAACATCACCAAGGACAACACCAGTAACGACGACAATATTTGAGGACAGCAGAACAGCAACAGCAGTCTAACCACTACCCCCTCCCCGCCCCCAAGAAAAAAAAGTACACCCCTACCCCGAACCCCCCTAACAAAACAACAACAAAACCACGGAAAGTAACAGCAAGAGTAATACAACCATCAACAGCACCAACATGTATAACAACAGTAACACAAATATACACAACTCAATCTCTACCTCCTTTCCGATTCAAGTATGCGCAACTCTAGTCCAAACCAAATTCAAATTCAAATTCAAAATACTTATGATCGCTAAAACAGAGAAAACCATCTTATATATTTCTCTCTCTGACTCTAAGGGACAGAATGGCAAGCCAAGGTGAAGGTCGTGGCTACACTCACTCCTTCAGTCCAGTTCCCTGTTCTGCAATTCTCTCGTCACGCATTAATGAGCCTCTTTCTGGCTTCATGACTATTCATACCACAGCCAGGGGATCGTGTCTCCTTTGTCAAAGAGCGTACAAAGAGCACACCCAGGCCGTACAAAGAGAGGAGGGTGGGTACAGAGAATGGGGGGAGAGGGACCGGACATTACTGGGCTGCCGGCATTGTGGTTCTCACGTAGCAGATCAGAGTAACGGGCTGCTCTTTATTTCATTCTGTCTCTTTTTTTATCATTATTCTTTTATATCGGATAATGGAATAAGCACTCATATGCTTTTTTACTGTCTCTGTCTGCTGTCTGTCTATCGTCTGTCTAACTGTCTGTTCGTCTGCTGTTTATCTACAATGAAAGAGGTTTCCATGTTTGCAGTGTACGCCATGTGCTGGACGGTCACGGAGACATAAACATGCCCAGCATGCATCCTAGGCGTGTGGTGAGGATCAGCTCTGGATCAGCTTTATGTTAGCGCTGCCATAGTCAACTCGCTAGAGACAAGGCCTGATATAAAAAAAATTCAGTGCTGTGTCAGAGTAAGCATGGAAGCTGAGAGAGGAGAGAAGAGAGAGAGAGAGAGAGAGAGAGAGAGAGAAAAGAAGAAGAGACAGACAGACAGACAGACAGACAGACAGACAGACAGACAGACAGACAGACAGACAGACAGACAGACAGACAGACAGACAGACAGACAGAGAGAAATACAGAGATAGGGATAGAGAGACAGAGACAGAGAGACAGAGAGAGAGAGAGACAGAGACAGAGAGAGAGAGAGAGTTCTTTCCTTTATTTCGTCTCTTCACTCCCCGAGGAGTCATTGATGGTAAAAGCTGTTTGTCCCATTGCTTCAGTGAAGTCTGTTGGTTGCTGCCCAAACCAGAGATTCTGTTCACTGTTGTTGTATTAGTTTAGTTTGTAATGCTGACTGTCTACTGTTTTGTTCAGTTCAGCTCTCCATCTCTTTCCACCCACAGCTCATTCATATCTGTGGTGCGCCAAAGCCCTGGCTTCAGTAATGGTTTCCCTGTCGATTATGAAATGTTTTTGTACACTACATTATTGACTTTAATCTGTCTGTGGGAAACAGCTGCACACTGATGCTGTATGACACAAGGACACAGGGCCCAGTACGCACCACAGGGCACACCGGACACTTAAGAGTAGGCC
>CM060325.1:2345606-2350606 GCA_030674155.1 Stramonita haemastoma | reverse complement strand
CCTTGGAAAAGGCACTTTACGCCTATTTTCTCACCCCATCCAGGTGTAAAAGGGGTACCAACCTTGAGTTGGGGGTTAACCCTGCGATAGACTGGCGTCCTATCCAGGGGGAGTCTATAACTCTCAGTCGCTTAACGCCACAGAAACCGGGATAAGCACCGGCCTGATGAGCCTTATGGCTCGGGACAGACTTTAACTTTAACTTAACATCAAAAGAAAAAGGATGAATTATCGGAAAGCAGATGAATTTTAGAAGTCTGAAACAGGAAGAGGAAGGGTAAGCTGACCGGAAGCAGATAGATGTCTGACAGTTTGTTAGAAAGGAGGAAGGATGAATTGGAAAAAAGTGGACACGTTTTTGAAGTCAGCAACAGAAGCCAAACAGGCTGAGCCAGGTACTTTCAAGTTCATCAGCAAAACACACATGGAAGGATGAATTATAAAGAAGCTGACAAAAATTGTGAAGACTGCAACAGAAAGAAGGGGAAATGATCTTGGTGTAAGGACATTTCTGAAGTCTAGTCTGCACAGAACATAAAGGTATTTGACGTAAAAGCATGAACATTTCTGAAATCTAAAACAAAACAAAAGCAAATCAGGCGGTAGGAAAACTCTTGAGGGCAGGTAGAAGCTAAAGTTATTCCAAAGCAGAGAATTTTTCAAAGTGCAACAGAAGGAGGAGCAGCAGGTAAAGCTAGGAGCAAGAGCAGCAGCAAAATAGAAAAGAACAAAATGTTACCGGCATTTATGAACAGAAAGACACCATATTTGGTTACGGACTCATTTTACGAGGCTACAAAAGAACGGAGGAAAAGCATGACAAAAATCTGACGTTATCATATTAGTGAGCTAGTGCACTGTAAAACACAGCAACAGAAAAAGAGATGGACTGAGAAGAAGGTATTTTAGAAGTGCGAAACGAAACGAAAAGCACAAAAAATTAGTTAGCATATACCTTTTAAAAAACTCCAACAAGAAAAGGTAAATTTATTATCAGACAGCAGGTAAACTTCAGATGTCTGCAACAGAGGGAAGAAGGATGGCCTGCCCCAAACCAAACACTACTACAGATAAAAAAAAAAAACACCAATAATTAGGTTTTCTGAAAACGGATTAATTCTAGTGGTCTGAGACAGAAAAAGAGCCATGAAGATATTACAAAGTTACACATTTCAAAAACATGCTTTGGGGAAAAAAGCAAACTTACTAACAAGAGGTCGAGGGAGCTTCACTGAGCCTGTAGCAGAAGAAGGATATGCCAGACACCAGAAAGTCACTAGCTTTTTATGCCTGCTGCAGGAAGAGAGCAAAGTGGTCAGGAAGATACATTTCAGTTGTATCGAAAGAAAGTTAACTGTACAAAATGACCAGTTTCAGAAATCTATAGCAAAAAGAAAGCTAAGTCTGTAGAAAGAAGATAAATACCAGAAATATGTAACAGACCGAATGGTAACTATATAGGTAAAAAATGAATTTCAGAAATCTGTAACAGACAGATTGGTAAATATGTAGAAAGAAGATAAATGTCAGAAATATGCAATAGACAGACTGGTATATTGGAAGAAAATGATTTTCGGAAATCTGTAACAGACAGATTGGTATATTTAAAGAAGATAAATGTCAGAAATATGCAACAGACAAATTGGTATATTGGAAGAAGATAAACTTTAGAAGTCTGTAACAGACAGAATGGTAAATAGATAGGAGGAAAATAAAATTCAGAAAGTTTGCTGGAGAAAAACAAGGCTGAGTTATCAGCAAGCCATGTTACCATGGGAATTAATAGTTTTTGTTTCTAAAATAAATTACATTAAAAGGCAAATTATGCAACACGGAACTAGACCAATGAATCAGCCGTCTCCCCCCCCCCCTCCTTTTCCTTAGTGTTTTCTGTCTTCATCTGTCTTCCTTCTCTGGTTTTCGACCGCCAGTTCAGCTGCCTGCCTGTCTGATTGACTGTTCAATCTTTCGCTCCATTAACTTTTTTCTTCATTTCTCTTCTGTTCTTCTTCCTTCCCTGATGTTACTCAATACTTGTTGGATCACTTCATGCTTTGGGGTTCCTCGGTGTTTTGGTTTTTGTTAGTGTGTCTGTATGTTTCCTTGCTGGTGTGGTTTTTCTTTCTCCTTTCATTTCTTTGCTTCATTGGGTTTTTTTCGTTTCTTTTCTGTCTTGCTCTCTACCTTTCTTCCTTCAGTTCCTCTTTTCTTCTTTCTTTTTCTTCCTGTATTCCTTTCTTCCTTCATTTCCTTTTTATCTGTCTGTCTGGTCTCTGTCTCTTTTTTCTTTCTTGCTTCCTTCCCTCGTTTATTTCTTTTCTTTCTTTCTTTTTTCTGCCTTTCTTTCTTCCTTTTTTTCTTTCTTTCTTTTTTATCTTCTTCCTACAGGACTCTTAAACTATCTTACTCTCCCCCTGGTGATAGTTTAGCAAGCATAGAGGCGATATCTGATCTCCCCTGTTCCTGAATAACAAACGATATCAGCCAGCAAAACGAAACAAGGATAAGAAAAAGAAAGAAAGAAAGAAAGAAAGAAAGAAAGAAGAAAGAAAGAAAGAAAGAAAGAAAAAAGAAAGAAAGAAAGAAAGAAAGAAAGAAAGAAAGAAAGAAAGAAAGAAAGAAAGAAAGAAAGAGAAAAAGAAAGAAGAAAAGAAGAAAAGAAAAAAGAAAGAAAGAAAGAAGAAAGATAACAAAGATGCACTCACTGTCTTCATAATTCGGTGGAATGCGGTTGTCATATACCGAGTCATTCAGCAGCCCCTTGATGATGCGCTCTCTGCAAACGAAAATTAATCAATCAATCAATTAACAAAAATCAATCAATATCAATGAATCCAACCAATCATCCAAACAACGAACGCTGAATAAACAACTCAACCAACCGACAGAAGACTTTGAAGAAAAATGCAAAGAAGGAGAATGCAAAGGAGAAGAATGCAAAGAAGAAGAATGCAAAGAAGAAGAATGCAAAGGAGAAGAATGCAAAGGAGAAGAATGCAAAAAGAATGCAAAGGAGAAATGCAAAGGAGAAGAATGCAAAGGAGAAGAATGCAAAGGAGAAGAATGCAAAGGCGAAGAATGCAAAGGAGAAGAATGCAAAGGAGAATAATGCAAAGGAGAAGAATGCAAGGAGAAGAAGCAAAGAAGAAGAAGAAGAAGAAGAAGACACAAAGAGGCAAACAAAGACAGAACAGGAGAAATACCGAGCCCATCACGTGCACAACATAATACTGAAGACACCACTCCACCCCCCCTCCCACCATGCCTCACGGCCAAGCAGCTGCCCAATGGCTGGACATCTAGTGTTTTACTTCAAGCCAATGGAGATCTAAATAGACTGGTGCTCTGCTGACTGGACACACTGACTCACAGAGAAGGCAAACCCAGGCAGGCGTGTTTATGTCATGTGCCGCAAATGTTTGTTGGTGTGCACCATTGTTCCCTTTGCCGAGAGAGAGAGAGAGAGAGAGAGGGAGGAGGGGGGGGGGGGGGGGGGGGGCAGACAGACAGACATAGACAGAGAGACAGAGACAGACAGACAGAGAGATTGAGATTGGGAGGGGAAAAAGTTTAAGTACCATTCCCAGGAGCGTGTGTGTATGTATGTGTGTCCGTGTGTGTGTGTGTGTGTGTGTGTGTGTGTGTGTGTGTGTGTGTGTGTGTGTGTGTGTGTGTGTGTGTGTGTGTGTGTGTGTGTGTGTGTGTGTGTGTGAGAGAGAGAGGGGGGGGGTTGAAGGGGGGGGAGGAGAGACCATATTTTTAAAGTAGTATTCCCTAAAAAGCTGTTAACATCATTGTATTTCTTCAATGAATACTAGTAGTCGTAGGCATGGAAAAAGAAGGTGACATGATATGGGATGATTAAGACGTTCGCCTGCGAGCAAGAAAACCGTGAAGTTCTGGGTTGATTCCCAGCCTCGCCCTACCTTCCCAGTTTGACGAAAAAATAGAACTGAATGTCAAAGTCAATGATTAGCAAATAAAAAGATTCCAAGAGGAAGTAAACCTGAGGTCCCAGTAGAGCAATGCCAGATTCCGGACGTCTTGAGAGAATTGTTGTTGCCTTGAAGTTATAGCTGGGGATATTGTATGCCACTTTAAATCACTGCAGAATTCTCTGCGTGAAATTCGGGCTGTTCTCCCTGGGCAGAGCGTGTCGCCCGAAGAACAGTGCCACCCATTATTTTTCTTTTATTTTCCGGTCTGCATGTGTACTAATGTTTGCTTCCTTACCAGATTGGCTTTTTTTCTACATAAATTCGGAAGGAACAACACTTTTGTTGCCTTGGATTCTTTCACTGCGCTCAATGTGCGTAGTACACGGGACCTCGGTTTGTCGTCTCAAACGAAAGACTAGCATCCAGCCCACAACTCACGATCTAGTGGAAGGGAAAAAAATTGGGGCATAATCGGGGATGGAACCCAGACATTTTGCTTCACAGGCTGGTGTGTCGACCTGTAGACCAAAAGCTAATGTAATCTTGTCATAGTCTAGCAAACCGTGCATTGAGTGACACGTATGTTATCAAGCATTTATGCACAGCATCAACAATGTGCATGTACATGCATCCAGACAGACAGACAGACAGACACGCAAACGCCGCACGCACGCACACACACACATACACACACGCGCGCACGCACGCACGCACACACACACACACACACCACAAAGTGCACAATATTGACTTGTTCACCCCTTTGGTGTATGGAAGAAAGGTGAAAACCAGGCTATAGCTTACACCACAGACAACAGACAGACAGACAGACAGACAGACAGACAGACAGACACACACACACACACACACACACACACACACACACACACACACAACATGCACACACACACATCACACACATCACACGCGCGCGCGCGCACGCACACACACACACACACACACACACACACACACACACACAGAGATCCTAGGGCCATGCACTCCGCTGGCGACAATTTGAGATAGCAGCAGTGCCACATAGTGACTGTGACGATGCTGTAG
>CM060325.1:2335606-2340606 GCA_030674155.1 Stramonita haemastoma | reverse complement strand
AATGAATTTTGAAATGAATTAACAATAATGGGATGATATATTTAGGGGGGCTTGCATATTCACTTATCCTATTTGCAATACTGTTAAACTTTAGGTAACACCCTTTTTACTTTACAGAAGTATTCCATGTAGTGTAACCCGAGAAAACCCGCGTTCATCTCAATACACCTTTCGAGGTCATGAACACAGGTAGTATGTGACTTTGCCATGTGTGGTCAACAAGCTATCTGACGGGAAAGAGTCAGAAAGACGAAGATGATTATCATCGCATTCCAAATGTTCATCAACAGTCAGGTTCATTCCTTTGCAGTCTCAGAACTAGCATTCCCCAGGTCTGTCGGGCCGCCATCGAGCCACCAGCCAGAGGTAATCCAGCACTTTTGTTTTTCCATAAAAGCTGTCTGCAACCATGACAGAAATTTGTCCCATGCATGGACAATAAACAAACACACAGGCTGGGGGAAGCACACACAAGGACAGATAGAAAAATAGGGAGCAGAGACAGAGATAGAGACAGAGATGGACAGTGACACAGAGACAAACATACGGGCATGTCAGCCAGGCAGGCAGAAAGACAGAACAACAAACACACAGACAGACCAAACAATGAGAAGCAAGTTATTCCCGGAAACACTCAACTCTGCTGACCCCAATGCCATTTCTCAAAGTCCTGAACAAGGTTAAAAAAAATAGTAATACAAAACAAAACAAAATGTTGTTCCCCCTGATCTACAACTCGCCACCCTTTCCCTCCCCGAACATCCTCATTCCCCACCCTCCCTCTGGCTAACAGTCATCCCTATCATGACCAACGACCAAACTGTGAAAGCATCCTGGTGTGAATCGTTCTACAGACACAGGTCATCCAAAGGCCCCCATGACATGATATAGTGTCTAACCAGTCGTTTGCCGGCAGCACGCTTGTCAAATGTTCCACTTGCCGACGAGTGTCATGGTCCAGGTTCATGGACGGTTCCTAGAGAAAATCCGTGGATGTGTCTTCCGTGTGCTGATGTGGTGTGCTGATGTGGTGTGCTGATGTGGTGTGCTGATGTGGTGTGCTGATGTGGTGTGGTGTGGGGTGTGCTGATGTGGTGTGCTGATGTGGTGTGGTGTGGGGAGTGTGGCATCAGGAGACTCTTTGTTCTTTTATTTATTACATACTGTGTGTGTCAGTGCTCGCGCGCGCACACACACAGCACACACACACACACACACACACACACACACACACCACACGAGCACGCATGCATGCGCATATACACCCATACTTACCAGCCCACACTTCCCCTTTCCCTCTTAACCTGAACCCCGCTCCCCGAGACACAGTCATACAAAAAATACCATCAACAAAGTGCAACAGCTGTAATAAGGAAAAAAAATAGTCACGACAGCCACTAGAAAACGGGAAAAATATGCAGAATATTTAATGCCAAAACACGACAGCCAGTAGAAGTCTGACAAAATATCAGAATATTGAATAGCAAGGTCACGACAGCAGCCAGAAAACTGACCAAAACACGCATTATTTGTTGTTAACAAATACCAAAGTGATAACAGCATGTGGAAATGAAACAATCAGGACAGCTTCCCGCTGTCACGCAACCCCAAAGCACCAGCAGCTGTCAGACTGCCTGCCCACAAGAGGTCCAGAGTTTCCCATCAAGTTCTTTCCTTGCTGATGGTCCAGCAGTAAGAGGCTGTGTTGTCGTGATGGAAAGTGTCAGTTAAAGGATCAGGAAGAGAGGGAGAAGTAGAAAGCACCAGAAGAGAGAAGAGAGAGAGAGAGGAGAGAGAGAGAGAGAGAGAGAGAGAGAGAGAGAGAGAGAGAGAGAGAGAGAGAGAGAGAGAGAGAGGAGAGAAGAGAGAGAGGAGAGGGGGGGGAGAGAGAGAGAGAGGAGAGAGAGAGAGAGAGAGAAGAGAGATGGTGTGTGTGTGTGTGTGTGTGTGTGTGTGTGTGTGTGTGTGTGTGTGTGTGTGTGTGTGTGTGTGTGTGTGTGTGTGTGTGTGTGTGTGTGTGTGTGTGTGTGTGTGTGTGTGTTGTGTTGATGAATACAGCCATCGAAGTATTCGTATTCAAATGAAAATACAATATTTTCCATTCAAAATAGCAGAGCAGTGGTGATAGTAGTAGTAGCAGCAGCAGAAGTAGCAGCAGAAGTAGTAGTGATAGTAGTAGTAGGAACAGCAGGAGCATCGTCAATCATTAGCAGCAACAGCAGCAGTAGCAGTAGCAGCAACAACGGCAGCAGTAGCAGCCGCGGCGGCAAAAAGAGAAGGCCAACGGTAACAGCAATTATGACAACACCATCAAGAAATAACACACTCACTCACACACACACACACACACACACACACACACACACACACACACACAACACACACACACACAACACACACACACACACACACCACACACACACACACACACCACACACACCACACACACACAACACACACGCACTTTTTATGGGTGTTTAAAGTCTCTGGAGATTCAAATCTCACAGCGAGGAGAAAAGCTTCAAGTAGTTTGCATAAATCCATTTCCTGTTGACAGTGAAACCAATCACATAATCGCCTCTGGGGCTTGTTCCGTCTGTTCCCTGTCCTAACTGAACAAGAGAGAGAGAGAGAGAGAGAGAGAGAGAGAGAGAGAGAGAGAGAGAGGAGAGAGAGAGAGAGAGAGAGAGAGAGAGAGAGAGAGAGAGAGAGAGGAGAGAGAGAGGAGAGAGAGACTTTGTTGGCCACAACAATGGGCACTGATAGAAACAGTTTTTCCAAACAAAGACAAACCAAAAGAGGAAAATAGAAAACTTTGCCGCTAATCTCATGAAATATTCAGTTTTGACGTTGAAAATTTAGCTAAAGCCACAAATATTTTTTTATGATTATGTACTTTGACAACGTAATACCGAATTTGTTAAAAAAAAATAAGGCTCAAACCAGTTACATTTTTTTTGTTAGAAACAGCTTAGCTTGTGAACTCCACGCCAATATATTTTTTAAATAAGCAACACACCCATCCAAGCTAGTAACAGTACATCCCTATTTGACGATAGTCATACTTTTGTTTGTCAACTCTAGTTTTATTTTGATTTTTTTCCAGGCTTTTCAGTGACTAAAAATGAAAAAGGTGTCCCATAACCTAGATGGTCGTAGGGGAGAGAGGTGTTTGAGACCTTAGCTTCTCTAGGGGTCAGCATATTTAGGGCGGCGCCCATCTCCTCTCCCTCTCTGCTTTACCTTCCCTGGCCCTAAAGAGGGCAGGTACCCATTTACAGCTGGGTGAACTGGGGGGACTGTACTGAAGCCAAAGCGTGCAAACGGTCACCCATCCAATTTAATTGCTAACCACGCTCGATGCTGTTTAACTTTGACTTTGGGAAAGCGAGCGCTCTGACCACTAAGCTATCCCGCCCCGAATATGACTATGTTGGCTTATGACAACACTTCCGCAAACTTGCTTTAGTAGCTTTAGTAGCTAATATTTGTTCCTTTCCCAAGGCTGAAAGCTTTGTCGGTTATTGATGGAAGCAAGCCGTAGAGGCCTACACTAAATCATCGATGTAAGCAAGTTATGGAGGCAAGCTATAGAGACACACACTAAATCATTGAGGGAAGCAAGTCATACAGGCACACACTAAATCATTGATGTCAGCAAGTTATACAGGCACACACTAAAATCCTTGAGGAAGCAAGTTATAAGAGCACACACTAAATCATTGATGTCAGCAAGTTATAGAGGCACACACTAAATCATTGATGTCAGCAAGTTATAGAGACACACACTAAATCATTGATGTCAGCAAGTTATAGAGACACACACTAAATCATTGATGTCAGCAAGTTATAGAGACACACACTAAAATCCATTGAGGGAAGCAAGTTATAGAGACACACACTAAATCATTGATGTCAGCAAGTTTTTGAGACCACACACTAAATCATTGATGTCAGCAAGTTATAGAGACACACACTAAATCATTGATGTCAGCAAGTTATAGAGGCACACACTAAATCATTGAGGGAAGCAAGTTGTACAGGCACACACTAAATCATTGAGGGAAGCAAGTTATACAGGCACACACTAAATCATTGAGGGAAGCAAGTTATACAGGCACACACTAAATCATTGAGGGAAGCAAGTTATACAGGCACACACTAAATCATTGAGGGAAGCAAGTTGTACAGGCACACACTAAATCATTGAGGGAAGCAAGTTATACAGGCACACACTAAATCATTGAGGGAAGCAAGTTATACAGGCACACACTAAATCCTTGCTATGCTTGAAATCTGACTTCTGTTGCGGTGGCGTTCATTTCTGACAAGCTCTTAGCATGGCCTGGAAAAATCGTCTGAAGTCGTAGTATGGCTGCTTATATGGATAGGTACTTGAAAGGGGACGGGACAGCTCACTGGTCAGAGCGCTCCTTTCCCCCAGCCAATATTCAGCAGCATCGAGCGTGGTTACCAGCTAGATGGGTGACTTTGTGCGCCTTGGTTTCAGTAAGGTCCCCTAGTTCACCTAGTTGTAAATGGGTACCTGCCCTCTTTAGGGTCAAGGACGGTAAAGCAGCGAGGGAGATGAGATGGGCGCCGCCCTCAACATGCTGGCCCCTACAGAAGCTGAGGTCTCTGATGCCTCGCTCCCCTAAGACCACACATGTTATTGGACACCTTTACCTTTACCGTCACTTGAAATTAGCTATATAGGGAAGTTTATCATTCAGTTTGCACTAATACTCTCGCCGTGGTTTGATACAAGGAAGCAATCAAACCAGAAACTATCGACCAATCAAATGATAAACCATAATAACTCTTTACACAGACAGATATGTAGATAGATACACAGATAGATGCATAGATAGATACATAGATAGCTGCATAGTTGTTTGTCCGTCGTATTCGACAATGACCTCCAAAACAGCAGAGGAGGCAGCTGCTGTTTCGGAAACTGGGCAGAAATTTAATTATAGTGGAGATGCCTTGCCCACATT
>CM060325.1:2328106-2330606 GCA_030674155.1 Stramonita haemastoma | reverse complement strand
TACACTACACTACACTACACTACACTACACTACACTACACTACACTACACTACACTACACAACACTACACTGCAGATTGACAGTTGGTTTGTCAGTAAATGTTTGTGACTTTACACTACACAACACTACACAATTCGACCCGACACGACACGACAGACACTACAGGACGCTACAGTAAGACTAAAATACACTACACTACACTACACTACACGACGCTACAGTCAGACTAAAATACACTACACTACACTACACGACGCTACAGTAAGACTAAAATACACTACACTACACTACACGACGCTACAGTAAGACTAAAATACACTACACTACACTACACGACGCTACAGTAAGACTAAAATACACTACACTACACTACACGACGCTACAGTCAGACTAAAATACACTACACTACACTACACTACACGACGCTACAGTCAGACTAAAATACACTACACTACACTACACTACACTACACGACGCTACAGTAAGACTAAAATACACTACACTACACTACACTACACGACGCTACAGTAAGACTAAAATACACTACACTACACTATACTACACGACGCTACAGTAAGACTAAAATACACTACACTACACTACACTACACGACGCTACAGTAAGACTAAAATACACTACACTACACTACACTACACGACGCTACAGTAAGACTAAAATACACTACACTACACTACACTACACGACGCTACAGTAAGACTAAAATACACTACACTACACTACAGTACACTACGCTACACGACGCTACAGTAAGACTAAAATACACTACACTACACTACACGACGCTTCAGTAAGACTAAAATACACTACACTACGCTACACTACACTACACGACGCTACAGTAAGACTAAAATACACTACACTACACTACACGACGCTACAGTAAGACTAAAATACACTACACTACACTACACGACGCTACAGTAAGACTAAAATACACTACACTACACTACACGACGCTACAGTAAGACTAAAATACACTACACTACACTACACTACACTACACTACACTACACTACACTACACTACACTACACTACAGGACGCTACAGTAAGACTAAAACACACTACACTACACCACACTACACTACAGGACGCTACAGTCAGACTAGAATACACTACACTACACTACACTACACTACACTACACTACACTACACTACACTACACGACGCTACAGTGAGACTAAAACACACTACACTACACTACACTACACTACAGGACGCTACAGTCAGACTAGAATACACTACACTACACTACACTACACTACACTACACGACGCTACAGTGAGACTAAAACACACACTACACTACACTACACTACACTACACTACAGGACGCTACAGTCAGACTAGAATACACTACACTACACTACACTACACGACGCTACAGTAAGACTAAAACACACTACACTACACTACACTACACGACGCTACAGTCAGACTAAAACACATACACTACACGACGCTACACGACGCTACAGTCAGACTAAATACACTACACTACACTACACTACACTACAGGACGCTACAGTCAGACTAAAACACACTACACTACACTACACTACACTACACTACACTACACTACACTACACTACACTACACTAACACATACACTACAGGACGCTACAGTGAGACTAAAATACCCTACACTACACTACACTACACTACACTACACTACACTACACTACACTACACTACACTACACTACACTACAGGACGCTACAGTCAGACTAAAAATACACTACACTACACTACACTACACTACACTACACTACACTACACTACACTACACTACACTACACTACACTACACTACACTACACTACACTACACTACACTACACTACACTACAGCAAGACTAAAATACACTCTTTTTTGGAGGGTGGGGTGGGGGGTCTCGGTAGTCATATAATAAACTCATTTGGCATAGACACCCACTGTTTATGAAGCTGCCTAGGAATGGTTTAGTCACGAGGGCTGTTTAAAATAGCACTACATCGTCCTCTGTGAAAACCTGCAGCCAATAAATAATAGTTTAAACCTGTCTTATCCAAGAGACTGACAGAAGGCCGAAGCTATAAATTAATTAATTAATTTATTTATTTATTTATGCATTCATCCATTCATTTATTCATTCATCTATTTATTCTTTTATATCGAGGATAATGGAATAAGCACTCATGTGCTTTTTACATCCAGTCCCCATGAGTATGCAGTTTTATAAATCTTGTCATCTGTTTCCACTCGCACACAAAGGCCTCCTCTTTCGAAAAGCGGAACAGGATTTAACGTATGCGCAAGATGTTCTGCATGCGTTTGCACACGGGGCCTCGGTTTATAGTCTCATCCGGACTTTTGGGAAGAGTGGAGTCTGCACTGACTCTAGGGGGAAATTCCCCTTGAACAGGATTCGAATCTGGGTTGTCAGGTTGCGAATGCAATGTTCTAACCACTATTTAAAAAAATATACCACTTTTTGTCACA
>CM060325.1:2315737-2328006 GCA_030674155.1 Stramonita haemastoma | reverse complement strand
CTCTCTCTCTCTCTCTCTCTCTCTCTCTCTCTCTCTCTCTCTCTCTCTCTCTCTCTCTCACACACACAACACACACACACACACACACATTTCCCTAGAGCTGAAATGTTGTTGGATCTGTTCTGGTAAGCCAATATAAATAGTTCTCATCCGGATCACGAAAGTAAAGAAGCAAAAAACCAACAAATATCCGCCTCTTTTTGGAAAGACTGAGTAGAGAGCATGGGTGTGCATACATACTTCTGTTTTACCTGTTTCCTTCTGACGTTGGCTTATACAGCGCCTATTCCGGATAACAATGTTGTAAACTATATAGTTTTTGGGTGGGGTTTTCTTGGTTAACTTGCTTGTTTGCGTGCTGCTTCGTTTTTGTTAGTCTGTTTTTTGTTTAAGTTGATTTTGTTTTATTATTTTTGTGTGTGTGTGCAGGGTTTTTTCTTCATAATTTTTATTTTTTTTATTTCTTAGATAGATGGCTTGATGAAAAAAAGCTAATTTATTGCTTTCTCAATGTACCATCTGGGAATAAAATTTTGATTTGATTTGATCTCTCTCTCTCTCTCTCTCTGTCTCTCTCTCTGTCTCTCTCTCTGTCTCTCTCTCTCTCTGTAGGGATGTAAATGATGTCATATCTTCAAAGCTAGACAGAAAGAATTCTTCGTGGTGTAAGTTATTTTGTGGGTTTCTTTAATTAACTCCCCTGAAACGGCAGTCCTTTATGAATTTTAGTAATAACAAAGAAGACAACAGCGTTCTTGCTAAGGGAGGCAACTCAAAACAGAGCGCGACAGTCCTTTATAAATTTTAGTAGTTTTAAAGAAGGCAACAGTGTTTTTCATGGTCAGGGGAGGGAATTCGAGGCGTCAAGCATTAGCGCAAAATGGACCGAAGGATAGGCAAAATTAAGATAAGCGAAAGGTAAATTGTATTTTTAATATTTTTCTTACATGCGTTTGAAAAAAATAGTTGATTGTAGATGTCCTCTGTTCCGCATAATAGATTATAGCTACCTTCATCTTGATACAAATGAAAAGGGAGTGAAAGAGGCTTTGTAAGTACATATCTCGCACACCCTGCATGTAAATCTCTCCAAGGGACAGCAGGTTATAAATGAGCGTTAAGCACGTGGCTGTCTTCAGGCTGTTGACAATTTTTTTTTTCTTTCAAGAAATGTGTGCGTTTCTTTTCTTTCTTTCTTTTCTTTAAGAGAAGGAGAGAATGTGTACCCTGCAGTGACCTGTTGTTTACTTACCGCTTTTTCCTTTATCTTACTGATTGTCAGATTGTTGTTTTGTAGTTGTGCTTCTTGCGAAGGCGTTCCTTCTTGATTTGTTGATAGTCCGTAATCAGGGCAAGGGCCAGAAAAAATAATATATGCAAATGCTTATCTGTAACTCTTGGAAAATAAAGATTCTCTCTTCTCTCTCTCTCTCTCTCTCTTCTCTCTCTCTCTCTCTCTCTCTCTCTCTCTCTTCTCTCCTCTCTCTTCTCTCTCTCTCTCTCTCTCTCTCTTCTCTCTCTCTCTCTCTTCTCTCTCTCTCTCTTCTCTCTCTCTCTCTCTCTCTCTCTGTTCTCCCCTTTAATCAAAATGTTATGATTTGAATGACTTATTTTGTTATAGATGGTGGTAGATTGATGGTTTCAGTCGTTTACCTCATTATATTATCATGTTTGCTATTTATTGAGCTTAAAAGAAATTAAAAATCATCATTTAATTCTTACTTGTTTTCGTTTCTGAATGCCTGCCTTTCAAAAAATAAATTACCTTATTAAGGTATTTCTTTCTTATTTCTTTTCTGTTGTTTGCTACTTGGTATGGCTTCTTGCTCTTGGTATTTGGATCATCATCATTATTGTTGTTTAGTTAGAGGTTTTTTTTATCATGATTGGACTGCATGTAAAAAAGCACATGTTCTTTTTTTAATTAATAAGCGAGTACTTATTCAGTATCCTCGAATAAAAGAATTTTCCTTGCCTTGCCTTGCCTTGCCTTGCCTTGCCTTTGCCTTGCCTTGCCTTGCCTTGCCTTGCCTTCCTTCCCTCTCTCTCTCTCTCTCTCTAATTATTGCGCTTTTTCTTCCAAATCAAAACCATCATTGATTCTTACTTCTTATTTTCGTTTCTGAATGAGTGCCTTTTTATATCATTACCTTATTATAGTATCTCTGTATTATTTCTTGCCTGTTGTTTCATACTTGGTATGGTTTCTTGCTCTTGGTATTTGGATCATCATTATTGTTGTTATTATGTAAGAGGTTATCTTTTGATCTTGATGTTATCCCTGAAAAGGGCGGGGACTGGATGTAAAAAAGCACACGAGTGCTTATTCATTATCCTCGAATAAAAGAATTTGCCTTGCCCCCCCCCCCCCCCCCCTCCTCCCCTCTCCTCTCTCTCTCTCTCTCTCTCCTCTCCCTCTCTCTCTCCTCTCTCTCCTCTCTCTCTCTCTCTCTCTCTCTCCTCTCTCATCTCTCTCTCTCTCTCTTTTCTCTCTCTCTCTCTCTCTCTCTCTCTCTCTCTCTCTCTCTCTCTCTCCTCTCTCTCTCTCTTCTCTCTCTCTCTCTCTCTCCTCTCTCTCTCTCTCTCTCTCTCTCTTCTCTCCTCCTCCTCTCTCTTCTCTCTTCTCTCTCTCTCTCTCTCTCTAAGAATTCAGAGGCTATTTGAGTTTAAATGTCAGTAACAATGGACACATGAGTTAGCTGAAAACTGATTCTGTACTCTTCGTGTCGAAAAAAAACTTCTACTTTTAGGGCAAAGGCTTGTTATCATGACCATGTATGCAAAGACCCAGTATAAGCCTTGTTGAATTTTGGGGTCTATTTTTCATTGTCTATCTATCTATCCCTTAGTCTTGCGACCGTGGGGGCACCCTGATGACTTGACAACCAGTTCCCTCCATTCCTCTCTCTGTTCTGCCTTTCTCAAAATTTTGTTGAGTTCTAGGCCCGTCCATTCGCTGATGTTGTCCTCCCATCTCTTCCTTGGTGCCTCTTTTTCCTCCTCCTTGGACAGTGCCTTGCAGTATTGTTTTTGCAAATCCTTTTGATCCTGTGACATGTCCGTACCATTTAAGTTTTCGCTTCTTTACGATTGATAGAAAATTTTCGTAGGGACTAATAGTTTGCTGATCCAGCAAACCATTTTTCTTTGTAGAAAACTGTAAAAGACGTGAAACTGAAGGGGAGACGAAACAAAACACCACAAAATAAACAAAACAACCAACAAACAATGGAAATAAGCCACGACAAGAGCCCCCAATGCAAACAACAAAAGCAAAACTGCCAACCTGTGAACCGATAACATTACAAAATAGATAGAACATTACAAAATAGATAGGACATTACAACATGGATAGAACATTACAACATGGATAGAACATTACAACATGGATAGAACATTACAACATGGATAGAACATTACAACATGGATAGAACATTACAACATGGATAGAAACCAAAGAAACCCATGTTCAGGAACACAATCCATGAAAATGGAAAAAATTATGAATGGCTCTTGTGTTTAGCACACTGCGATTATTGACAAGAGAAGATGTTAGGTCAAACACACACACACACACACACACACACACACACACACACAACACACACACACACACACACACACACACACACACACACACACGTACGCGCGCGCGCGCGCGCGCGCGCGTGCAAGCCCTTAAAATAAGTGTTTGCTCAATAATTAGTTCTGATAGGCTGGAAAACACTAGCCACACATTGGAAGAGATAGTAAAGCATTGGCTGTTGTTGTTGTAGCTGTTGCTGTTGTTGTTGTTGTTGTTGTTGTTCGTTCCCCAGATTAACACCATGGGGGTCACCCAGAATATGCACCCTGTCTCTCAACACATCTGAAAACCAACCTGAGACCTTAAGTACACACTTTATGAGACGTTCCACCCTGAGACCATAGGTACACACGTCATGAGACCTTCCATGAGACCCTAAGTACACACTTCATGAGACGTGCCATGAGACCCTAAGTACACACATCACGAGACGTCAGTATGTATGGCAGTTGTCAAGTACCTCGCCTGACAGGTAGCGAAATTCAAACTGTACAGGAACGGTCCATGCAAAATCCCTTCTGACAAGACCTCCCCAACCCTACGTTCAGAAAGGTCCGTGTGTCCCCACACCAACCAATAACTATTGAGCTGTTGTGCTTGTAGGGATGCCAAATCAGCCACATGGCTCAGCTCAGAGAGTCTGGATTTTCATGAGTATGACCAGGGTCAGGGTCTGGTCAGCCACAGGCAATAAATCTCTTATCTCTGCCCGTGACCATATGGTGTGTGTGGGTGTGGGGGGGGAGGTATTTTCGTGCAGTGTTCTTTTTTTGACGGACGGATATGAAATGTGGAGTGGTACAGAGAGCAATAACACAATAATCGATGCTATGTTCTGATAGAAAAAAAAGGAAGGAAGGGAAGACAAGAAAGAAAGAACCCCGAAAGGAAAGGCATACACAGAAATAAAGAGAGAAAGGAAGAAAATTTTCGATTTAAAACGATAAACTGAAAGAAAAACGCAGACAGAAAGAAATAGAAAACAAACGTATGCAAAAAAAGAAAAACAAAGTAGAAAAAATCAGGAGGACAAGAAGAAAGGACAAAAAAGAAAGGAAGAATACAGAAAGGCAAAGAAACAGAAAAAAGAACGAAAAGAAGAAAGAAAGGAAAGAGATAAAAAAGGGAAGTAAAAGGTTGGAAAAAGAAGCAACAGGTTAAAAAGACCAAGAAAAGACAGAGGCACAGCAGGAAAGAGAGCCACTCCTCTCTCTCTCTCTCTCTCTCTCTCTCTCTCTCTCTCTCTCTCTCTCTCTCTCCTCTCTCTCTCTCTCTCTCTCTCTCTCTCTCTCTCTCTCTGATGATAGTTTTTTATGTGAAGTGTGAGTTTTTAAAAAATATTTTTGTTGACTGGTTTGTTTTGATGACGATATAATTTGGCGATGCTCTCTCTCTCTCTCTCTCTCTCTCTCTCTCTCTCTCTCTTCTTCTCTCATCTCTCTCTCTTTTCTCTCTCTCTCTCTCTCTCTCTCTCTCTCTCTCTCTTCCTCTCTCTCTCTCTCTCTTCTCTCTCTCTCTCTTCTCTCTCTCTTCTCTCTCTCTCTCTCTCTCTCTCTCTCTCTCCCTCTCTCTCTCTCTCTCTCTTTTGGAGGAGGAGAGAGGCAAGAGACAAGACGTGTATTTAGTCGCTCTGCGTTTATTGCCCTGTCCGTGGTGTTATACGGTGCTATTCGTTCTGATACTTTGCAGAAGGGTGTGCTTAGAGACAAAGGAAGCAAAGGTATCGATGTTTCATGTCAAAATCTCAGGTATGGACCGTAATTAGCAAAAAACAATTTTATATAAGATAATGAAGGAAATGAAGGAAATTGTGCCGGCCTGCTATTAACTCACGAACTGATATTGTGCTGTACAGTTGGGCCGTTTTTGCACGTGCAGTTGCCGTGTTGACATAAAGTGTGTTTTGTGCTGGACACTTCCAAAGGTGCATAATTCGTGAACTGTCAAAATGAATTGCCTGTAATTCTCTCCCCTGTCCCCAATCTATGTAGCTGGCATGATGAACTATCGCAACCTCTGTGATGTCACATGACTGTGTTATATCACATGACACATGTCTTGATAAGAAAAGTCACATGACTTAGTAATGAAAACTAACCATGTCAACAACTGTAACGAATGACACTCCAGTGAAAAAAGATAATAAACTACAACCTACACTAGATTCTCTTCAGAAACGATTCTCATGCTCTGACAAAGAACTTACTGCGTGGGAAACTGTCTGTTTTATAGATATGCATCTATCACTGATGACAATATCTCAGTTGAAAAATCTGACTATGACTGTAATGACTGTCCTCTTTCCCTTCCAATCTGGATTGAGGAACCCATATCCACTCAATTGGCTAAATCGGTTATTCGTGTGTTCCATAAGCAGTTAAAGTGCATTACTGTGTCCTTATATTTTACACGTCAGGGCTCTGGAACCCTACTGTGTCAGGGTATACTTTGTGCTCCATGGGAGGAGGAGGAGTGTGAAATGCTAAAAGATGCAGTGCTGGAATACTGCCATGATGATGACACTCAAACATTTTATGACAAAATACTTTCTCATCCTCTGACTTTTCTGTCAGAAAACGACAGTGCAGTACAGTTACTGCCACCAGCTTGCAGCTGGACTACAATTACTCCCCATGTTGTGTCTTCCCCTGATACTATTGTTTCTCCAGAACAGTTGCCTCCTGAGAAAAGACTACTAGGTGATATGGAGGACTTTTCTCTCCTGTCACCTGACTCTGAGGAGACAAAAGACGTACAAGCTGATGATTTTCTGGATCAAAACAATGATCTAGGTAATGCTCATCAGGCTATACCTAGTTTAAGTGACAGCAATACTCACAACCCTAATGCCACTGAATCCAGAAACAGTGTGAAAAAGACTCCTAAACTGTCAAAACAAGCGAAACGCTATAGAAGAAGGACGCTGTGCCCTTCACAGCAAGCTAATAAGGACATTTCTGACAAGCTCCATTACATGGAAACAGCTCTTGATAGTCTGCAAGCTGCTCAAGCTGAGCGTGATGCTGATTTCATGTCCAGCATTGAAAACTCCAAAGTGTCTATTAAAAATGAGCTGAAACGACAGTTTGACAAGACAGTTGAATCTCTTGTTTCTACAGTGGATAACATTAAAGCCAGCTTGTTAAAACTTGACCTCTCAATAAATAACGTGATTAAAGATAACAAATCAATCAAAACAAGTTTAGGTACAATCCACTCTGAAATTAAACAGATGAAGAAAAGAAGCCCTCAGACTAATACTGTGTCTACACAATGTGACTTTCCTACTGACTGTGATGCCAACGGCTGTGACAATGACAAAGATACTTGGGCAATTCTTCCTGACAACCCTCTTTTCTCACCTCCACCTGTCCACACAATAGTTGAAGACACCTTCTCTGTTCACCCAACTGTTGTAAATGACAATGCAGAAGTAGAAAACAGTTCTGAGACTCAGTCTAAAGGTCTTAAATCCGACATTACTGTACCAATCCAAAACCGTTATGAGCTGCTTTCTCATCTCAGTCAGGATGAGGGACAACCCAAAAGTAATGAGTGAAAACTTTTCTCCAAGCTCTGAATCCACTGTTCCCAAAGTCCTGCCAAATCCTAATCATGCAACCACACAACTTCACTCTGAACAAGGGAAAACTTCACAGCAAATCTTAAAAGAACTAACCATCCCAGCTACAGCCTCCTCTCTTCTGATAGGTGACTCTGTCATCAGATACATCAATCCCAAAAGACTGGGAACAGCTAATGATCCACTCTTTAAAATCTGCATCCCTGGACTAACTGTGGCAGATTTGTTAAACTGGTTACAGGACTTCAACAGACAAGAAAATATCAATACTGTCATCATACATGTGGGAATTAACGATTGTTCTAATGGACAAATCTCAATTCAAACCTGGTCTAAAATTATTTTGCTATGCAAAACCCGTTTTCCAAATGCATATGTGGCTTTTAGCTCAATCATTCCGGCACGGGGCAGACACATATTAAATAATACTGTCACACCTTCTAACCAAAACCTTTATGCAGCATGCTCAAGGTCACAGACAAACATGCTGGATAACTACCAAACATTCATCACAAAAAACGGTGCTCCTCGCCAAGCCCTGTATAAGGATAATTTTCATCCTAGCGCTAAAGGTACAGCCCGTCTGGCTGTCACCTTCAAACAAGCTCTCCCCCAGCAGCCACATCTAAGTTCTGATGATACTTATGTGAATAATATGTTACCTCTTAAAGATCAGGGTGGTGCTCCCAGTGGCCATCCCCCTTTCAGAAACAACATAGGGGGTGCACAAGGAAATCTCCGTGCTGAATGGGACAGACCCCTCAGGCACACCAGTTCTACCAGGGGCCGAGATGTTCCAGCCGTGATGTCTCCGGTGGACTTCCCTCCTCTACCTTCTAGGAACAGCCACCAGCCTGGACTTCCCAAGCTGGATCATCATCCTCCAGCTTCATCTGGGGGACCAGCAACCTTGGAGATTCAAGATCCCTCCAATAACAATGTATCCTTTGTTGCTGATCACACCCAGCCACTGACTGATGTAAATTTACAGCCTTCATTTTCTGCCCCAAGGGCTCCACCAAATTTCCGCCCTGTACTAAAACAACCAACTTTCATGCACTCAGAGTATCCCCCTCCTAAATTTCCAATTCAATGTCAGTTTCCTCCTTATGGTCTCCAAGATAGAGACCTTATTTCTAGACTACCTTCTTTTCCTTCAAACCCTGTTGCCTCACCTTACTACCCCCCTGTACCCTTTGGGCATTCAAACCCCCAGGGTTGGCTATCCAGCAATCCAGCCCATCAGTATGCACAGCAACTGATTAACTTAGCATCGCAACTGGTGTCTTAATGAGATGCTGGGTTTTAAGTAAAACGCTGATGGATATAAAAAAAAAAGGGTGGGTTGGGGACATGGCGGTCATTTTAATTTTAAATACTCTCATTGAATTCCTTATCAATGTGGTTGTCTCATGTCTAATTGAGTGTTGAAATCATAGCAGGAGACATTTGGTTAATTTTTATGCATATTGTTAATAATATCAAGGAAAACTTTCTAGTTACTTAAATTCATTAGTGTCTTAGTTTGTTTTCTCCTGAGGCTCTTGGTATTTTCCTTGCCTTTTTGTACAGTATTAAATTTATGTTGATTCTCAACTGGTGGATCAATTGTGCCAGCGGAATCATGGACTGGGGACACTGAAGAGATTGTTGCAAATCTGAGAAGAGATCAAAGGAAAGGAACGTCTTTATCGCAGGAGAAAGCTTTTGTATTTTGAACATTACATACTGCCTTGAGTTTGCAGGTTACTGAAGCGTGATTGTTTTGGGGGTTGTTGTTGTTGTTTTTTTGTTCTTTTCTCCAGTTCAGAATTTGGTTTTTTGCTTGTTGTTGGAGTTTGGGTGAATTTTGTTTTTGTTCTTCCC
Organism: Stramonita haemastoma; assembly: GCA_030674155.1. Lineage (NCBI taxonomy): Eukaryota > Metazoa > Mollusca > Gastropoda > Neogastropoda > Muricidae > Stramonita > Stramonita haemastoma. Next base: position 2,318,971 of record CM060325.1, on the reverse strand, counting down.
CTATTGACATCTCTGTTTGCTCTCTGCTAATTATATACATATCATTTGTGTGCACTACACTTTGCACATATATGTACAGTTGGATGTTTTGAATATTACTCGTAAGCTTTGACTGTTCGTGCCTGCTTTGTATTTGATCTAAATTCTATTGTCTTATAATTGCTAGTTCAAGAATCCTTTACATACCCTAAATACAGGGTCCTTGAGGTTGTGCTGATATTTTCCATCTCTAACAACTATGACTAACAATGTCAGTACTGATAAATGGTTGAGCAAATTTGGATTAAGAATAGGCTACCTGAATATATGTCATCTGTTAAATAAAGTATCTGATATTTCTTCTATTCTGTCTAATTCAAATGACCACTTCCATGTTTTTGGCTTTTCAGAGTCTCGTTTATCTGATAAAATTGCTGACAGTGTAATATCAATTCCTGAATACAACATTATTAGAAAAGATGCTAAAACGAAACTTGAAACAGGTTTGGTAATATATGTACATAGGTCTGTTAACTACACTCAGGTTAATTTTTCTGATAAATATAATATCGAATGTGTCTGGTTAAAGGTTCAATTAAAGGGAAATAAACCTATTCTGTTTGGATTTCTGTACAGAAATCCTAGCGAACGGGTCAACTGGTTTGATCGTTTTTGTCTCATGATGGATGAGGCATCAGATTACGCAACTGAGATAATTCTGCTTGGCGATTTTAACATCGACCTAATTAAGCCACATGACAAATGGAAACTTACATTTGAATTATATAATCTATCCCAAATGGTTGACACTCCAACCAGAAAAACACTCCATTCAGAGACACTAATTGATCATATTTATACCACCAACCCAGCTAATATAGTGGAAATGTCTGTACCAGTTGTTGGTATTAGTGACCATTTTCCAATTTGCCTGACTTGGTCAAAAAAAGGTATTAAAATTCCTAAATGTAGCCACAAATGTATATCTTTTCGAAGCTACCGATCATTTAATCCTGATAATTTTATGTCTGACTTATGTGCAGCAAGCTTCACTGATGTTTATCAGTATACTGATCCAGACAAAGCTCTGTTTACTTGGTATTGTATCTTTTCTTCTATTGTTGACAAGCATGCGCCTATTCAGACTAAACGTGTTAAGCCAAAAGATAAGCCACCATGGCTATCTGATGAAATCAATAAAGCCATAGCTATTCGTGATAAATTACTGAAGTCAACAGGAAAAAATGACCAGTTCAAACAGCAACGTAATAAAGTGACATCTATGAAAAGAGCAGCTAGAAACAAGTATTTTTCAGAACTTATCGCTCATAAAAAAGACCCTAAATTGATATGGAAAGCCATAAATCAGTTATCAGGTAAAACTTCCAAAATATGTCCTTCTTCAGCTATAAATTTATCTGCTGAATGCATGAACAAACACTTCTGCACTGTAGCAGAAAGACTAACCAATACTAATAATTCAGTAAATAATGACTTGCATTCACTAAAAGACTACTGTTGTTCTAAAGGAATACAGACTAAGCTTGACTTTAAGTTTCTTAGTGTTAGTGAGGTGTATAGAGAATTGTGTTTATTGAAACAATCCAGCTCCCGTGGTGTGGATGACTTAGACAGTAAAATTTTAAGTATCTCTGCACCTATAATTACTGAACATATTACATATATCTATAACCTTTGCATTGAAAAGTGTTCGTATCCTCAAGGTTTTAAAGATGCCAAGGTGATTCCAGTCTTCAAATCTGGTGATACTAACGACCCTTCTAACTACAGGCCTATATCTATTCTATCTACTTTGTCCAAACCTCTAGAAAAGCATCTCAAACGCAATCTGCTTTCACATTTTACATTCAATAACTTGTTCCACCCAAATCAGAGTGGATTTAGAGAAAATCATTCATGCCATACAGCTCTCAGTAACCTTTTAGAACAGTGGCACTTAAATATAAATAATGATCTATTGACAGGAGTAGTTTTCGTGGACTTTGCCAAAGCCTTTGACACTATTGATCAGAATCTTTTGTTAAGGAAACTTACAATCTATGGCTTGGCCCCCAAAGCGCTTAAACTACTAACCTCTTTCCTTACTAATAGAAGACAAGCAGTCCTTCAAGATTCGTTACTATCTTCACTAATGCCTGTCAAATTTGGTGTTCCACAGGGATCTGTTCTAGGCCCAATACTGTTTACAATATACGTCAATGATCTTCCTTTGCATCTTTCTTCTTGTTGTGAACTTTTTGCTGACGATACAACCTTGCACATTTCAGGAAAAGATGTGAAATCAGTATGCAAAGATCTACAAAAAGACATCAATAAACTTGTAACATGGACAGACTCTAATCATATGGCCCTACATCCAAATAAATCGAAATTCATGTTAGTTACAACACGTCAGAAACGTCAGAACATTAAAGCTAAATTATGTGACTTGAATACTTTAAAAATTTGCAATAATGTACTAGAAGAAGTAAATTCACACAGGCTTCTTGGGCTTAATATTGACAATAACCTATCATGGTCAAATCATGTTTCTACACTGTCCAAGAAAATAGCCCAAAAAGTTTTCCAACTTAATAGAATTAAGCATTTTCTTGACGAACATACCAGAAAACTATTTTTTTATGCATACATCCAACCTGACATTGACTATGCATCAACTTGCTGGGACTTGGCTAGTAAAAATTGCTTAAAACCCTTGGACAGTGTATACAGACGTTCACTAAAACTAATCCTTCTCAGATCTTCTTCCTTAGATATAAGTCATTACAAAGAGCTTAATATTCTTCCTTTTGGTATGAGATGTCGTTACAATAAAGGCATACTTATGTATAAAATTATGAGCAACCTTTCCCCTCAATACCTTTGTGACAGATTTTCAGTAAAAAGCATTCGAGATAAAATTATCCTTATTACTCCTCGACCTAGAACTGATTTTTTTATGACATCTCTAGTATACTCAGGTAGCAGATTATGGAATGAAATACCTTCCTTCATCAAAAACAAATGCACTTTGACATCATTCAAAAAGGATTACTACAGATATCTAATGGAAATGTTATAAATAACTTTCATGCCAAATATAGTACGAATATGTGATATATATATGTAAAATAAAAACTTGTCGTTGTTTTGTTGTTGTTGTTACTTTTTGTGTAGTGATGTTTCCATTTTCAGGATGCTTATTGTGCTTTGGGACGACAATGATGTTTGTGACATGCCATGTTATTTTTGTGA
>CM060325.1:2300737-2310737 GCA_030674155.1 Stramonita haemastoma | reverse complement strand
ACGTTGGAGGAAAAGTCTCTGTGTGGCTGTTTTCAGACGCTTCGGTTGATAGGCAACCATACTCCGACTTCAGAGGGTTTTTCTTCCAGGATGCAGGTTGCTATGCTGGAAGCTTGTCAAGACAATCCCTATATAGATCTTAGAGATAACAGTAGTAGTCTAATGCATGCCATGACTTTGCTTATATCGATAACTGACAAACCTTTTTGTGCTCGGGCCAGCATTGCAATACAATACAATACAATGTAACACATTGCAATACAGAAGATTCAATGCAATACAATACGCTGCAATGCAGTAATACAGCACAACATTCAATGTATTACAAACCCTTTACGCTATCAGAGGCTAACAAACCCAAAGAAACCCAAAAATGCGCACAGAAAGAGTTAATGAAAATGCCATCCAGTAAACGCCTATTACAAAACACCGAGAAAATATCATTTAGTACAGTTCAATAACAAACAGCCCCAAACACTACACAATATGAGCAAAATATACTTGTTATTTATATGGGATATCGGGGCCTAAATGGTGAATGATAAATGACAGAGAAAAAAAAATCACTGGCATTGATTAGAACATAAACCATCCCACTCCAAAAATACCAAACAAACCCCATTGCCGACCACTTGCTTCTCTTAATTACGCCAAAATCAGAGCCAAGAGAAAGCTCACAAAGGGGCAAGCTATTCGTCCATGAATATCAATCAGTTCTGGGTTTGCTCCCTTGTTTGTGTGATTGTTTTCTCTCTCCCTCAGGACAGCAAACTCTGACGTCACAAGCAGTCGTGACAGAACTTCCGGTAATTTCAGATTCATAACAGGATTGTGCTGATTGTACTTGGATTCAGTGACATGCGAAACAAGTTTGATATTCACAGAAGTGGATACAAGAACATTTATCAGTGACACTGAGATCACGTTTCTACCTCATTCAATATCACCATGATTTTTCCCTTTTTCCAACACTCCATAACCGAGTGCTCTCGATAATCACACAGATCTTATACAGATAAATCGTAACACGCGGATGTGGGCTGAAAATTTGTAACCTGCTTCATGTTTGGTACTCGAAAGTTCTATGGCACTGCAACTGAAAGTGGTTCCTGGTGATGATCATTCTAAATCAAGTGTTATTGACTACAGGTGTAATTTAGATGATCCACTGTGTATGTTCCAATGTATGTTATGCTGTTGTTGAATTGTATGTCAAGAAATCTTTGTCTTTTAAAAATATAATAATAATAATACATGGAATTTATATAGAACTATATCTTGCACAAAAAAAACCCACAACAACAACAAATCACAGATACACAATATCAGACTGTTCCGCCGTAGAAAACGACTAAGACTTGCTACAGTTGTTGAACACACGAAGATATCAAGTACTCTTTTGGTGCCACAATTGTTTTACACACCATTAATGCATTATGTCAAATCCTCTTTTGGTGCACATTTCAAACGTAAAAAGGAGAAACAATACAGTAATCAAAAGAAATAATCAGCACAAGAACAATCCAAACTATCCAAGCTCCCGACCTGCAAGAAACAAAATCGCAAAAGAAAACATCCACCCCACTTTCTTTATTTCCAAACCAGTTTACATAAAGCCTCTTCCCTTACACACAAACATGACTAAGAAAACATCCTCCTTTTAAAGAACAGCATAAGAGAAAGATTCTCTCTCTCTCTCTCTCTCTCTCTCTCCTCTCTCTCTCTCCTCTCTCTCTCTCTCTCTCTCTCTCTCACACACACACACACACACACACACACACTAGACTCTCTCTCTCTCTCTCTCTCTCTCTCTCTCACACACACACACACACACACACACACACACACACACACCACACACACACACACACACACGTGTGTGTATGTTTGTTGTTCTTCGTGATGAACACAGCTGGACGTCTCTTTCTCCTGCTTTGTTCATCACCAGAAGACAGGAGGCAGATGGAAGGACGTTCACTGTCTATCTACACAGCTCTGCCAATGAACGGAATTAATTCATTTTCTCTGGAGTCAGTCGTCTTCTTGTGTGGCCTTCACACCATAAACACCTCAGGCAAAAACACTTCCACTGTTGACAGAGACTAGCATACGTATTTATGCATGTGTTCATGTTATGTGCATGTGTACTATACACACTATTATTATTAGTTAATGAATTAATCAATTAAACAGAAAGCATTAAAACTCAAAGATAGTCTCTCCATTTTCGCAGAATGATGGCCTATGTTATTGATCAAAAGTTTACAAATTACAAAGACGATGGTAAAGATTAGAAGCAGACTAAAACAAAACCTGTATTGTAATGACTAACTATAAAGACGATTGAAAAGATTAGAGGTATACTGAGAGAAAACCTGTGTTGTAATGACTAACTATAAAGACGATTGAAAAGATTAGGGGTATACTGAGAGAAAACCTGTGTTGTAATGACTAATTACAAAGACGATGATAAAGATTATGAGTAATCTAAAACAAAGCCTGTGGTGTAATGATTAATTACAAGGACGATGGTGAAGATCAGATGTAATCTAAAACAAAGCCTGTGGTGTAATGAGTTTTTCTCTTTTCTGCCCAAACGACAGCAGGTACAGCGACATCAAAGAAAACGATCACTGACAGGATTCCAGAGTTGGGATAAATCAGAAATGACCTCCATCATCAGGATTGTCTCCCCTCTCCCCTGAAGGATGGTGGCGTGACAGCATCACAGATGAATGATCACAGAGGGCACCAGCGTGTCAGGATGAATAAATTAGAAACATCCATGGTGACCATTGTTTTCATTGCTTTCATTTCAGAACGATGCTAGGTACAGCAGTACCTTAAAACATCTGACTCCAGAATCCCTGTACGTTAGAAAGAATCCTCTTTCGTCAGGTTTGTCTCTTCCCTCATCACGAAATAGTGTAGGGGGGGGGGGGGCGGTCTCTCTGCTCAGCTAGAACGAGGGTGGGTGTGACAGCGTGAAACACTAACGATCATAGCGAGATTGCAGGGATTCGGAATGAAGGAGATAGAAATCTCTATTACAGACTGTCTCTCTGCTGAGCTATAACATCGGTGGGCGTGACAGCATGAGAGACTAATGATGACAGCGAACACTCCCGATGTGGGGATGAATCAGAAACAAGCCGCCATTGTGAGGATTGTTTGACCAGACAGCCAGACTAATGGCCGGTGTGCTGGTATCACGGACTGCTGGTCACAGGTGTGATGAACACCTGCCTGAAACAAGAGGCAGGGTCCGTGGCAATAAAGCATCCAGCGAAACATAACAAATGCATTAACAATGAGGAAGGCGTTACAACAGCAACACACATCTCCAAACCCATCACCACCATCACCTACTACTGCCACCATCTCGCCCATCATCCAACAACGAAAACTATAACTCCATGATCAGTAATGAGATAACATCTGTGGGATGTCATGAGAAAAAAAGGCATTTAAAAAGCATAATCCACAGCGCAAAGAACATCAACACCAGCACAGAAGACAGCTGAGAACGAGTAGCTATTGAAAAAAGAACGAAGAGAAAGCGAACTCCACATGATATAACCAGACTCAGAGCATCTGTCCCTGAAATCACCGCTCTAACACTACTTTGTATGGTAAAGGCAAAACTGAGAAATGTTGGTTTTATCAGTTTTGTTCACTCAAGAACGATACTGATGAACCATTTTTTCATGTTCATACTAAACAATAATTATATTGAATGAATAATAACAGGAGGTGCACAATACACCATATGCTGGAAGTGTTATGCATCTTTATAACACTGTATTCCACAGCAGATTTCTTTGCTTGAAATGCGTGTGCTTTTTTCAATAAAACAAAACCCATCTCTTGCTTTAGTTTGAAAACTTTTTTTCCAATGTCTTTGATATATCAATAATGAAATCAGATATGTTAGATTTTTCTGTAAATCTGCACCATTTGTAAAATAAGAAGAATGTTATGGGATGGTGCCACCTTATTTTCACAATATTTGCTGAAATATAAAACTGTTCTTGTAGTTATGAGTATAGCTTTTTCTATAGACATTTGTAAATAGCAACTCTCAGGCTATCATAACTGTATTTAACACTTGTTAACTTCCAGCTTCTAAAAAAAACCAACCATGCTTTAGATCTCATTTTAAAAGTAGAACCTAAACTACTCCTCATGGTTTAGAAAATATTGTATAAATCTAGCTTCAAGCCAAATCAAACCCACGCTCTCTTCCTTTCAACAGCATTGCCACACCACCAGACACTGTCTTTCTCCACCACATCACAGCAATGTCTTTGATGGAAAACACACAAACAAACCGACAACAGCAACAACACTGAAAAAAACAATATAAAGTAATGTTATGTTTAATCCCATCATTATTTTTAACATGCAAAGATTTACTGAAATGTATATTGCAGAGCATCTATACAGAAAAGTTCCCTACCCGATTTGTCCTTTTTTTAAAAAATCCCACAATCAAAATTTCATTCTCCTAAACAAGAGCCCTTGTTCTACACACACACACACACACACACACACACACACACACACACACACACACACACACCACACACAGCACGCACGCACGCACGCACGCACGCACGCACGCACGCACGCACACACATACACCAAATCCATTCAGCAGACGGATAATCGTGACAGTTTTAACGGCAACAGTTTTCTGTAGACACAATAGAATCTGGACAAACAGAAACCAAACGAGATATACCCGTGGACTCTGGAAATATTCCCTATTCCCAAGGGAAGCCAGTCATGAAAACGACCGACACGTCCCCGGGATTGATGACAGAGATCTTACCCAGATAAGTGGTGTCAATGTCACTGCCATCTCTCTCTCAACAGCACGAAGAAGTGGTGTCAATATCACTGCCATCTCTCTCTCTACAGAGAAATGGTGTCAATATCACTGCCATTTCTCCACAGGTAAGTGGTTTCAATGTCACTGCCATCTCTCTCTCTCTACAGAGAAGTGGTGTCAATATCACTGCCATCTCTCTCTCTCTACAGAGAAGTGGTGTCAATATCACTGCCATCTCTCTCTCTACAGAGAAGTGGTGTCAATATCACTGCCATCTCTCTCTCTCTCTTACAGAGAAGTGGTGTCAATATCACTGCCATTTCTCCACAGATAAGTGGTGTCAATATCACTGCCATCTCTCCACAGATAAGTGGTGTCAATATCACTGCCATTTCTCCACAGATAAGTGGTGTCAATATCACTGCCATCTCTCCACAGATAAGTGGTGTCAATATCACTGCCATTTCTCCACAGATAAGTGGTGTCAATATCACTGCCATCTCTCCACAGTACAGATAGTGGATGACAAAATTATAAAAAAAAAAAAAATAACCAGCATGCACACAGATGTCGTATTTAGACACCATCCCTGAAGAAAAATCGGGGAGTTGGAGTCCCCAGGGCGGCTCGGGGCTGTATATATATATATACATATAATAATGGGTAGGCGCTGCACTCGTGGCGACGCGCTCTTCCGGGGAGAGCAGCCCTGAATTTCACACAGAGAAATCTGCTGTGACATAAAGTGCTATAAAATAAAATAGATAAGTGGTGTCAATGTCAGTGCCATCTCTCCCCACTTTAGCCCTCTCCTCACCTGTCAGGACAGACAGCCAGCCAGCCACCCAGCGTGGTGTGCTGCTGAGGCAGACTGCTGACTGCAGGCATCACTGCTCCCTGACGCCTGGCCCTGACCAGGACATGAGGACACCTAGAGGACCACTGCACGTTGGGGTGAGGGGGAAAACTGTATGGTCAGAGAGAGAGGGGGCTGGTGATTTGGAGAGGAATGTCAGTATGGTGCTTGGTCGTTTCTGAATCAAAATGGTTCATTTTTTGTGTTTGTGAATGCTTAAAAACACAGGCACACACACTCACACACACACACACACACACCCGCGCGTGTGGGCATGTACACACGCATATACACACAGGTGCGCGCATGCAAACATGACATGTACACAGCACATAATTATGCAAGCAGCACCACGCAAAAGTACACACACACACACACACACGCGCGCGCGCGCACCACACACACACACAAACGCACGCACGCACACTCACAAACACAGGCACACACATACTCTCACACGCGTTCTCGCATGCAAACATAATAGTTATCATTGAATTAGCAATAAAACTCAGATTTTCAAGTGCTCACTCCCTATCAGAGCATACATACTAAATGAACTACGTCAACCAACCAGCCAATGAACCAACCAATGAACCAACCAATGAACCAACCAATGAACCAACCAATGAACCAACCAATGAACCAACCAATGAATCAGCCAATGAACCAACCTATGAACCAACCTATGAACCAACCTATGAACCAACCTATAAACCAACCTATGAACCAACCAACCAACCAACCAGCCAACCAACCAACCAATGAACCAACCAACCAATGAACTAACCAACCAACCAACCAACCAACCAGCCAACCAACCAGCCAACCAACCAGCCCACCAGCTAACCTAACAAATAGAAAACCCACACAAACAAAAACAGACACCACAAAAAGCAATATCAACAACAACAACAGAACAATCTGCATCTCAAAGGGACGGGGGCTAAATTATTGAAACAAAATCCATCACAGTGTGTCAGATTGTGTGTCTGCAGTGAGTGAAGTGACAATGCCCCGACACCTGAAACATTCATTGCCCGCTAGTGCAGAACTTCATCACAGAGAATCGGTCTGTGGCTATGAATTACATGATGAAGCGAAGTCATGCAGTGTATAACAATGGTCACAACGAGTGTCAGTGTCGCCATCATTTATCCCTTTTGTAGTGGGGTTTGAAATGAAGACAGCCGGAATGACGTGGGCCGAGCTGAAGAGGATCTCCCAGAACCTAGTCCCTTGGAGGAATGTTGTTGCGGCCCGTTGTTCCCAAGGAAATTCACAGGCATAAGTCAAGGAAGTCAAGTAGTGGGGTTTAAGGAATTTCAGATACCTAAATGCAGAGACCATGTATTGGTGATCATGTATTTTATGCAGTTTGAAAAATTATTTTATGTACTTGACGACGATTAAAATTTCAAGACTGATTAAAACACTATTGCCGCTGGTTTGGACTGTTAAGTATGTTAAGGCACTGACGTGAACATCACAGATATACAGTTTTTAAGTCAGTTTGCTTATGCAATGAACAAATCACAATTTTGAATCTTTTGTTATAGTTTATCATCTGATGCTCGTTTAAATGAAAACTATATGATGTCGGTGGATAAGATAGAAATCTAATGTGTCTAGTATCTTTTTAGCAAAAGCGAATATTTTTCTGCTTCTTCTGCTTCTCCTTTTCTTTTCCTCTCTCTTTCTTGTTGTTGTTGTTGTTTGTGTTGTTGTTGTTGTTGTTGTTGTTGTTGTTTTGTTTGTTGTTTCTCTTCTTCTTCTTCTTCTTCTTCTTCTTCTTCTTCTTCTTCTTCTTCTTCTTTCTTCTTCTTCTTCTTCTTCTTCTTCTTCTTCTTCTTCTTCTTCTTCTTCTTCTTCTTCTTCTTCTTCTTCTTCTTTCTGTGTGTGTGTGTGTGTGTTGTGTGTGTGTGTGTGTGTGTGTGTGTGTGTGTGTGTGTGTGTGGTGCGCGCGCGCGCGCGTGTGTGTGTGTGGTGGTGTGTGTGTGTGTGTGTGTGTGTGCGTGTGTGTGTGTGTGGTGCGTGCGTGTGTGTGTGCGTGCGTGAGTGCGTGTGCGTGTGTGTGTATACATGCATGTATATACGATTGCTCACATAACTATGTATGTGAATGAATGTTCGTGGTTACATATGCACATGGCTTTGCAGACGCATGTAGAAGCTAAAGAGTTCCCAGGGCATTCTACACTTCACCCAGCCTGACGAGAGGCTCTGCCCATGAAAACTCCTCCATTGCTACCATCCCTAACAGCCACACTTCTCCCTTCCCCTGTGACCCTCATCACAACAAACAACTTGACATCATCCTCTCTGCCCCAATCAACCACAGCACAAATGAATGATGCATGAAACTCTCCCACTCTCTGACACCGCATCATCTGTGTCTGCAGTTATCAGGGTAAGGACACAGCGCAGCATATCTGTATGAGCCATCGCCATCAGTATTCCAGAGTTGTGTCATTCATGGACACCAAACTATGCTCTCTTGGGGAATGGCCATGTTGTGGCTTTATGCTGCCGAAGCTATATACCGTTTGATCAACATTTGTCTCTGCATGTTCCCAGCGCTATATACCGTTTGATCAATGGCCATGTTGTGACTTTATGCTCCCATCGCTATATACCGTTGATCAAGCCCATGTTTGCTTATTCCTCCAATACTTGACAATGGCCATGTTGTGGCTTTATGCTCCCATCGCTATAATTTTATACCGTTTGGTCAACATTTGGCCATGTTGTGGCTTTAAGTTCCCATCACTTTTTACCGCTTGGTCAACAGTTGCAGTTTGCTTAGGTTCCATCCTTTACCATTGTCAACATTGCCTGCAAGACTGAGGGCAGGACTGCAGCTGATAAATGGGGTGTGCACATTTTTTCACTAAATACACAACCATTGTCATGGTGATACTGATAAAAGTTCTAGGAATTTAGAAATTAAAGGGTTGATTTTAGCAGGTATGCGTGTGTGTGTTGAAGCGTTTTTAAAGTGATTGATGAAATGATGATCAGCAAAGTCTGTTATCAAAATGGTCTGCAATGTTGCACTGTTTCAACTGAATGTGAAAAACTGAAGAATCGGGATCTTGTCCCGTATATAAATACATTGAGTTTTATTTCTCTATCAACTTATCTGTTTACGTTCCCCCATTTTCCTTCCTTTTTTCTTAGAACCATCGTTTATTTTCCTTCCTTATTACATTATCTATGCATTCATCTGGGTACTTAGCTGTTCATATTATTTTTATACGTTTCTTTACTTACCACATTTGTGGCGACAATATTTCTGATTTCCCACGGTGGCGACAATACTTAAAACGCTATCCATAAACCAGACACAGAGTTTTAAGAAAGAAATTATGACAGATGGTGATTTCATCAATGCTACTAAAAAATAAAATAATCTAAACACTATTCTTTTGTACTTTTGTCAACAGCAGCTGCATCATACATTTTTAGAGGTATAAACAGAGCCCTGTGTGTAAAGGCATAGCCCTCCCACACAGTTTTCATCACTGAATTTACACAGTGTGTCATTGTCATTTCTCTTCTCCATAAAGAACAGGAGGACCTGTGTATTTTCAGCCAATGGCCATTCTGACTGTTGTATCAGGGGGTTCTTTAAGCAATGACTAAGGCAATGAGGCAGCTAGCGGAAGAAATAATCATAGTTTTGTTGTTGTGAGGACACATACAGAAAACAGACGCAGCATGTCTGTTAATTTTGTGAAAGGAAACACTTCTCTGTCTGAAAGTCTCTGTCTTCGTGTGTGATTTTGACTTGACTTGACTTTGACTTGACTAGTCTGTTTCTCTCCCCTTTCCCCATCATCCTTCCCTTACTCCCCCCCCCCTCTCCTCTCTCTCTCTCTTCTCTCTCTCTCTCTCCTCTCTCTCTCTCTCTCTCTCTCTCTCCCCTCTCTCTCTCTCTCTCTCTCTCTCTCTCTCTCTCTCTCTCTCTCTCTCTCTCTCCCTCTTTCTCTGTTTCTATCCATTGGTGTAATTTTGTCCGTCTCTGTGAGGGCACATCAATTGCAAGCATGTGCCTGTGCTTGGATGCATGCATGCATGTATGTATGCAGTGTGAGAGAGAGAGGAAGTATGTGTGTGTATGTGTGTGTGTGTGTGCACGCGCGTGGGTGTGTGTACACACATACCCATGTATGCGTTCACACATTGCATGCAGATATTTGCTAAACAAATCCAAACCCAACCCAAGCAATTCTTTGTTTTTACCTTAAGATAACCCAAACACTCTACAACCATTCAGATTGGCTTCCAAAAGCACCTATACCTCTAACTTT
>CM060325.1:2268237-2270737 GCA_030674155.1 Stramonita haemastoma | reverse complement strand
TCTCTCTGTGAGATGCCTGTGTGGCGAATACAAGAAGAAAAGAAAATAAGAGAGCAGGAGAGAGAGAGAGAGAGAGAGAGAGAGAGAGAGAGAGAGAGAGAGAGAGAGAGAGAGCAGAGACAGAGACAGAGAAGAGACAGAGACGAGAGAGACAGACAGACAGACAAACAGAACAGATGACAGACAGACAGAGAGACAGACAGACAGAAGACAGACAGACAGACAGACGAGAGACAGACAGACAGACAGACAGACAGACAGAGAGACAGACAGACAGACAGACAGACAGACAGACAGACAGACAGAGAGACAGACAGAGACAGAACACACTGCCAGCAGACCAACGTGATGGCTAATAGACAAAAGAGTCAGTGGAAGGAAGTGCTGATATGACGCACAGACAGCAGTTCACCTGGACGTGCCTTTGGTTACATGTGTGTGTGTATGATGCGTGTGTGTAGTGTGATGTGTGTGTGTGATATTTGCCAATTGTTTGTTTATGTGTGTGTGTGTGTGTGTGTTGTGTGTGTGTGTGTGTGTGTGTGTGTGATGTGTGTGATGTGTGATGTGTGTGTGTGAGTGTGTGTGTATGGTGTGTGTTTGCGTGTGCGTACGTGCTTGTGTTGCTTGTGTGTATGCGTGTGTGCTTGCGTGTGTGTAGTGTTGTGTGTTGTGTTGTGTGTGTTGTGTGTGTGTGGTGTGGTGTGTGTGTGTGTGTGTGTGTGGGATGCACGCATGTGTGAGTGCAGGCATGTGTGCTATTTGTGTGCGTGTGAGTGTGTGTGTGACCCACACTCGCGCGCACGTGTGCGTATGTGTGAGAGTGTGTGTTTTGTGTGTGTGTGTGTGTGTTTGTGTATTTGTGTGTGTTTGTGTGTGTTTGTTTGTTTGTGTGTTTGTTTGTGTGTTTGTGTGTGGGGGGGGGATGGATGTTGAGCGCACATTCATACACAGCACGCATGTGTATGTTCCATTTATTGTCTCAGAAACTGTTTCAGAAAGATTGGACATTTGCCTTGATTCTTACAGCGCTACAGTAAGCCGTAATCAGCGGCGGAAGCCAGCCCCCTGAAATAGACATTCAGTCTGGTGATGTCCCCAGGTGTTCCAGCAGTGATGAGGAAGATGAGGCGTGACCGTTAGCCACAGCTGATCAGCCTGGTCACCACTTGGTTTTCAGTGCACAACAGCATCCCATGCACTTTGTGTTGCTGCAACGGCTTTGAGCCACACAAGAAAGTTGCACATGTGCACGTCTGAAAACACACATAACACACACATGCATTCTGTCCATCTCAGTGTGTGTTGTGTGTGTGTGTGTTGTGTGTGTGTGTGTGTGTGTGTGTGTGTGTGTGTGTGTGTGTGTGTGTGTGTGTGTGTGTGTGTGTGTGTGTGCGGGGGGTCTGTCATGTGTTCAGCTGCTGCTGCGCTGCGTCTGTCGGTCGTCTGCGCGCGGTGCGTCTTCTGTCCTCATCTCTCACTCCTCTATCTTTCTCTCCTCTCGCTCCTCTCTTCTTCTCTCGTCTTCTAGTCTTCTGTCTGTCTGTCTGTCTGTCTGTCTGTCCTGTCCTTCTTCTCTGTTCCTGTCTTCGTCTGTCCTCTTCTGCTCTCTTCCCTCCTCTCTCTCTCTCTCTCCTCTCTCTCTCTCATCTCTCTCTTCTCATCCCTCTCCTCCTCTCGCTCGTTTTTCTCTCTTTCCTAGAGCTGTAAACGCTTCCCAGACAGCAGAGTTGTTTCCTGGGATGTGTATTTGCCTCAGACTGTCAGCCTGCACTGTCAGCCTGCACTGTCAGCCTGCACTGTCAGCCTGCACTGTCTTTTCTGATGACAGCTACCTGCAGCATGAGCACAGTGTATTGCTCTGCATACAGTACAGAAAAGTCAGTCACAGAGAGAGAGAGAGAGAGAGAGAGAGAGAGAGAGAGAGAGAGAGAGAGAGAGAGAGAGAGAGACGACAGAAGACAGACAGACAGACAGACAGACAGACAGACAGACAGACAGAAGACAGACAGACAGACAGACAGACAGACAGACACAGACAGTCACAGAGACAGACAAACACAGACAGACAGACAGAGCAGACAGAGACAGAGACAGACAGAGACAGATAGAGACAGAGACAGAGACAGACAGAGACAGATAGAGACAGATAGAGACAGAGACAGACAGAGACAGACAGACAGGGACTGAAAACAAAGACAGTGGCAGGGACAAAGATATATACACAAAGACAGAAATAACAGATAAAAAGACAAGATAGACAGACAGGCATGCAGACAGACAGACGAACATAAAGAAAAAACACAGACAGACAGACAGACATCTCTTCGCCACATATCCGCAATAGTAGTGCTGAAGATCACAGTGATTCATGTGTGTGAATGTGTATGTGTGAATGTGTATGTGTGAATGTGTTTGTGGCTAGATATCTGACTCCATAACCTATCTGTCTGAGCTTTTCACCACACGTGTAAGTGTGTGTGTGTGTGTGTGTGGTGTG